>CATNWA010015637.1:142500-404636 GCA_951230385.1 Staurois parvus | reverse complement strand
GGGGCCACCCCCCCGGGCACCCACTGCATGCCCGCATGCTGAGACCAGGGGGGGGGCCCCTGTGCACCCACTGCATGCTGAGACCAGGGGGGGCCCCCTGTGCACCCACTGCATGCTGAGACCAGGGGGGGGCCCCCCTGTGCACCCACTGCATGCTGAGACCAGGGGGCCCCCTGTGCACCCACTGCATGCTGAGACCAGGGGGCCCCCTGTGCACCCACTGCATGCTGAGACCAGGGGGCCCCCTGTGCACCCACTGCATGCTGAGCACCCACTGTGCACTGCATGCTGAGACCAGGGGGCCCCCCTGTGCACCCACTGCATGCTGAGACCAGGGGGCCCCCTGTGCACCCACTGCATGCTGAGACCAGGGGCCCCCTGTGCACCCACTGCATGCTGAGACCAGGGGGGGGGCACCCACTGCATGTGAGACCACCCCCTGTGCACCCACTGCATGCTGAGGGGCCCCCCCTGTGCACCAGGGGGCCCCCTGTGCACCCACTGCATGCTGAGACCAGGGGGCCCCCTGTGCACCCACTGCATGCTGAGACCAGGGTGCATTATATTTTAGTATAATTATTTTTTTTTGTATTATTATTTTTTGTTTTAGTGTTTTTTTATTCTTATTATCATCATTATTTTAATTTGTTATCCTGCCCTTTCCTTCTATTATCATTATTTATTTTTCATATTAGTATAATTTAGTTATTTTAGTATTTTTATTTTTAATATTATTGTTGGGTCATTTTCTTGCTTTAGTATTATTATCATCAATGAAATTATTATTTATACCAACCTTTTTATTATAAATAATATTAATAATAATAATTACATTGATGATAATAATACTAAAGCAAGAAAATGACCCAACAATAATATTAAAAATAATACTAAAATAACTAAATTATACTAATAATAATAATAATAATATTTTAGTGTCTTTCCCCTTTCCTATTTTTTTTTTTTATATTTCATTATTTTTTAGCTTCTTGCCTCTTTTTTTCTTATATTAATAATAATAGATATTATTACTGTATTTATTATTATCATTATGATTGAATATTTATTATTACATTTTTTTTTTTTAAAAATAAATGTTATTAAATGTTTTTTAAAATGTTATGTTTTAAATTTTATGTTTAATAATAATAAACATATACATTTTTAATAAATAATATATTAAACAATATTATTATAATTATAATTATTATTATATAGGGGCGGACTGACCATTCGAACACTAGGGCAATGCCCGAGGGCCCGGGCTCACTAGGGGGCCCCATTTTTAATTTTATTAGATGCCCCGGTACCTTTTTTTTTTGGCTTTTTTAATAGGCTTTTTGGGTGTGGGCGAGGACACAGGGGCCCTATGATCCCCTATTGCCTGGGGGCCCCATAGTTGTCAGTCCGCCCCTGCTATTATTATTTATTAAAAGCAATAGTAATAAAATAAATATTTTTTCGCTTTTTACCCCGTCCTTCTATTAATAATAAATATCATTATTATTTTTTTTGTATTAGTGTTATCTTTATTATTGTATATTGTTTTATTATTATTTTTTTTTAATTATTTAATCTATAAATAGTGAAAAAATGTTGTTTTTTATATTATTATTTGTTGAAGGAATAGTACTAATAATAGGTATATTACATGTTATGGCTCTTATTAACAACAATAATCATATAAAATAATACTTTAAAAAATAAAAATAAATACCATTATAATTATTATGTGAATATTATTATTATTAATAATAATAAAAATAATAATAATAATAAATAATCATAATAATAATAATAATGTTCTATTAGTTTTATTATTATTTTTTATAACCATCATAATAAATACAACTGTATATACAGGTTTAATAAATATGTTATTATTAGCAGTGACAATAACAATAATTTTAGATTATTATTAACAGCAATAATCATATAGAATAATACCTTTTAAAAAAAAAAAAAAAAAAAACATTAACATTTTTTAATAATATTAAATAGTAGTAATAATAATTGTTATTGTGCTTGATGTATTTTTTAATTAACATTAATTATAATAACCATAATAAAATAATAATAATAATAAAAAAAATATTATTATGGTCTTGTTATTAGTAATAAAAACAATAACAATTATTTTATGTTATTATTATTGCTATTATGAACAAAAATAATAAGATAAAATATACATTTTTGACATAAATAATAACATTATTATTATTTTGTCATTAATATATATATATATTAAATATATAAAAATTTTTTTATTAAATTACAATATTTATCATTTTAACATCAAATTGCAGCGGTTTTGTACATAGCTGGAATTTTTCCTGCGCACCGGATTGGACGCTGTTTTGCACGCTATGGCCAGGGATGACTCCCATGTTTTTTTTTGTCTCCGTCCAGGTTGGTGCATCAGAGACGTCAGCCGTTCCCGGGATGAGTGACTTGGTGTGGGCGGCTGCTGGTGACGGCTCTACCATGAACCACACTGTGACGTCCCCGGTGTACGGCGGGGGGAGCGCGGAACCCAGCTCAGCCACACCCCCTTATAATGGCACCCGGGGGGCGGAGCATGGTGGAAATCCCCCACAGTGGGCACCTGGCTGCTCTCTCTTGGCATTGTCACTGTGATCGGACTGGCTGTGGCGATGGTGCGTAATAACCAAAATGTAGGCATCATAGATACCCCCTCCCGCTGACCAACGCATGCGCAGCAGAGGCGGCCATCTTGTGGTGCAAATACACAGCCCTTCAGTTTGATGGACGGCAAAAATTAGCATCAGCGATGTGGTCCCTGTAAACTGATAGGCTGCCTTTGGGTCGGGCCAGTGAAGGGAAGTTCACTGGTGTGTCCACACTGGGGTAGGTGGTGAGGGCCCTCAGCGGGTCTCATAGGCGGTGAGGGACCTCATTGGGTCTCATAGGTGGTGAGGGACCTCATTGGGTCTCATAGGCGGTGAGGGCCCTCAGCGGGTCTCATAGGCGGTGAGGGACCTCATTGGGTCTCATAGGCGGTGAGGGACCTCAACGGGTCTCATAGGTGGTGAGGGACCTCAGTTTCTGGTGTGTTTTAGGAAACAAAGTAACCGACCCGCCACTGAGTCCGGACCACAACATGGCCGCATCTGCCACTATAAACTCCCTCATGTCTGGCCTGTGCTGTGTGTGGTCATGGCCCCCCCCCCAAAACCCAACATTCTCTGTAGCAATTTCACTCATTTTTCTCCTTCTCACCCCCCATCACTACCCTGCAACCTCTCACCCCCCCCCCCCATCACTACCCTGCAACCTCTCACCCCCCCCATACTACCCTGCAACCTCTCACCCCCCCCATCACTACCCTGCAACCTCTCACCCCCCCCCCCCATCAGTACCCTGCAACCTCTCACCCCCCCCCCATCAGTACCCTGCAACCTCTCACCCCCCCCCCCCATCACTACCCTGCAACCTCTCACCCCCCCCCATCACTACCCTGCAACCTCTCACCCCCCCTCCGCTACCCAGCAACCTCTCACCCCCCCATCGCTACTCTGCAACCTCTCACCCCCATCACTACCCTGCAACCTCTCAACCCCCCATCACTACCCTGCAACCTCTCACCCCCCCCCCCTCCATCACTACCCTGCAACCTCTCACCCCCCCCCCCATCACTACCCTGCAACCTCTCACCCCCCCGTCACTACCCTGCAACCTCTCACCCCCCCCCCCATCACTACCCTGCAACCTCTCACCCCCCCCCCCCCCCCAACTACCCCTGCAACCTCTCACCCCCCCCCCATCACTACCCCCAACCTCTCACCCCCCCCATCACTACCCTGCAACCTCTCAAACCCCCATCACTACCCTGCAACCTCTCACCCCCCCCCCATCACTACCGTGCAACCTCTCACCCACCCCCCCGATCACTACCCTGCAACCTCTCACCCCCCCCGATCACTACCCTGCAACCTCTCACCCCCCCGATCACTACCCTGCAACCTCTCACCCTCCCCCCCCCATCACTACCCTGCAACCTCTCACCCCACCCCCCCCCCCATCACTACCTTGCAACCTCTCACCCCCCCCATCACTACCCTGCAACCTCTCATCTCCCCCCCCCCATCACTACCCTGCAACCTCTCACCCCCCCCATCACTACCCTGCAACCTCTCACCCCCCCCCCCCATCACTACCCTGCAACCTCTCACCCCCCCCCCCCTCACTACCCTGCAACCTCCCCCTCTACTCTCACTATCGCTATCCTCCGACCTCTCACCCCCCACTATCGCTATCCTCCGACCTCTCACCCCCCCCACTATCGCTATCCTCCGACCTCTCACCCCCCCCCACTATCGCTATCCTCCGACCTCTCACCCCCCACTATCGCTATCCTCCGACCTCTCACCCCCCCCCCCCCCACTATCGCTATCCCACCGACCTCTCACCCCCCCCCACTATCGCTATCCTCCGACCTCTCACCCCCCCACTATCGCTATCCTCCCGACCTCCCCACCCCCCCCCCCCCCACCCCTACTATCGCTACCCTCCGACCTCTCACCCCCCACTATCGCTACCCTCCGACCTCACCCCCCCCCACTATCGCTACCCTCCGACCTCTCACCCCCCACTATCGCTACCCTCCGACCTCTCACCCCCCCCACTATCGCTACCCCCTGACCTCTCACCCCCCACTATCGCTACCCTCCGACCTCTCACCCCCCACTATCTAACCCTACCCTCCGACCTCTCACCCCCCCTATCGCTATCCTCCGACCTCTCACCCCCCACTATCGCTATCCTCCGACCTCTCATCCCCCACTATCGCTACCCTCCGACCTCTCATCCCCCCACTGCCACTGTCCTCCAATGTCTTGTTTCTCCCTCCCCTCATTACCCTCCAATCTCCTGTCCCACTCATCTTACCACCACCCCCAACCTCTCATCCAACCCCCATTACCACCACCCTCCAACCTCTCATCCAACCCCCATTACCACCACCCTCCAACCTCTCATCCAACCCCCCCCCCCCACCCCCCCCCCCCAACCTCTCAACCCAACCCCCATTACCACCACCCTCCAACCTCCCATCCAACACCCCCCTACCACCACCCACCCTCTAGCCTCTCATCCTACCCCCATTACCACCACCTTCCAGCCTCTCATCCAACCCCCATTACCCCCACCCTCCAGCCTCTCATCCCACCCCCATTGCCACCACCCTCCAACCTCTCATCCCTCCTTTATAACCCTACAACCTCTCCTCCAACCCTCACTATTCTCCAACCTCTAATCCCCTTACTACCACTACCCTCCAACTTTTCCTCCAACCTTCACTATTGTTATCCTCCAATCTCCCATCCTTCCCAGCTATCACTACCCTCCAACCTCCTATCAGCCCCCCCACTACAACCATCCTGCAACCTCTCATACAACCCCTATTACGACCACCCTCCAACCTCTCGTCCAATCCCCATTACCACCTCTTTCCCAACCTCTTGTCCAACCCCCATTACCACCACCCTCCAACCTCTCGTCCAACCCCCATTACCACCACCCTCCAACCTCTCATCCAATCCCCATTACCACCACCCTCCAACCTCTCCATCCAATCCCCATTACCACCACCCTCCAAACTCTCCTCCAATCGCCATTACCACCACCCTCCAACCTCTCGTCCAGTCGCCATTACCACCACCCTCCAACCTCTCGTCCAATCCCCATTACCACCACTCTCCAACCTCTCGTCCAATCCCCATTACCACCAACCTCTCGTCCAATCCCCATTACCACCACCCTCCAACCTCTCGTCCAATCCCCATTACCACCACCCTCCAACCTCTCGTCCAATCCCCATTACCACCACCCTCTAACCTCTCGTCCAATCCCCATTACCACCACCCTCTAACCTCTCGTCCAATCCCCATTACCACCACCCTCCAAACTCTCGTCCAATCGCCATTACCACCACCCTCCAACCTCTCGTCCAGTCGCCATTACCACCACCCTCCAACCTCTCGTCCAATCCCCATTACCACCACTCTCCAACCTCTCGTCCAATCCCCATTACCACCAACCTCTCGTCCAATCCCCATTACCACCACCCTCCAACCTCTCGTCCAATCCCCATTACCACCACCCTCCAACCTCTCGTCCAATCCCCATTACCACCACCCTCTAACCTCTCGTCCAATCCCCATTACCACCACCCTCTAACCTCTCGTCCAATCCCCATTACCACCACCCTCCAAACTCTCGTCCAATCGCCATTACCACCACCCTCCAACCTCTCGTCCAGTCGCCATTACCACCACCCTCCAACCTCTCGTCCAATCCCCATTACCACCACTCTCCAACCTCTCGTCCAATCCCCATTACCACCACCCTCCAACCTCTCGTCCAATCCCCATTACCACCACCCTCCAACCTCTCGTCCAATCCCCATTACCACCACCCTCCAACCTCTCGTCCAATCCCCATTACCACCACCCTCCCACCTCTCGTCCAATCCCCATTACCACCACCCTCTAACCTCTCGTCCAATCCCCATTACCACCACCCTCCAACCTCTCGTCCAATCGCCATTACCACCACCCTCCAACCTCTCGTCCAACCCCCATTACCACCACCCTCCAACCTTCACTATTGTTACCCTCCAATCTCCCATCCTTCCCAGCTATAGCTACCATCCAACTTCCTATCTGTCCCCCCATTACCCCAACCTTTCATCCTACCCCCATTACCACCACCCTCCAACCTCTCATCCAATCTCCATTACCACCACCCTCCAACCTCCTATCTGCCCCCCCCCCCCGATTACTCCTACCCTCCAACCTTTCATCCCTCTACAGTCGCTAGTCTCCAAATTCTCACCCCCCCCCCCCCACTGTCTCTACCCACCAATCTCTCATCCCCCAACTACCGCTAAACTCCAACCAACCTCCCATCTCCTCCCCCCATCCTCATCACCACAACCGTCTAACCCCTTATTCCTCCACACTACCACTACCTCTACCCTCCAACCTCTCACTGCCTCCCCTCATCCTCTCCCACTACTGCAACTCTACTACATTACAACCCCCTCTACAACCACCATTACCCTCCAAAATCTCATTTCCTCCATTTCTGCTCTGATTGCTCCATTCTCTTTTTTTTTATTACCTTCCCCCACTAATGTCTCTATTTTTTTCTCTCTCTCTTCCACCGTTTCTCTCTATCTCCTCCTTCACCTTTCTCTCTCTCCTTACCGTCTCTCTCTCTCCCTACTTCCCGTCTCTCTTTCTCCCTCCTTCCCGTCTCTCTCTCCCTCCTTCCCGTCTCTCTCTCTCTCCCTACTTCCCGTCTCTCTCTCCCTACTTCCCGTCTCTCTCTCCCTCCTTCCTGTCTCTCTCTCCCTACTTCCCGTCTCTCTCTCTCTCCCTACTTCCCGTCTCTCTCTCTCTCCCTCCTTCCCGTCTCTCTCTCTCTCCCTCCTTCCCGTCTCTCTCTCTCTCCCTCCTTCCCGTCTCTCTCTCTCTCCCTCCTTCCCGTCTCTCTCTCTCTCTCTCCCTCCTTCCCGTCTCTCTCTCTCTCCCTCCTTCCCGTCTCTCTCTCTCCCTCCTTCCCGTCTCTCTCTCTCCCCCTCCTTCCCGTCTTTCTCTCTCCCCCTCCTTCCCGTCTCTCTCTCTCTCCCCCTCCTTCCCGTCTCTCTCTCTCTCTCCCCCTCCTTCCCGTCTCTCTCTCTCTCCCCCCCTTCCCGTCTCTCTCTCTCTCCCCCTCCTTCCCGTCTCTCTCTCCCCCCCTCCTTCCCGTCTCTCTCTCCCCCTCCTTCCCGTCTCTCTCTCCCCCTCCTTCCCGTCTCTCTCTCCCCCTCCTTCCCGTCTCTCTCTCCCCCTCCTTCCCGTCTCTCTCTCCCCCTCCTTCCCGTCTCTCTCTCTCCCCCCCCCCTTCCCGTCTCTCTCTCTCTCCCCCCCCCTTCCCGTCTCTCTCTCTCTCCCCCCCTTCCCGTCTCTCTCTCTCCCCCCTTCCCGTCTCTCTCTCTCCCCCCTTCCCGTCTCTCTCTCGCTCCCTCCTTCCCGTCTCTCTCTCGCTCCCTCCTTCCCGTCTCTCTCTCGCTCCCTCCTTCCCGTCTCTCTCTCGCTCCCTCCTTCCCGTCTCTCTCTCGCTCCCTCCTTCCCGTCTCTCTCTCGCTCCCTCCTTCCTGTCTCTCTCTCGCTCCCTCCTTCCCGTCTCTCTCCCTCCTTCCCGTCTCTCTCTCTCTCCCTCCTTCCCGTCTCTCTCTCCCTCCTTTCCGTCTCTCTCTCTCCCTCCTTTCCGTCTCTCTCTCTCCCTCCTTTCCGTCTCTCTCTCTCCCTCCTTTCCGTCTCTCTCTCTCCCTCCTTTCCGTCTCTCTCTCTCCCTCCTTTTCGTCTCTCTCTCTCCCTCCTTTCCGTCTCTCTCTCTCCCTCCCTCCTTCCCGTCTCTCTCTCTCCCTCCCTCCTTCCCGTCTCTCTCTCTCCCTCCCTCCTTCCCGTCTCTCTCTCTCTCTCCTCCCTCCTTCCCGTCTCTCTCTCTCTCCCTCCTTCCCGTCTCTCTCTCTCCCTCCTTTCCGTCTCTCTCTCTCCCTCCTTTCCGTCTCTCTCTCTCCCTCCTTTCCGTCTCTCTCCCTCCCTCCTTCCCATCTCTCTCCCTCCTTCCGTCTCACCTGTCCTTTGGGCTCTGCAGGTTCTGTACATCAGGAAACAGAAGAGGTGAGCCTTCTCTCTTCCTTTTTCTCTGTTTCATTTTCTTTTCTTTTTTTCTTTTTTATTTCCTCGTCCCGGTTTATTTATTTTTGCAGTTTTTAAATAAGTGCAGTTTTGTTAAAACCATGGCAACCTTTTTTTTATATATATTTTTAAAATGTTTAAATGTTTTAAAATGTTTATTTATACCCAAAAGTCTTCACTAGAAGTCACTTTGTTTTTTGCTATTACAAGGGAGCTAACATGTCTAGGAGGTGAAAAAGTGGCTAAAACTCGGGGGAATGTTAGATTCACCGCACTCTGCGGCTTTATCCTCGTTACATTGTTGATTACATAACAAAAGCAGCTCCCTGACTTTGAATTGTCCGAATCTTCTCCTCCCCCAGGCTGGAGAAGCTCCGTCACCAGCTGATGCCGATGTACAACTTTGACCCGGCGGAGGAGCAGGAAGACCTGGAACAGGAGCTGCTGGAGCCAAACCGAGATCTCCAGCCTCAAGGAAAGGTACAGAAGTCTCCCTGTTGTTCTTTTGTTTCAATTTTGCATTTTTATTAAAATGCAACACTTAAAAAATACCAAACATTACGAATAAAAATATAAACAAAAAGATTAGAAAAACAGAAAAAAAATCCAAAAACAATTATCTTCAGGAAACTAAGATTAACAGAAATAGAGAGAAGAGGAAGGATGAGGTCATTCGGGCGATTCTGACATCATAATGTGCAGATGGAGCTCATCCCTGTGATCTGCAGATGTTACTTTGTATCGCTCTATCTCCCGTCTGATCGATGTTTATAAACAATGTTACTTTGTATCTCTCTATCTCCCGTCTGATCGATGTTTATAAACAATGTTACTTTGTATCTCTCCATCTCCCGTCTGATCGATGTTTATAAACAATGTTACTTTGTATCTCTCTATCTCCCGTCTGATCGATGTTTATAAACAATGTTACTTTGTATCTCTATCTCCCGTCTGATCGATGTTTATAAACAATGTTACTTTGTATCTCTCTATCTCCCGTCTGATCGATGTTTATAAACAATGTTACTTTGTATCTCTCTATCTCCCGTCTGATCGATGTTTATAAACAATGTTACTTTGTATCTCTCTATCTCCCGTCTGATCGATGTGTATAAACAATGTTACTTTGTATCTCTCCATCTCCCGTCTGATCGATGTTTATAAACAATGTTTCTTTGTATCTCTCTATCTCCCGTCTGATCGATGTTTATAAACAATGTTACTTTGTATCTCTCCATCTCCCGTCTGATGTTTATAAACAATGTTACTTTGTATCTCTCTATCTCCCGTCTGATCGATGTTTATAAACAATGTTACTTTGTATCTCTCTATCTCCCGTCTGATCGATGTTTATAAATAATGTTACTTTGTATCTCTCCATCTCCCGTCTGATCGATGTTTATAAACAATATTACTTTGTATCTCTCTATCTCCCGTCTGATCGATGTTTATAAACAATGTTACTTTGTATCTCTCTATCTCCCGTCTGATCGATGTTTATAAACAATGTTACTTTGTATCTCTATCTCCCGTCTGATCGATGTTTATAAAACAATGTTACTTTGTATCTCTCCATCTCCCGCCCTGATCGATGTTTATAAACAATGTTACTTTGTATCTCTCCATCTCCCGTCTGATCGATGTTTATAAACAATGTTACTTTGTATCTCTCCATCCCCCGTCTGATCGATGTTTATAAACAATGTTACTTTGTATCTCTATCTCCCGTCTGATCGATGTTTATAAACAATGTTACTTTTTATCTCTATCTCCCGTCTGATCGATGTTTATAAACAATGTTACTTTGTATCTCTCCATCCCCCGTCTGATCGATGTTTATAAACAATGTTACTTTGTATCTCTCCATCTCCCGTCTGATCGATGTTTATAAACAATGTTACTTTGTATCTCTCTATCTCCCGTCTGATCGATGTTTATAAACAATGTTACTTTGTATCTCTATCTCCCGTCTGATCGATGTTTATAAACAATGTTACTTTGTATCTCTCCATCTCCCGTCTGATCGATGTTTATAAAACAATGTTACTTTGTATCTCTCCATCTCCCGTCTGATCGATGTTTATAAACAATATTACTTTGTATCTCTATCTCCCGTCTGATCGATGTTTATAAACATTGACTGTGTAAAGCGGTTCATCATTTGCCAGCAGCAGCTATTAGTCCCCGGTCACCCCAATGTGATTTGCGAATTGAGATCGCATCCAATGTATGTGAATGTCGGCGTCTTAATGTGCGATTGGCTGCGACGCGATTTCTAAAGTTCCTGCATTTCCTTTCCTGCAGTTTTGTTGCGATTTCACAGACACGGAATATAATGGAAATCGCAGCGCGAGTCGCAAGAAAATCATTGAAAATCTTCAGAAATCGCGCAATTTGAAATCGCAGCGGTGTGACCGGTGACTTACAGCTGATACATTTCTCACAGCAACCCTGGCTGTCATTCTGACATCTGGGAATTGCCGACAAGTGGGGGGAGGGGGAAGTGCGCACACCCCGTGTACTTCCATGACGTTTTTTTGGTCACGTGTATCATGCCACTGTTCACAACCTATCAGACGATTGTGTCTGGGAGACTCCGCCCAGTATTTCCCCCGTATGACGCATGTCTTCTCTGTTGGCGTTTCAGGTTCTCCTGACCAGCCTGTGCCCGCTGCAGAGACCCACCCGACTGGTCTTCACGGACGTTGCCAATTCCATCAATGCCTGAGGAGGTTTGGGCGCAGTGCGGGGACAACGGAGACTGCCGAACTGTGTCACCGAGACTGTCTGTGCTGGTTGTGTCATCACCCCGCCTCTGGAGATAAGGGAGGTGCAAGAGAGACCCCTCGGGGGTGGGTATGGGGCGGGGCTTCTATTTCTCATCCCAACAGGCTACTGAGTTGAATCCCAGAGTATCTTCCCACCTCCCCTGAGCACAGGAAGAGGACCGTACACACCCTGTGATCGCTGGCTGTACACTCCCCCGCACAGCGCCGTGCCTGGACCATGATGGTGTACTCCGGATGTACACTCCCCCGCACAGCGCCGTGCCTGGACTATGATGATGTACTCCGGATGTACACTCCCCCGCACAGCGCCGTGCCTGGACCGTGTACTCCGGATGTACACTCCCCCGCACAGCGCCGTGCCTGGACCGTGTACTCCGGATGTACACTCCCCCGCACAGCGCCGTGCCTGGACCATGATGGTGTACTCCGGATGTACACTCCCCCGCACAGCGCCGTGCCTGGACTATGATGATGTACTCCGGATGTACACTCCCCCGCACAGCGCCGTGCCTGGACCATGATGGTGTACTCCGGATGTACACTCCCCCGCACAGCGCCGTGCCTGGACCATGATGGTGTACTCCGGGTGTACACTCCCCCGCACAGCGCCGTGCCTGGACCGTGTACTCCGGATGTACACTCCCCCGCACAGCGCCGTGCCTGGACCGTGTACTCCGGATGTACACTCCCCCCGCACAGCGCCGTGCCTGGACCATGATGGTGTACTCCGGATGTACACTCCCCCGCACAGCGCCGTGCCTGGACTATGATGATGTACTCCGGATGTACACTCCCCTGCACAGCGCCGTTCCTGGACCATGATGGTGTACTCCGGATGTACACACCCCGCCGCACAGCGCTGTGCCTGGACTATGATGATGTACTCCGGATGTACACTCCCCCGCACAGCGCTGTGCCTGGACCATGATGGTGTACTCCGGATGTACACTCCCCCGCACAGCGCCGTGCCTGGACCATGATGGTGTACTCCGGATGTACACTCCCCCGCACAGCGCTGTGCCTGGACCATGATGGTGTACTCCGGATGTACACTCCCCCGCACAGCGCCGTGCCTGGACCATGATGGTGTACTCCGGATGTACACTCCCCCGCACAGCGCCGTGCCTGGACCATGATGGTGTACTCCGGATGTACACTCCCCCGCACAGCGCCGTGCCTGGACCATGATGGTGTACTCCGGATGTACACTCCCCCCGCACAGCGCTGTGCCTGGACCATGATGGTGTACTCCGGATGTACACTCCCCCGCACAGCGCCGTGCCTGGACCATGATGGTGTACTCCGGATGTACACTCCCCCGCACAGCGCCGTGCCTGGACCATGATGGTGTACTCCGGATGTACACTCCCCCGCACAGCGCCGTGCCTGGACCATGATGGTGTACTCCGGATGTACACTCCCCCGCACAGCGCCGTGCCTGGACCATGATGGTGTACTCCGGATGTACACTCCCCCGCACAGCGCCGTGCCTGGACCATGATGGTGTACTCCGGATGTACACTCCCCCGCACAGCGCCGTGCCTGGACCATGATGGTGTACTCCGGATGTACACTCCCCCGCACAGCGCTGTGCCTGGACCATGATGGTGTACTCCGGATGTACACTCCCCCGCACAGCGCCGTGCCTGGACCATGATGGTGTACTCCGGATGTACACTCCCCCGCACAGCGCTGTGCCTGGACCATGATGGTGTACTCCGGATGTACACTCCCCCGCACAGCGCCGTGCCTGGACCGTGTACTCCGGATGTACACTCCCCCCCCCCCGCACAGCACCGTGCCTGGACCATGATGGTGTACTCCGGATGTACACTCCCCCGCACAGCGCCGTGCCTGGACCATGATAGTGTACTCCGGATGTACACTCCCCCGCACAGCGCCGTGCCTGGACCATGATAGTGTACTCCGGATGTACACTCCCCCGCACAGCGCTGTGCCTGGACCATGATAGTGTACTCCGGATGTACACTCCCCCGCACAGCGCTGTGCCTGGACCATGATGGTGTACTCCGGATGTACACTCCCCCGCACAGCGCCGTGCCTGGACCATGATGGTGTACTCCGGCTGTACACTCCCCCGCACAGCGCCGTGCCTGGACCATGATGGTGTATTCCGGATGTACACTCCCCCGCACAGCGCCGTGCCTGGACCATGATGGTGTACTCCGGATGTACACTCCCCCGCACAGCGCCGTGCCTGGACCATGATGGTGTACTCTCGGATGTACACTCCCCCCGCACAGCGCCGTGCCTGGACCATGATGGTGTACTCCGGATGTACACTCCCCCCGCACAGCGCCGTGCCTGGACCATGATGGTGTACTCCGGATGTACACTCCCCCGCACAGCGCCGTGCCTGGACCATGATGGTGTACTCCGGGTGTACACTCCCCCGCACAGCGCCGTGCCTGGACCATGATGGTGTACTCCGGATGTACACTCCCCCGCACAGCGCCGTGCCTGGACCATGATGGTGTACTCCGGATGTACATTCCCCCGCACAGCGCCGTGCCTGGACCATGATGGTGTACTCCGGATGTACACTCCCCCGCACAGCGCCGTGCCTGGACCATGATGGTGTACTCCGGATGTACACTCCCCCGCACAGCGCCGTGCCTGGACCATGATGGTGTACTCCGGATGTACACTCCCCCCGCACAGCGCCGTGCCTGGACCATGATGGTGTATTCTGACTGTACAGCAACCGGCCCACAGCACAGAGCCTGCAGCAACGTTAGCCGGCTGTACGCCAACATGTGCAGAATGGAAAAAAAAATGTTTCAGATCGATTCTTTAAGTTACTAATTCCATTTCGTTTATTCGTTTTCAACCGGATTCGAATATTTTTTTCCAATGGGTTCGAAATTATTCGAATCGAAATTCAAAATGAAAATATTGAATCGATCCGAATTTGTTGTGAAGAATAGCTGGTTCTATTCTATTTGAAATTCAAATTTCAAATTTCAGAAGACCACTATATTCTTTCTGATTTATTCTATTCTATTTTTTTCTATTCTGTTTTATTCTATTCTTTTTGAAATTCGAATTTTGGAAGAGGGCTCTATTCTTCCTGTATATATTATTTTTTTTTTTCTATTCTATTCTGTTGTTTTCAAAATTTTAATTTTGGAATACAGCTATGTTCTTTCTATTCTATATTTTTTTTTTATTTTATTTTTTATTTATTCTGTTCTATTATTTTGTTTTATATTAAATTGTTTTATTCTATTCTTTTCCATTCTATTTTATTCTATTCTTTTCAAAATTAAAATTTTGGTAGGGGGCTATATTCTTTCTATTTTTTTTTTTTCTCATTCTGTGTTATTCTACTCTATTGTTTTCAAAATTGTAATTTTGGAATACGGCTATATTCTTTTTATTCTATTTTTTTTTTTTATTCTTTTATTTTCTATTTTATTCTATTCTTTTATTTTCTATTCCAATATTTTGTTTTATATTCCATTATGTTTTATTCTATTCTTTTAAAAATTCGAATTTTGGAAGACGGCTATAGTTTTCCTATTTTATACTATTTTTTTTTCTATTCTATTGTTTTCAAAATTCAAATATTCTTTCTGTTCTATTTTTTTTTTTTTTCTATTCTTTTCTATTCTTTTATTTTCTATTCTATTATTTTCTATGCTATTGTTTTGTTGTATATTCTATTATGTTTTATTCTAGTCTTTTTCTATTCTATTCTTTTAGAAATTCACATTTCGTAAGACGGTTGATTATATTCTTTCTATTTTATTCTATTCTTTTATTTTCTATTCTGTTCTTTTGTTTTATATTCCATTATGTGTTATTCTATCCTTTTTCTAGTCTGTTTTATTCTATTTTAGAAATTCACATTTCGGAAGACGGTCGGTTATCTTCTTTCCAGTTTAATCTATTCTTTTCGAATTTTGAAATTCGAATTTCGAAAGACGGCTATATTCTCTCTATTCTATTCTATTTTTTTTTAAATCTATTATTTTCCTTTATTTTCCATTCTTTTATTTCATTTTCTATTCTAGCCTATTTGTTTTAATTTTATTCTATTGTTTTTTTAAATTACAATTTCAGAAGACGGCTAGCCTTTGAAGAAAATCGGCAATATGTTAACATTTCAAATTTGATTTTTCAATTGAGATTTCGTTTTCAGATTCGAGTCGAATTTGGATGATTTGGTATTTCGGATGAAATTTAATTTTGTTATTTTGGATTTGTTTAAATTTGTTACTATTGTAATTGGGAAATTCGGATACCTCTCCAAAAAATTGAAGTTTTGTCTGAATTTCGATTCTGAGCGAGACGAATCGCACATGTTTGACGCTAAAAGGCTAAAGCACGCCCCCCAGCAGCATAAGTTCCACGCTCCGCCCCTCTCTCGCTGACACGCCCAAGGTGGGCCATAAAGCGAAGCATCACAACCTTGGCATGTGATCACCCCCATTCGCTGTCATTGCAGCTTAAGAGGGGGGGTGGCGGGTGCTACAAACTCAGTTCATCCGCATATTTTTAACGACCCCCAACTACACAATTAAAATTCAGTTCTGTAGCTGTGTATTTTTGCTGTACAGTCACACACTGTCGTGACGGCGTAACGTGTGCCGTGACGGCGTAACGTGTGCCGTGACGGCGTAACGTGTGCCGTGACGGCGTAACGTGTGCCGTGACGGCGTAACGTGTGCCGTGACGGCGTAACGTGTGCCGTGACGGCGTAACGTGTGCCGTGACGGCGTAACGTGT
Source organism: Staurois parvus (assembly GCA_951230385.1). Classification (NCBI taxonomy): domain Eukaryota; kingdom Metazoa; phylum Chordata; class Amphibia; order Anura; family Ranidae; genus Staurois; species Staurois parvus. The sequence continues at coordinate 388,387 of CATNWA010015637.1, read as the reverse complement.
GCCGTGACGGCGTAACGTGTGCCGTGACGGCGTAACGTGTGCCGTGACGGCGTAACGTGTGCCGTGACGGCGTAACGTGTGCCGTGACGGCGTAACCTGTTCCGTGACGGCGTAACCTGTACGTGATGGTGTAACATCTGCTGTGACGGCGTAACGTGTGCCGTGACGGCGTAACCTGTACGTGATAGCGTAACATCTGCTGTGACGGCGTAACGTGTGCCGTGACGGCGTAACCTGACCGCCCGGTAACGCTGTGCTGAAAAATGTATTCAAGTAGCAAAAGCCCTCTGTTAGAATTTAAAGGCGTAACTTTATTGTTCTGAACAGGCAGATAAAAAAATCTCCACCTGCTACCGACTCCACTGACGCGTTTCACTCAAAGCATAGGCTTCGGCCCAGATTTTGGGTGAAATGCGTCGAAGGAGAAGGTCCCAGCCCAAGCAACTGTGATGTGCTGCTCGGGAAGTTGTATGCTCAGTGTCGGGCACTCGTAATATGTGTGAGCGATCCCCTCTTCACTGCCCCCCCCCCCCCCCCCACAATCTCTACGTACAACTGACATTTAACAAACAGTTGGTTTTTGTCAGCCAAAGTCTAAGCCTGATGATCAACCAATGGAAATGGACTGTTTATTGTGCTCTGTGTATCATCATCTGATTGGTGCGTAGACTGTCAGAGAGTCGTCCTAGAAATTGTTCATAGTGAGTTCACGCGGTACCCTGAAGAGGACCTGTCAGTATCGTCTCTTACCTGTCACAGCTGGGACTCTCATGCAGCCCTGGAAGGTGAAGGGGAGTAGTGGCAGTTACCAGGGGGAGCAGTGGCAGTTACCAGGACGGAGCACAGCATGGGGCGTCCCTGACACCATTTCCTGGATATAAGTTCATGGGAGAAAGCACCAAAAATAAGATGTGTCACGCCCAGAATGCAGACTGTAAAAACTGCCAAAGCATTTCTGGGGTTTGAAAGGTCCCCCCCGCTGTCACTGACGGGGTCTGTATCCACAGATAGAGAGAGAGGGAGTCCCAGATCACAGGATACTCTGGGGTCGCGGTGTGAGACGGTGCTCTGGAGTCACTGGGTGACACTGGAGGCCGTGGGGTCACTGGAGATGCTGGGTTCACCAAAGGCACAGAAGTCACTGGGGTTGCTGGAGACTTCGGAGTCGCTGAAGACACAGGAGTCAGAGATTGCTGGAGACACAAGGATCACTGGAGAAACAGGGTTCAAAAGGGTCTCTGGAGGAACAGGGGTTATAAGGGTCTCTGGAGACACAGGGGTCACTGGAGAAACGGGTCATAAGGGTCTTTGGAGACACAGGGGTCATAAGGGTCTCTGGAGACATGGGGGTCATTGAAGGTACAGGAGTCACAAGTGTTGCTGGAAACACAGGGGTCCCTGGAGAAACAGGATTTACAAGGGTTGCTGGAAATATATGGGTTGCTGGGGACAAAGGAGACACAAGGGTCCCAAAGGTCTCAGGAGACACAGGTCACTGGAGACAGGAGTTGCAAGGGTCACTGCAGACACGGGGTTGCTGGAGGCATAGAAGGTACAAGGATTGCTGGGGACAGAGCAGTCACAGGAGTCATAGGGGTCACTGGAGACACAGGGGTTGCTGGGGTCATAGGGGTCACTGGAGAAACAAGGGTCACTGGAGCCACAGGGGTCGCTGGGGACACAGGGGTCACTGCAGCCATAGGGGTCACTGGAGACACAGGGGTCACTGGAGACAGAGAAGTCACAAGGATTGCTGGAGAGACAGGAGCATTGCATCCCCTAGTCCCACACCGGACAAGAGACCCGGTACTGGTCTGGAGAAGAGGGGCGCGTAACATGGGGCTTGGGGGATTCTTGCAGCACCTACTAAGCCCAGGTCAATGGGGACCTTTCAACCCCCCCGAAACATGTTGTTGGTGTTACTGGCATGCATCTCCTGGCTGAAGTGTATTCTGGAGCTCTCACGTCTCCGGTTCCACCATCAATATTTGGGCCGTGTTGGAGATACGAGACTCTGTTTGGCGCAGGTCCTCAAGGAATTCCCCGACACCAGAAGGAACATTATACCTCCTCTCCACGTTCAGTGGTCCAGCCCCCCCCCCCCCCCCCCCGTACTCCTGTTCCAGGGACCGGGAATCGGCCAACGTTGGGTCCATCCACGGGTGCAAACCGGGACTGTGGGTAGCAACAGGACTGACAGGTTCTCTTTGATCCTACCTTCACACCTGATCAGAAGACAAAGAAGGCGAACATCTTGCAGCCACTTCCAGGAATGTAACGCCGGACAATCACATCGATTATTTATTTATAGATCCAGTCCAGATTTTTATTGGTATTTGGAAGCTTTGCCTTGTGATGGGGCCACGCCCACTTTCAGTTTTGTTCAAATCGGTCTAAATTAGGGAGGAGCTGAGCGATTTTCTTCCCACTTGATTTTGCAGCAAAGTAACCAATGTATTATGAGCATCGAATTTCACCACCTTGACTGTTTAGATGAATTTTGATTAAATAATAATAAAAAAAATTTTAAAAAATCACCCGGCTTTGTTTATAAACAAACTCATGTTTAACGGCAACTGTCTCTGTATTTCTTCACGTTGAACGCACCGAGAACAAATTTATTTTCTGAAAAATTTCCTCTTTGCGCTCCTGAGGATTCCTCCCCTCTCCTGAGGATTCCCCTCCCCCTCCTGAGAATTCCCCACCCTCCCCACTCCTGAGGATTCCCTCCCCCCCTTGCCCTTCTGAGGATCCCCCCCTCTCCTGAGTATTCCCCTCCCACTCCTGAGGATTCCCTCCCCCCCTCACCCTCCTGAGGATTCCCCCCCTCGCCCTCCTGAGTATTCCCCTCCCTCTCCTGAGGATCCCCCCACTCCTGAGGATTCCCCCCCCCCCCTTTCCTGAGTATTCCCCTCCTGAGGATTCACCCCCTCCCCACTCCTGAGGTTTCTCCCCCCCCCCTCGCCCTCCTGAGGATTCCCCCCTCTCCTGAGTATTCCCCTCCTGAGGATCCCCCCCTTTCCTGAGTATTCCCCTCCCCCTCCTGAGGATCCCCCCCTCCCCACTCCTGAGGATCCCCCCCACCTCTCCTGAGTATTCCCCTCCCCCTCCTGAGGATTCCCCCCCCCTCCACTCCTGAGGATTCCTCCCCACCTCCCTGAGTATTCCCCTCCCCCTCCTGAGGATTCCATCCCTCTCCCCACTCCTGAGATTCCCCCCCCCTCCTGAGGATTCCCCCCCTCTCCTGAGTATTCCCCTCCCCCTCCTGAGGATTCCCCCCCCTCTCCTCTCCTCTCTTCAGTATTCCCCTCCCCCTCCTGAGGATTCCCCTCCCCTTAACTCCTGAGGATTTCACCCCCCCCCCCAATAAAAAGAAAAAACCGACAATTTTGAGAAGAAAAACAATATATTTTTACTTTTTGCTATAAAACATGTCCAGTAAAAAAATTTAAAAAAATCTAATTTCGTTATAAATTTTGGCCAAAATGTCTCCCGCTCCGTGTCTTCGCTGTGACCTCCCGCTCCGTGTCTTCGCTGTGACCTCCCGCTCCGTGTCTTCGCTGTGACCTCCCGCTCCGTGTCTTCGCTAAAAAAAAAATCCCCGAAACGTGGAAATTAATTGGTTTACGTGAAAGTTGTAGAGTTTACAAATGGCGGGATAGATACGGGGATTTTTTATTTTTACTAGTAATGGCGGCGATCAGCGACTTATAGCGGGACTGCGGCGGGCATTCTGTCACTGGGGGGGGGGGGACTGACTTGGTGTCACTGATGGCGGTCTACAAATGGCGGTATAGATACTGGAACTTATTTTTTTTTAACTAGTAATAGCAGCAATCAGCGACATATAGAAACTGACACCCCCAGTGACACCAATACAGGGATCAGTGTTAAATAAAAAGCACCGACACTGTACTAATGGCACTGGGCAGGAAGGGGTTAACACGAGGGGCGATCAAAGGGTTAACTGTGCTGTTTTCCCATACAAAAGAAAAATATATTTTAAAAATATTCTTCCCAAATATATTGGCATATATTTGAAATGCTACTATATATATATTGTATGTTGAAATGGGTTTTTTATATATTACAAAATACATGAAAAAGATTTTTAAAAATATATATTTTTTTTAAATATATTCTTCAAAATTTTTTTTAACATATAAAAGAGTAATTTTCACATATATTTGTAAATGCCTTCCAAAAACGTAGATTTGTATTTTTAAAGACATACAGTATATTTTAAATGTATTTTTAAAAATATATTTTTTAAATATATTATTCAGATTTTTTTATATACTGCATGTTGAAATGCGTTTTTTATATATTACAAAATATATGAAAAATATATATATTTTTTAAATATATTCTTCAGATTTTTTTTTAACATATAAAAAAAGTAATTTTCACATATATTTGTACACATATCTGTAAATGCATTTCAAAAACGTAGATTTGTATTTTTAAAGACGTGCATTATATTTGAAATGTATTTTTAAAAATATATTTTTTAAATATATTCCGATTGTTTTTTTTTTTTTTTTTTATATATACTGCATGTTGAAATGCGTTTTTTATATATTACAAAATATATTAAAAATATATATTTTTAAAAATATATTCTTCAGATTTTTTTTTAACATATAAAAAAAAAAGTAATTTTCACATATTTTTCTAGATGCATTTCAAAAATGTAGATTTGTATTTTTAAAGACGTACAGTATATTTGAAATGTGTTTTTAAAAATATATTTTTTTTAAAATCTATTCTTCAGATTTTTTTTATAAACTGCATGTTGAAATGCATTTTTTATATATTACAAAATATATGAAAAATATTTATTTTTTTTTTAAATCTATTCTTCAGATTTTTTTAACATTTTAAAAAAAAAAGTCATTTTCACATATATTTGTACACATATTTGTAAATGCATTTCAAAAATGTAGATTTGTATTTCTTAAAGACGTACAGTATATTTGAAATTTATTTCTAAAAATATTTTTCATATATTTTGTAATAGAAAACGATGTATATATATATATATATAATCGTTTTCTATTACAAAATATATGAAAAATATTTTACAAAATATATAAAAATATTTTTTATATATATATATATATATATATATATATATATATATATATATATATATATATATAGATAGATATTTTTTTTTTTTATATATTTTGAAATATATTGAATATGGCCACAATTGTAGCATTTCAAATATATGTTTCTTCCATGTGGGTTACTAGGGGGCGGGGTCTGTGTGCTTCACTGTACTCACACTGCTGTGGATGGCTGTGCAGTGCGCCCGGGCTGACGGGGAGGAGGATTGTTGGTAAACAAAACCGTTCTCCTCCCCATCGGAGATCCTTGGTAATCACTGGCCGGGTTCCGGTGATTGACAGCTGCGGCCACAAATGGCGGCGCGGGTAGGGTGCGCGCCCCCTACCCCGGTGATTTTGTGCACCCGTGCCGCCCTGTAGCAGTACATCTTCTATAGGGGGGGTCGGTAAGCGGTTAAAGTTTTGCTTCCCTCAGGAACCTTTTTTCACCCCTAAATAAAAACCACCATAAACCATTCCGATGCCAAAACGCCCAATTTTTTCTGGGATTTTCTACAGAATTTTTGTAAAACAAAACCTCTGTAAATGATACAAAATTTCTACTCGACTTTCTTCCGTCATTTTTTATTTCCTAGGGAGTTAAGAGGCCCTGAGGAACGCCTGAGAAGAGAATACTTCGGTCGCTGCTGCCGAGTCCAACCCGGATCCCGAGAAATCGGCCCCCAAATCTGCTCGGAAATCCATCGCTTCCAGGAGTTTCAATTTCCAGGAACCTCCCCCCCCCCCCCCCCCATTCCCCGGAAGCTGTCGCCAGTTTCCTCCTGCTGAACTGGATGTCACTGCTGTGTTCCTGTGCCCCGGGATAAGGTCCTCTGGCACCCAAGGCGAGGATGCCAAAGTCCAACAAACCCTCCCCCCTGCTCTAAATCCAACGTTGCAAAAACAAACACAAATTTGAAAACATTTACAGTCAGGTCCATAAATATTGGGACATGGACACAATTCTAACATTTTTGGCTCTATACACCACCACAATGGATTTGAAATGAAACAAACAAGATGTGCTTTAACTGCAGATTGTCAGCTTTAATTTGAGGGTATTTACATCCAAATCAGGTGAACGGTGTAGGAATTACAACAGTTTTGCATATATGCCTCCCACTTGTTAAGGGACCAAAAGTAATGGGACAATTGGCTTCTCAGCTGTTTCCATGGCCAGGTTGTGTGTGTTATTCCCTCATTATCCCAATAACAATGAGCAGATAAAAGGTCCAGAGTTCATTTCAAGTGTGCTATTTGCATTTGGAATCTGTTGCTGTCGACTCTCAAGATGAGATCCAAAGAGCTGTCACTATCAGTGAAGCCATCATTAGGCTGAAAAAACAAAACAAACCCATCAGAGAGATAGCAAAAACATGAGGCGTGGCCAAAACAACTGTTTGGAACATTCTTAAAAAGAAGGAACGCACCGGTGAGCTCAGCAACACCAAAAGACCCGGAAGACCACGGAAAACAACTGTGGTGGATGAGCGAAGAATTCTTTCCCTGGTGAAGAAAACACCCTTCACAACAGTTGGCCAGATCAAGAACACTCTCCAGGAGGTAGGTGTATGTGTGTCAAAGTCACCAATCAAGAGAAGACTTCACCAGAGTGAATACAGAGGGTTCACCACAAGATGGAAACCATTGGTGAGCCTCAAACACAGGAAGGCCAGATTAGAGTTTGCCAAACGACATGTAAAAAAGCCTTCACAGTTCTGGAACAACATCCTATGGACAGATGAGACCGACATCAACTTGTACCAGAGTGATGGGAAGAGAAGAGGATGGAGAAGGAACTGCTCATGGTCCTCAGCATACCACCTCATCAGTGATCATGGTGGTGGTAGTGTCATGGCGTGGGCATGTATGGCTGCCAATGGAACTGCTTCTCTTGTATTTATTGATGATGTGACTGCTGACAGAAGCAGCCGGATGAATTGTGAAGTGTTTCGGGAATATTATCGGCTCATATTCAGCCAAATGCTTCACAACTCATTGGACGCTTCACAGTGCAGATGGACAATGACCCAAAGCAGACTGCAAAAGACACCAAAGAAGTGGAATGTTCTGCAATGGCCAATCACCTGACCTGAATCCGATTGAGCATTTCACTTGCTGAAGACAAAACTGAAGGGAAAATGCCCCAAGAACAAGCAGGAACTGAAGACAGTTGCAGTAGAGGCCTGGCAGAGCATCACCAGGGATGACACCCAGCGTCTGGTGATGTCTATGCGTTCCACACTTCAGGCTGTAATTGACTACAAAGGATTTGCAACCAAGTATTAAAAAGTGAAAGTTTGATTTATGATTATTACTTTGTCCCATTACTTTTGGTCCCTTAACAAGTGGGAGGCACATATGCAAACTGTTGTAATTCCTACACCGTTCACCTGATTTGGATGTAAATACCCTCAAATTAAAGCTGACAGTCTGCAGTTAAAGCACATCTTGTTCGTTTCATTTCAAATCCATTGTGGTGTATAGAGCCAAAAATGTTAGAATTGTGTCGATGTCCCAATATTTATGGACCTGACTGTATACACAAAAAAAAAAAAATTAAGGGTAACTAAAATTTAAATTACAAATTTTAGGGTTAAAAATTTTTTTTTAATGGGTAAATACCAATTTTATTCTGCAATTTGCACCATTTAAAAAGGCTCTGGAGTCATGTTTCTGGTATAAAACAATTTCTTTGCCGCTACAAACGAATGAATGCAAATTTTTTTTTTTTATTATTTATTAAATGTTTCTTTATTGGGTTTTAGTTCACTACAAAAAAACAAAAGTAACAAAAAAAGTAAAAGTACAAAAATTTGAATAAAAGCAATTTTTTTTCTTTTTTTTTCAATGGGGTTTTACTTTATTACAAAACAAACAAATGCAAAAGTACAAAAAAGGTGAATGAATGCAATTTTTTTTTTATTTTTTAAAAATGTTTCTTTGTTTTGTAACTAAAACCCAATAAACAAAAGGAAAAGTACAAAAAGGGGATTGAATGCAATTTTTTTAATTAAATGTTTCTTTATTGGGGTTTAGTATTTGCATTACAAAACAAAAGTAAAAGTACAAAAATGTGAATAAAAGCAATTTTTTTTTCTTTTTCTTTGTTACTTTTTTGGGTTTTAGTTCTTTACAAAACAAACAAAAGAAAAAGTACAAAAAGGTGAATGAATTCAATTTTGTTAATGTGGATTTATTGGGTTTTAGTTCTTTACAAAACAAACAAAAGTAAAAGTACCAAAAAAAATGCTAATTTTTAAAAAAATTTTAATGTTTCTTTATTGGGTTTTATTTCTTTACAAAACAAACAAAAGTGAAAGTACAAAAAGATTAATGCAATTTTTTTTTTTATGTTCCTTTTTTGGGTTTTAGTGTATTACAAAACAAACAAAAGAAAAAGTACAAAAAAGGGAATGAATGCAATTTTTTTAAAAATTTTTTTAAAAATGTTTCTTTATTGGGTTTTAGTTCTTTACAAAACAAAAAGTACAAAAAGGTGAATGAATGCAAATTTTAAAATTTTACATAAAACCGTTTTTTAAAAACATTGGGCAGATCCCACAGACGCCCCACAGACGCCACGACACCTTCAAAGCAATTAAGCACTTCCTGCGCCATTTCCCATTCAACCTTAAAAAAAAAAAAATGGATCCATAGACAAGCGAACGTCGGAAATTTTCAGTTAGTTTCTGGCACATTCGTTCACTTTGGTCATACGCGTTACGTTGAGCCGATTCGTTTTCGGAATTCGTTTTGTTGGTCCGGGTGGATTCGAAAAACTTTATTGAAAATGACAAATGGCAACTTAAAACGTTGCATCAGGATCAGAGCGTGTCATCCTCATCCAGTCTCCTCCTGTGCTGTATACTGCCCCGTATACTGTGTGGTCACATGATCCTAGCCCGGTGCGTCTTGTTAACTTGCCACATGCGATTTTTAATAGTCTTTTCCTGTATACTGCACTTAGCTGGCGCCCTCTGCTGTGTCCTTTATATATTGCAGAGATGACTGAGGTCTCATCGAGGAGCTCTTATGGACTATTTAGTATAACCCCCCCCCCCCCCCATTGTCATTCCAAAACAGCACTGGGGGGACTCACATGACACTGACCCTGTACCCCCCATGATACTGACCCTGTACCCCCCCGTGACACTGACCCTGTACCCCCCCCCGTGACACTGACCCTGTACTCCCCCCGTGACACGGACCCTGTATCCCACCGTGACACTGACCCTGTACCCCCCCCATGATACTGACCCTGTACCCCCCCATGATACTGACCCTGTACCCCCCCATGATACTGACCCTGTACCTCCCATGACACTGACCCTGTACCTCCCATGACACTGACCCTGTACACCCCCATGATACTGACCCTGTACCCCCCCATGATACTGACCCTGTACCTCCCATGATACTGACCCTGTACCCCCCCGTGATACTGACCCTGTACCCCCATAATACTGACCCTGTACCCCCCCGGACACTGACCCTGTACCCCCCATGACACTGACCCTGTACCCCCTCATGATACTGACCCTGTACCCCCCCATGAACTGACCCTGTACCCCCCATGACACTGACCCTGTACCCCCTCATGATACTGACCCTGTACCCCCCCATGAACTGACCCTGTACCCCCTCCATGACACTGACCCTGTACCCCCCATGATACTGACCCTGTACCCCCTCCGTGACACTGACCCTGTACCCCCCCATGATACTGACTCTGTACCCCCATGATACTGACCCTGTATCTCCCATGATACTGACCCTGTACCCCCCCCGTGACACTGACCCTGTCCCCCCCCCCGTGACACTGACCCTGTACCCCCTCTGTGACACTGACCCTGTACCCCCCCCAATGACACTGACCCTGTACCCCCTCATGATACTGACCCTGTACCCCCTCCATGACACTGACCCTGTACCCCCTCCATGACACTGACCCTGTACCCCTCATGATACTGACCCTGTACCCCCTCCGTGACACTGACCCTGTACCCCCCCATGATACTGACTCTGTACCCCCATGATACTGACCCTGTACCCCCCCCCATGATACTGACCCTGTACCCCCCCCGTGACACTGACCCTGTACCCCCTCCGCGACACTGACCCTGTACCCCCTCATGATACTGACCCTGTACCCCCCCCTGTGACACTGACCCTGTACCCCCTCATGATACTGACCCTGTACCCCCCCGTGACACTGACCCTGTACCCCCTCATGATACTGACCCTGTACCCCCCCGTGACACTGACCCTGTACCCCCTCATGATACTGACCCTGTACCCCCTCATGACACTGACCCTGTACCCCCCATGATACTGACCCTGTACCCCCTCATGACACTGACCCTGTACCCCCTCATGATACTGACCCTGTACCCCCTCATGATACTGACCCTGTACCCCCTCATGACACTGACCCTGTACCCCCCATGATACTGACCCTGTACCGCCCATGATACTGACCCTGTACCCCCCATGATACTGACCCTGTACCCCCTCTGTGACACTGACCCTGTACCCCCCATGATACTGACCCTGTAACCCCCAAGATACTGACCCTGTACCCCCCATGATACTGACCCTGTACCTCCCATGATACTGACCCTGTACCTCCCATGATACTGACCCTGTACCCCCCCATGATACTGACCCTGTACCCCCTCATGATACTGACCCTGTACCCCCCTGATAGCCAGGGGCTACAGGTATGACGCGTCGGGGAGATTGACTTCACCCCCCATGATACAGACCATGACGCTCACCCTGTACCCCCCCATGACACTGACCCTGTACCCCCTCATGATACTGACCCTGTACCCCCCCATGATACTGACCCTGTACCCCCCATGATACTGACCCTGTACCTCCCATGATACTGACCCTGTACCCCCTCATGATACTGATCCTGTACCCCCTCCATAACACTGATCCTGTACCCCCCCCCCCCCCCCGTGACACTGATCCTGTACCCCCTGATCTGAACTCTGATACAAGATTGGAGATGTATGGTTCCCCTGTGATGTCCTGTCTCCTCTCCTGCTCCCTGTCCTTGATTTGGGCAGCGGGGGGGGGCATCATAATTTTGTGATGTGGCCCCATGATGTGTAGTTGCCCCTCCCCCAGCAGACAGCGGGTTTCAAGTTCAGGGAGGTTCTCTTTATTATTTGTTCATAATTCGTTCCTCTGAATCCGCCCGCGGAAGAGGATTAAAGGATTCATTTTCTGCTTCTTGAACAAAAAATAACATTTTTTCTTTTTTTTGACGTTTTTCAGCCTCTTTCCGGCACTAATTAAATATCTGGAAACCGTTTGGCAGCCAAAATGACTTTCCTCCCCCCCCCCCCGCCACACATCCTCTGTACATCCCCCGCGCCGCGCACCCTGTACATCCCCCGCGCCGCGCACCCTGTACATCCCCCGCCACGCACCCTGTATATCCAACCGGTCCCCCAATGCTGGAGAACAGCGGGGGATCAGCCTCAATGTTCTGTCCTCCAGCAGCTGTGCACTTCATCCGCCATTCCTGACTCGGGCTCCATTCACACTCGTGCGAATTTCATTGCGCCTTTACAGTGCGACTTTGGCGCGACTTTGATGCGACTCTGGATGAGTGCAACTTTGGTGCGACTGTGGCTTTGACCGAGGATAATTGTTTCTGCTGTACAAAGTCGCACACAAGTCACATGCACAACATTCAGGTGTGACTTTCATTTGACTCTGGAGGGTTTACATTGAAGTCTATGGCCCTCAAGTCGCATGCACAACATTCAGGTGTGACTTTCATTCGACTCTGGAGGGTTTACATTGAAGTCTATGGCCCTCAAGTCGCATGAAAGTCGGACCAAAGTAGAGCAGGAACTACATTGAAGACGCTGCGACTTGAAGTCGCACAGATATGAATGGTACCCGTTGGGCCCCAAAGTCACATGACAAGTCGCATAAGTGTGAATGAAGCCTAAAGTCCAGGTGTGAATCCTCTCCAGCTGGCCATACACCATACAATCTGCTTTAGATTTACCAAAACTATATCATGTGGGTGCAAAACGCATGCAATGCTGTTCATTAGAGACTCACCGAAATGTATCGGCCGAAAATCATGTTATTGGAAATTTTGCAGATAGGGAAAAAACTGCCGATAATGGCCGCCGAAATGCAATTTTACGCGATGTTGTCACAATTTTACTACCTTTAGCCCGGGTTCACACCGATGCGATGCAGAATTCGCAGCGGTTTCTGTGCGAATTTCGAATCACAATCGCACCCCGTTCATGCGAACCGCTGCGGTGTGTATGTTACCAACACCCCAAAATCGCGCAAAACGCGGTAAACGCACAAAGCTTTATTGAACAATGGGAGGCACTCAATCGGGGCAGGAAGGTAGCGTCCGGGTACCCAAAAAGGGGAAGAGAGGGGAGGAGCCCAAAATAATTGTAATCCGGCCCACGATAGGGCAATCTAGGTAGCGATGGCCGGGGGGGGGGGGGGGGGGCAGTCCATGTAGCTATAATCCGGCACTCAGTGGGGCAGTTCAGGGCACTCCGCAACATGCGGCTTGTAGGGACGCGCGATCAGACGGGGACCCTCACAGTGCTCACCCTTCTAGGGACACAGCGGTCAGCAGACAGGGACCCTCACGGGGCTCAGCGTTCCAGGGACACAGATATCAACGGACACTCAGTGGGGTCTTGGCTGTGGGGTGTGGCCTCATCTCAGACCCCACACAGCACCCTGTCCCGAGCGGGGGACAAACTCTCGGGCTGGGTCCCGCTCCGGCCTTCTTAAGCCAGAGCAGGACGCTTCCCGGTTGCCCCGGCAACAGCCGGCCCAGCGTTGGGTTGCCGGGGCAATGAGGCACGCCCCCCTCGGGCCGCGCTCAGAGAGCGTGGCCTTTGTCTCTGGCAGGTGCAGAACGCGGGACGCCTCGTGCCCGCGCTGCACCCGCCAGGGGGGGGGGGACGTGCAGAGACATCCCGGCGGGCTGGGCTGGAGGTCTCCTGGTGGGGGTTGCGACTCTCCCGCGACAGTGCCTGGAGAAGTGCGACCCGCACCACAGGGGCCGCTTCCTCCCATCATGCACAGCCTTTGAAGTAGGCTGTGATAGGATGTGAGGAAACTGCAAGGGGCTGGAGGGGTGAAGGGACAGGCAGAGGGACAGCAGGTACAGGGGGTGGGGGATGGACCGCGACACCCGGGTTTAGTCACCTGTCACACCGCTGCAATTTGTGTGCAATTTCAGGTGTGATTTCTGAGGCCTTTATTGCGATTTGCGGTGCGATTTCCATTCTATTCTATGTCTGTGAAATCGCAACAAAACTGCAGAAAAAGTAATGCAAGCGCTACGTTAGAAATCACGCCGCAGCAAATCGCATTCATTAGATGCGATTTCAGGTACAATTTCAATTCCCAAATCACACCTGAAATCTTAGGGCGTGTGTTTCATCGGTCATGTGACCCCAAAACAACCTCCATCAAAACGCAACACGTGTGTTTTTGATGGGTTTTCAGTGCACTTCAGACCTGTTCACATCAATGTAGTCTGCGTTTTGTATGCACGGTTTTTGACACATTTTTTGAAGCATTTTTGCAGTTTTTAATTTTTTTTTATTTTTCTGGCCAACTTGTTGCTGGGCAGATTAAAAACACATAAAAACGCACTGGAACGTGTCAAAAACGCAGCAAAAACGCATCTGGAACGCATCTGGACTGTGTTTCTATAGTTTGGACTGGCCCTAAGGCTTAGTTCACACCTATGCAGTTTGCGTTTGACCCGTTTCTGCATTGCGTTTTATGTTGCGTTTTGTGTTTTTGAACTTGCGTTTTTGATGCGTTTTTGATGTATTTAAAAAAATCTTGTTTACTAGATAAAACGCATCAAAAATGCTTAAAAAAAATGCAGCAAAAACGCACTACATACTTTTCTGCAGCATTCCATTGAGGCCGGGTTCACACTCAAGCAATGCGGTACATCGCATGTGATTCGCACCGGAAACGCACCGCATTCCTGTGCAGATCACATGCGAATTCTGTGCGGTGCCATTGGAGCTCAAATCGCACCGCACCCGCGCCAAAAAGGCGCAGGACCCTTTTTTTTGACCCGCACTAGAATCGGATCGCACGGGTATTCACACCCCTGCGATCCGATTCTGCACGTCGCCCCGCATTTTGCGGAACGTTTTCGGGGTGTTGTTAACATTCACACCCTCAGCGGTTCGCATGGACGGGGTGCGACTCTGATGCGGTGCGGAATTCGCACAGAAAACGCTGAGAATTCTGGACTGCATCAGCGCGAAGTCTATAGAACCAAAATCACAAAAAAGCGTTCGAAAAAGTCCCTGAGGGCCGGATTACATCATAGAAATGCAGTGCTGACGCATTCCGGATGCGTTTTTGATGCGTTTTTGACGCGTTCCAGTGTGTTGATTTTAAGCATTCCAGTTCATTTTTTCCCTTCTATTTGTCTTCAATTTAAATAGGGACATGTGCGTTTTTGGTGTGTTCTGATGTGTTTTTGGTGCGTTTTACCGCATTCCAGTACAGTTCTGTGCAGAAAAAATGCAGCCTGTTCTACTTTTTTTTTCTGTACCCAGAACGCACCGGAACTGCAAGCGCTGATGTGAACGATGACACTAACAACCAGATCACCGACTTTCTGTGCGTTTTGGATGCAGGAAAAAAAAGCAACTGAAACGCATGGAGTGTGAACCGGCCCTGACCCTTTCCAAAAAAAACGCACCGGGTGAAAACGCGGAGGTGTGAACGTGGCCCATAGGAAATCATGTTCAATGGACTGCACTGCGTTTCTGCAAAACGCAGCAGAAAACGCATAGGTGTGAACCCGGGGTTAGTGAACTCCCCTCTATGCTGCGCTGCGTTCCTGCTGGTGCAAGTTTTGATTCCTTGAGATAGTCCGAAGGCCCCGAATGCGCACAGACACGTCGGCGGGAGCGAGTTGTGCGTCCAACGCTCTACGTCCAAAAAAAACACAACGAAAAAAAAAATCGATGAAAAAGCTGCACTAATCGCTGCGACCAGCAGGTGTCAGCGCCACGCAGCGCACACACAGCCTCACACCGCCTTATGTAACGCAGCGCGCCGGGCGGGCGGAGGATCTGTGGAGGGCGACTTCCCTCACAGAAAAAATAAAAATAACAAATAAAATAATAAAATATAAAAATACTAATTCTCAGGCTGTCATGGCGGTCCATCGACCCAGAAACCGCCGCCGCGGCTTCACTTGCCGCGTGCTTAATAGCAAAAAGACCCCAAAAAACGCATCTTGCGTCTGATTTCATTTGAAATTCTGTTTCTTCTTTTGAGTCGCAACAATGTCGCTGTGCTGAAGACGGAGCGATTTGTAGCCGCGGAGGTGAGTGCCGAGCGACGGCCGCTGACCGCGGAACGAAGGCGATTCCATAAAAAGGAGAAAAAAATCCGCAGACAAAATTTGCTGTAAAAAAAAAAAAATTCTTAAATATATATATATAATGAAAAAAAAAATCGCCCATCGGACACGGTCCTATCTGCGCGGACGCCCCCCCCCCCACCGGGAATACGGCGTGCGTGCGTCTATATTTCCATATATATATATATATATAATAAAAAATCGCCCATCGGACACGGTCCTATCTGCGCGGACGCCCCCCCCCCCCCACCGGGAATACGGCGTGCGTGCGTCTATATTTCCATATATATAATAAAAAAAAAATCGCCCATCGGACATGGTCTTATCTGCGCGAATGGCCCCCCCCCCACGGGAATACGGCGTGCGTCCGTCTATATCTCCATATATATATAATAAAAAAATCGCCCATCGGACATGATCCTATCTGCGCGGACGCCCCCCCCCCGCGGGAATACGGCGTGCGTGCGTCCATTTATATCTCCATAGTATATACACACAGATACATTGTTGCCAAGTGTTTCACCAGCAGCCCGTTTCGCCGCGGCGCTGGCTAATTACCGGCCGGGCGGACGCAGCGCTCGCTATCAGCCCTCGGTGGCTTTCCCTCGGTCGCGGATCAGCGATCTCTAAACAGAATGATTAGCCGGAGCGATGGAGACGTATAACGCGGGATTTCGCGGCGGCAGATGTGGCGGCAGTAAAAAAAAAAAAAAAGAAGAAATCTATGGATTTAAGGCCCAATCGGTAACGCAGTCAGTCGTGTCGGATTGCAGCGCCTGCGAAGGCGAGCGCTCTGGGGTCTCGTTAGTCGGACGTCGTTTCCAGCGGCGGCCAGGAGGTGGCACTTCAGACTCGCCGTCCGCGCCGGGAATCAGTGCGCAGAAATGTTTATCGGTGGCAGTTATTCTTCGAGTGTTGTGGAGGGAGGCGGAGGAGGGGAGCGATTCGAGCGATTTCAAGATGGATGGCGGCGAGGAGAGCTCTTCAATTAAAGTGCACCTGTCACCGCCACTCCGCCCCGACCTGACATTTCCTGAAAATGAATAAATAAAAAGTGTTCGAGCGAAAATGACGATCGATCGTTCTCCGGGAAATCGTCATCCTTTCATTTAGAAGGATGGAATCAGGAGGACTGACAACTCATGGGGCCCCCGGGCAATAGGGGATCATGGGGCCCCCGGGCAATAGGGGATCATGGGGCCCCCGGGCAATAGGGGATCATGGGGCCCCCGGGCAATAGGGGATCATGGGGCCCCCGGGCAATAGGGGATCATGGGGCCACCCGGCAATAGGGGATCATGGGGCCACCCGGCAATAGGGGATCATGGGGCCCCGTGTCCTTGCCCAAACTCAAAAAAGCCTATGAAAAAGGTACCAGGGGCATCTCATGGGGCCCCCTACTGACCCCGGGCCCTTGGGCAGTGCCTGAGTTTCCAAATGGTCAGTCCGCCCCTGGTGACATTATTCATAGCAAATAATAGGCAGCATTCTCAGTGATGTCACCGCTCTCTAGTGAAGGGATAGGCTGCGTTCTCAGTGATGTCACCGCTGTCTAGTGAAGGGATTGGCTCCGTTCTCAGTGATGTCACCGCTGTCTAGTGAATGGATAGGCTGCGTTCTCAGTGATGTCACCGCTCTCTAGTGAAGGGATAGGCTGCGTTCTCAGTGATGTCACCGCTGTCTAGTGAATGGATAGGCTGCATTCTCGGTGATGTCACCGCTGTCTAGTGAAGGGATTGGCTCCGTTCTCAGTGATGTCACCGCTGTCTAGTGAATGGATAGGCTGCGTTCTCAGTGATGTCACCGCTCTCTAGTGAAGGGATAGGCTGCATTCTCGGTGATGTCACCGCTCTCTAGTGAATGGATAGGCTGCGTTCTCAGTGATGTCACCGCTCTCTAGTGAAGGGATAGGCTGCGTTCTCAGTGATGTCACCGCTCTCTAGTGAAGGGATAGGCTGCATTCTCGGTGATGTCACCGCTCTCTAGTGAATGGATAGGCTGCGTTCTCAGTGATGTCACCGCTCTCTAGTGAAGGGATAGGCTGCGTTCTCAGTGATGTCACCGATCTCTAGTGAAGGGATAGGCTGCATTCTCGGTGATGTCACCGCTCTCTAGTGAAGGGATAGGCTGCATTCTCGGTGATGTCACCGCTCTCTAGTGAAGGGATGGGCTGCATTCTCGGTGATGTCACCGCTCTCTAGTGAAGGGATGGGCCCCATCCTCCTCGGTCTCTCTCCAGTACAGTGTTGGGGGGTGCGGTATTACACGGCACTGACCCCGGATTGCAGTGGATGTGATCTATGGAGACACCACAGTGGGGGGCGGCGCTGCACCCGACTCTTCATCATCAGAGCCACTAATAATTATTCCGCTCATTAAATGTGACAAATGTTGATGCCGCCTGTTGGCCTCGTATGAGATCCCCGGATAATGAGTTGTCTTTACACGTCACTAATTGGCTCTGGAGCACTTTATTAGAGAGGACAGGGGGGGGGGGGGGTGCGGGCGACATGTCTGCCTCCGGATCCCTGGGAGAGATCTGGGTACTCCATCCCCGGTGTGTGCCGCCATTCCCACCCATCCCCCCCCCCCCCTGCTCTCATTCGTCTACTTGTTTGTATCCTTTTCACATATTTTGAAAATGATCATTTTTCTCTTCCTAAATTCTTTCTTTCTCTCGTCTTCCCTTTCATTCCTCTCCCCCCCTCTCCCCCCTCTCCCTCCCCCCCTCTCTCTATCTCCCCCCCCTCTCTCTCCCCCTCCCCCCCCTCTCTCTACCTCTACCTCCCCCCTCTCTCCCCCTCCACCCTCCTTCTATCTCCCCCTCCCCCCCTCTCCCTCTTTCTCACACTCTCTCCCCCTCCCCCCCCCCTCTCTCTACCTCCCCCCTCTCTCCCCCTCCACCCTCCTTCTATCTCCCCCTCCCCCCATCTCCCCCTCTCTCCCCCCTCCCTCTTCCCCCCCACTCCCCCCTCCCTCTTCCCCCTCTCCCCTCCCCCCTCTTCCCCCCTCTCCCCTCCCCCCCTCTCTCTACCCCCCCCCTCTCTATCTCCCCCTCCCTCTCTCTCTCCCCCCCCTCCCCCCCCCTCTCTCCCGCCCTCTCTCCCTCTCCCCCCCTCTCCCTCCCTCCTCTCCTCTCTCCCCCCCCTCTCTCCCTCCTCCTCTCCCACCACCCCTCTCTCCCCCCCCCCCTCTCTCTCCCTCCCCCCCTCTCTCTCTCCTCCCTCCCCTCCCTCCCCCTCCCCCCCCTCTCCCCCCCCCCCCTCTCTCCCTCCTCCTCTCTCCCCTCCCCCCCCCCCCTCTCTCTCCCCTCCCCCCTCTCTCTCCCTCCCCTCTCCCCTCCCCCCCTCTCTCTCCCCTCCCCCCCTCTCTCTCCCTCCCCCCCCTCTCTCCCTCCTCTCTCCCCCCCCCCCCCTCTCTCTCCCTCCTCTCTCCCCTCCCCCCCTCTTTCTCCCTCTCTCTCCCCTCCCCCCCTCTTTCTCCCTCTCTCTCCCCTCCCTCTTTCTCCCTCCCCCCTCTCCCCCCTTCCCCCCTCTCCCCCCTTCCCCCCTCTCTCTCTCCCCTCCCTCCCCCCTATCTCTCCCCCCCCCCCCCTCTCTCTCTCTCACTCTCTCCCCCCTCCCTCTTTCTCCCTCTCTCTCCCTTTCTCTCCCCCTCCCCCTCTCTCTCCCTCTCTCTCTCTCCCCTCCATCTCTCCTTCCCTCTTTCTCTCTCTCTCCCCCCCTCTCCCCCTCCCTCTCCCCCCTCTCTCTCTCCCTCCCCCCTCCCCCTTTCCTCTCTCCCCTCCCCCCCTCTCTTTCTCCCTCCCCCTCTCTCTCTCCATTGTAACTTTGTAGAAGGAGGAGGAGGCATTTCCTCAGTCTCCCCCTCCCCCAGTGATCAGACTGTATATTGTAACTTTGTAGAAAATCACAAGCTGAGAGGCTGCAGCAGGGGCTGATCTGTGTCGTATATTTGTGAACACAAGAAGTGCGCAGACACCAGGATGTGTCATCTCTGAGCCGGTATCTCAGTCCAGGAAGCAGATGATGGTCCTGGATGATTCCTGAATAGAGATGGCGCCGTACTGAGATCTCTGTAATAAATACCTGGAAGTGAAGAACAAATCTTTGTGACACTGGAGCCCCTTCACCTCTAGTATGGTGACCCCCGCAGCACGGCAGCCTGTTACGTGTCGGACCATGAGAGCGACCTGAACACAGCTCACCCCGAGCGCCGTCCTGACGCATGGCAGGCGACTCCTGCGCCGGATTCCTCCTCATTTGCTCTCAGGGTAAATAAAAGGTTAATTTCCTGTGACAACGGCAGGTTTTTCCTGCAGCCGCCTGACTCCGCCTCCAGAATATTAATAAACCCGAAGCGGAGATTAATTGCATAATAATGATGTTTTCAGAGCAGCTTCTCCTCGTCCGATAAGTCGGCAGGCGAAACGCTCCTCGCGCTCCTCGCGCTCCTCGCCGTCACTTATCATAGCGGTCAGAAGAATAATCGCTCCTCAAATTACACTCCCCCCCCCCCCCCCGGGGTCACCACCAAAGTGGTTTTATACGTTTTAAATACAAATCATTAAAGTTTGGCGTCAGAAGATTCCGAATACAAGATGATACATTGTATGACGTTTAGAGGAGTCCGCTGACGTCATCATGGCGGTCAGAATCTGACCGCTCCGCTACTTCGACCCTATGTGCTGAGACATCAGAGTGTAAGCTCTTCTGGTGCAGAGACTGATGTGACTGTGGGGGAGGGGACATTAGAGTGTCAGCTCTTCTGGTGCAGAGACTGATGTGACTGTGGGGGGAGGGGACATTAGAGCGTAAGCTCCTCTGGTACCTAGACTGATGTGACTGTGGGGGAGGGGACATTAGAGCGTAAGCTCCTCTGGTACCTAGACTGATGTGACTGTGGGGGAGGGGACATTAGAGCGTCAGCTCCTCTGGTACAGAGACTGATGTGACTGTGGGGGAGGGGACATTAGAGTGTAAGCTCCTCTGGTACAGAGACTGATGTGACTGTGGGGGAGGGGACATTAGAGTGTAAGCTCCTCTAGTGCAGAGACTGATGTGACTGTGGGGGAGGGGACATTAGAGTGTAAGCTCCTCTGGTGCAGAGACTGATGTGACTGTGGGGGAGGGGACATTAGAGCGTAAGCTCCTCTGGTACCTAGACTGATGTGACTGTGGGGGAGGGGACATTAGAGCGTAAGCTCCTCTGGTACAGAGACTGATGTGACTGTGGGGGAGGGGACATTAGAGCGTCAGCTCCTCTGGTACAGAGACTGATGTGACTGTGGGGGAGGGGACATTAGAGTGTAAGCTCCTCTGTACAGAGACTGATGTGACTGTGGGGGAGGGACATTAGAGTGTAAGCTCCTCTAGTACAGAGACTGATGTGACTGTGGGGGAGGGGACATTAGAGTGTCAGCTCCTCTGGTGCAGAGACTGATGTGACTGTGGGGGAGGGGACATTAGAGTGTCAGCTCCTCTGGTACAGGGATTGATGTGACTGTGGGGGAGGGGACATTAGAGTGTCAGCTCCTCTGTACAGAGAGTGATGGGACTGTGGGGGAGGGGACATTAGAGCGTAAGCTCCTCTGGTACCTAGACTGATGTGACTGTGGGGGAGGGGACATTAGAGCGTAAGCTCCTCTGGTACAGAGACTGATGTGACTGTGGGGGAGGGGACATTAGAGCGTCAGCTCCTCTGGTACAGAGACTGATGTGACTGTGGGGGAGGGGACATTAGAGTGTAAGCTCCTCTGTACAGAGACTGATGTGACTGTGGGGGAGGGGACATTAGAGTGTAAGCTCCTCTAGTACAGAGACTGATGTGACTGTGGGGAGGGGGACATTAGAGTGTCAGCTCCTCTGGTGCAGAGACTGATGTGACTGTGGGGGAGGGGACATTAGAGAGTGTCAGCTCCTCTGGTACAGGGATTGATGTGACTGTGGGGGAGGGGACATTAGAGTGTCAGCTCCTCTGGTACAGGGATTGATGTGACTGTGGGGGAGGGGACATTAGAGTGTCAGCTCCTCTGGTACAGGGATTGATGTGACTGTGGGGGAGGGGACATTAGAGTGTCAGCTCCTCTGGTGCAGAGACTGATGTGACTGGCTCAGTGTCCTCTGTACAGCGCTAGCGGTCTATGTCAGAGCCATATAATTACAGATCAAATATGTAGAATACAGAAATAAAAGTGATTCTATTTGGGCAGTCGGTGACTCCGCAGAGCGGGGACGTTGCGGGGTGTTCCCAGAAATTCGGAAGCGTTGGCGAATGAGCTCATAGCGGGGCTGGTCCATGACGGCGTCTCCCCGCGTCCTCCTCCTGCCGCCATGACATTACGCGGTCCCTCTGCCCTCCTAATTTGAGGACTGGAGTCGCCGCGTCCCGCTGTGATGAGAGCGGTTACATCTCCAGCGCCGGATTCCTCCGACGGACGGGATGAATAATTATCCCCCCGCAGTCCCTCCGGTCACCGTCCCGAGAATAATACGAATTTCTCATCTCGCCCGCCGCTGTCCGCCGCCGCGCTCCTCTCTTTGATCACTTCGCCTCTTCTAGATGAATCCGCGTCCGATTTCCGCTTATTATACATTAAAAATGACCGCGGCGTCCACCTGATCGCAGACAAGCGACATCGCAGTCCATGGAGTCCGGAGATTCGATTTGCCGCAAAGTCCTGGTAGGCGAGAAGACGGTCAGGTGGAGCGCGGCGGGCGATTCTACCGTCTCTGAATGTAAGCTGCATCTGAAGTCAGGAATTCTGCGGATTCGGTGTTTGCTGCACCAAGATCACCGTTCTCCTCCTAACAATGGCGTCACCTTCAGTTACTTTCCTCTCTGGAAGGACGGCGCCATCTTTGTTCAGGCATCATCATCTACCTCCAGGACTGAAATGTTGGCTCAGAGATGACACAGTTGGTTACGGTGTCAGTTCTGTACCGTGTTCACAAATGTCTGACACAGATCAGCCCCCTGCTGCAGCCGCTCACCACGTGACTTGCTAAAAAGTTACAATGTACAGTCTGATCACTGGGGGAGGGGAGACTGAGAAAATGCCTCCTCCTCCTTCTACAAAGTTACAATGTACAGTATGATCACTGGGGGAGGAGACTGAGGAAATGCTTCCTCCTCCTTCTACAAAGTTACAATGTACAATCTGATCACTGGGGGAGGGGAGACTGAGGAAATGACTCCTCCTCCTTCTACAAAGTTACAATGTACAGTCTGATCACTGGGGGAGGAGACTGAGGAAACGCTTCCTCCTCCTTCTACAAAGTTACAATGTACAATCTGATCACTGGGGGAGGGGAGACTGAGGAAATGATTCCTCCTCCTTCTACAAAGTTACAATGTACAGTCTGATCACTGGGGGAGGAGACTGAGGAAATGCCTCCTCCTCCTTCTACAAAGTTACAATGTACAGTGGTAGCCAGGGACGGACTGACAACTCATGGGGCCCCCGGGTAATAGGGGATCATGGGGCCCCTGTGTCCTTCCCAAACTAAAAAAAGCCTATGAAAAAGGTACCAGGGGCATCTCATGGGGCCCCCTACTGACCCCGGGCCCTCGGGAAGTGCCCATGTTTCCAAATGGTCAGTCCGCCCTTGTTGGTAGCCAACAAACGCCCTCTGAACAGCCTCTGAAATGTGATCCACCACAGATCGCTTTTTAGAGAAGCAGCAAGGGCCGCTGCATGTGAGGATGAGCCCCCAAGACACACCATGGCCCTTGGAGGTGGCCGGACGCGGTGGGGCCCTCACGGCGCGGTGCGCTCATCAGTCTATCACTAACAAGAATGAAATGTGAAGTTCCACAACCCGGCCAATTGGATCTCCTGATTTACCCGCTGTAGGCGGAGCTCCGGGCCGATGTTCCTTTCCAATCGATATCTAGCATCCTAATGAGCATTATTGGCATCGGACGTCAGACCGCTCGCCTCCAGACGCACTCCTGCGATTTTCCCGTCCCATCTGTTAAGCGGCGCCGGAATCTGCGGCTGAATGAAAAAAAAAAAAAAAAAAACGCGCAGCAGAACTCCCGGGAAAGTTCCACTTAATTCTCCCGTTTCATTCTACGGCATCAATAGAGCCGCCAGCCGGCGCGGGCGTTCGCCACAAAATCCCATCGCTTGGGGTTTTTTTTTTTTTCGCTCCCCGCGCGCTAATTGATGCCACGCTGTGCGGCGGAGCTGCTGACAGAACAGGAAGGAAGGAACCGGCCCAGGCTGCTCACTTCACCGCCGCGTGATGGAATTGCGGCATTTTATACGCAGGACGGCTCAGAAATGACGATTATTGTTGTTGTTTTTTGTTGTTTTGTTCGCATTGTCCTGCATGTCATCTGCTTGTATTTTGCCTTCCCTGGTACCTCCCCCCTCCCCCCATCTCCCCCCTCCCCCCATGAATGTGCCAATAACTCGCCGCTTTTATTACATACCTTATTTTAGTCCTGGTGATGTCATCACTGGCTCTCTGTGCTTCTCTACGCAATGCAGGCAGATCACTGGTGGGAGGAACCAGCAGGGTGCTATACACAGCTTCCTGAAAACATCACAGCATCCTTTCTCAGTGCTGCTCTCAAGAGCCCTGATGCAAGCAGTAGGCTGGCTGTTGGGGAAATGATACCAAAATCTCTGACACCTTCTGTCCCCGGATCTGCATTGACACTGCTGACTGCTCCCCTACTACCTGTCCTGTAGACGTATTTTATGCTTAGATCAGTGGTCTCCAAACTGTGGACTTTCCTGTCTTTATCCGGACTTGGAGCACTATTCCTCCCACTGACACCAATGATGGGGCACTATTCCTCCCACTGACACCAATGATGGGGTACTATTCCTCCCACTGACACCAATGATGGGGCACTATTCCTCCCACTGACACCAATGATGGGGCACTATTCCTCCCACTGACACCAATAATGGGGCACTATTCCTCCCACTGATACAATGATGGGGCACTATTCCTCCCACTGATACCAATAATGGGGCACTATTCCTCCCACTGACACCAATAATGGGGCACTATTCCTCCCACTAACACCAATGATGGGGCACTATTCCTCCCACTGACACCAATGATGGGGTACTATTCCTCCCACTGACACCAATGATGGGGCGCTATTCCTCCCACTGACACCAATGATGGGGCGCTATTCCTCCCACTGATACAATGATGGGGCGCTATTCCTCCCACTGACACCAATGATGGGGCGCTATTCCTCCCACTGACACCAATAATGGGGCGCTATTCCTCCCACTGACACCAATGATGGGGCGCTATTCCTCCCACTGACACCAATGATGGGGCGCTATTCCTCCCACTGACACCAATGATGGGGCGCTATTCCTCCCACTGACACCAATGATGGGGCGCTATTCCTCCCACTGACACCAATGATGGGGCGCTATTCCTCCCACTGACACCAATGATGGGGCGCTATTCCTCCCACTGACACCAATGATGGGACGCTATTCCTCCCACTGACACCAATGATGGGGCGCTATTCCTCCCACTGACACCAATGATGGGGCGCTATTCCTCCCACTGACACCAATGATGGGGGGCTATTCCTCCCACTGACACCAATGATGGGGGGCTATTCCTCCCACTGACACCAATGATGGGGCGCTATTCCTCCCACTGACACCAATGATGGGGCGCTATTCCTCCCACTGACACCAATGATGGGGCGCTATTCCTCCCACTGACACCAATGATGGGGCGCTATTCCTCCCACTGACACCAATGACGGGGCGCTATTCCTCCCACTGACACCAATGACGGGGCACTATTCCTCCCACTGACACCAATGACGGGGCACTATTCCTCCCACTGACACCAATGACGGGGCACTATTCCTCCCACTGACACCAATGACGGGGCACTATTCCTCCCACTGACACCAATGACGGGGCACTATTCCTCCCACTGACACCAATGACGGGACACTATTCCTCCCACTGACACCAATGACGGGGCACTATTCCTCCCACTGACACCAATGACGGGGCACTATTCCTCCCACTGACACCAATGACGGGGCACTATTCCTCCCACTGATACCAATGACGGGGCACTATTCCTCCCACTGACACCAATGACGGGGCACTATTCCTCCCACTGACACCAATGACGGGGCACTATTCCTCCCACTGACACCAATGACGGGGCACTATTCCTCCCACTGACACCAATGACGGGGCACTATTCCTCCCACTGACACCAATGACGGGGCACTATTCCTCCCACTGACACCAATGATGGGGCACTATTCCCCCCACTGACACCAATGATGGGGCACTATTCCTCCCACTGACACCAATGACGGGGCACTATTCCTCCCACTGACACCAATGATGGGGCACTATTCCCCCCACTGACACCAATGACGGGGCACTATTCCTCCCACTGACACCAATGACGGGGCACTATTCCTCCCACTGACACCAATGACGGGGCACTATTCCTCCCACTGACACCAATGACGGGGCACTATTCCTCCCACTGACACCAAGCTATACTCCTGGGTATGGATGGTGGCCCCGGGTCTGCTCGAATCTCAGGCCGCTGAGGCCGGTACCCTTGGCGTGGGTTGGGGCGCGGGGAGGCGCAGCGCGCTCTGATGTCGCCTTTATCCAGTAATTGGAAGTGATTGGCGCGGCGGCGGCGGACCCGACTAATGGAGCCGCTCCTCGTGTAACAACATCAATTATGAGTCGGTGTCATTTGTGGCGACAATAAGAGGCCCAATTTGCATATGCAGAGAAGCTTCTCATGTCTTTCATTCCGTAATGAGGGATAATGATTCCCGAGTCTGCTGTGCGGCGGAGACACCAGAGCGCAGGCGTCCGCTGACGGCGGCGAAAACAGACGGGGCGCAAAGTGCGGCAACCCAAACCGCTGACATCACTGAACGGGGCGCTGAAAGCCGATGGGTCACGAGAGGGTTAATGTGCGTCTACATCATCATCGGACCTTTCACTGCTTTGTTCAAATATTGGAATTTAAATCTAGTCACCAATAAAAAACAGTTTGTGTGCAAACCAAGATATTACCTTGTAAAAGTAGCAGTGACATCATCGGTGCGCTGTACACAGGAGAGCTGTGGGAGGGGCCCAGCAGACCCCACCCAATACAGACTGCCTGCAGAAAACTAAAGGAGAGGGCAGAGACGAGACCAGCCAGCCAGGTGAGGGAGCAGAGCTGTGGGAGGGACCTAGCTGGCTCCACCCACCGCAGGCTGACTGTAGAAAACTACAGGAGGGGGGCGGAGACAAGACCAGCCGGCCAAGGGAGGGAGCAGAGCTGTGGGAGGGACCTAACTGGCTCCACCCACCGCAGGCTGCCTGCAAAAAACTACAGGAGGGGGCGGAGACGAGACCAGCCAGCCAGGTGAGGGAGGAGAGCTGTGGGAGGGACCTAGCTGGCTCCACCCACCGCAGGCTGACTGTAGAAAACTACAGGAGGGGGGCGGAGACGAGACCAGCCGGCCAAGGGAGGGAGCAGAGCTGTGGGAGGGACCTAGCTGGCTCCACCCACCGCAGGCTGACTGTAGAAAACTACAGGAGGGGGCGGAGACAAGACCAGCCAGCCAGGTGAGGGAGCAGAGCTGTGGGAGGGACCTAACTGGCTCCACCCACCGCAGGCTGCCTGCAAAAAACTACAGGAGGGGGCGGAGACGAGACCAGCCAGCCAGGTGAGGGAGGAGAGCTGTGGGAGGGACCTAGCTGGCTCCACCCACCGCAGGCTGACTGTAGAAAACTACAGGAGGGGGCGGAGACGAGACCAGCCGGCCAAGGGAGGGAGCAGAGCTGTGGGAGGGACCTAGCTGGCTCCACCCACCGCAGGCTGCCTGCAGAAAACTACAGGAGGGGGCGGAGACTAGACCAGTCACCCCACACAAGGAGAGAGAGCTGCAGTGACCAGTCTTTACTGCAGGAAGTTCCATATCTGTTTCTGTCTACTTTCCAGGTGGGCATGGCCAAATTACGCCCCCTTTACTGGTTGACCCCACCTCTAAATATTCAGGAACTGCCCACTCATGGCCCCGATCCACACAATAATGCAGGGACCACCTATCATGCCCATTTTATGGTTGCTGCTGCCCAGATCACCCCCCCAAATATGCAGGGACCACCCCCCGTTGTGCCCACTTTATGGCTGATCCTGCCCAGACCATGCCTCTAAATATGCAATAACCATGCATCACCCCCATTTTACTGATGATCCTGCCCAGACCACACCCCCAAAAATGCAGGGAACGCCCATCATGGCCACTTTGTGGTTGGTCCTGCCCAGACCACACCCCCAAAAATGCAGGGAACACCCATCATGGCCACTTTGTGGTTGGTCTTATCTATCCTGTCATGGAGGCTCCACCTCTTACCTACCAACATTAGGCTTCAGGACCCATGCCCATGGGTCCCACCCAGATCCTGACTCTAAATATGCAGGGACCACCCATCATGCCCACTTTAGAGTTGCTCCTACCCAGACCCGCCTCCAATTATACAGGGACCACCCATCATGCCCACTTTAGAGTTGCTCCTACCCAGACCCGCCTCCAATTATACAGGGACCACCCATCATGCACACTTTACGGTTGCTTCTGCCAAGACCCCACCTCCAAGTATGCAGGGACCACCCATCATGCCTACTTTACAGTTGCTGCTGCCTGGCACTGCCTCTAAATATGTGGGGCCCCGATCCCCGATCCCCACAACGGATTCATTTTTTAGTTACTGTACATGTGCAGTAACTCAAATCAGGTTGGTGCTGTGATCCCCAGACAGGGCCCAGGACATTGCTGGGACAGACAGCCAACATGTGGGACTGTCCCCTACAATCCGGGACCTTTGGTATCCATGCTGGCGTTAAAGATATTGGATAAATCAGTTAGTGACGCTATGTAACCATTTTTTTAGCTGCTGCTGACCTGTGACTGGTCCTTTTGTGCACACAGTCCTGCCGTCCGTCATCTCACCATTTACTGCTTTACCCTGAGGACCTCGCAGTGAAGGTGTTAGGAGACTAACTGAAAAGGAACTGGCTTTGTCGCCAATACCCAGCATGGCTGCAGTTTGTGGCGGTGGACGTGGGTGCGTGGTGGCGCGCAGAGGGCACAGTAGATTCTGGTGCCCATTGCAGCTCTGCCAACTCGTTGCTGGATGATCTTCAACCCCCTGTGCCCCTGTATGGCTATTATTGGATTCCCTGTTACCGACCCGGCTTGCCCTTGACCTGTCTTTTCTCTTCTCCCGACTCTGACCCCCGACTTATCCTCCTGACCTTGCTT
The DNA here is from genome assembly GCA_951230385.1 of Staurois parvus. NCBI lineage: Eukaryota > Metazoa > Chordata > Amphibia > Anura > Ranidae > Staurois > Staurois parvus. The sequence continues at coordinate 359,557 of CATNWA010015637.1, read as the reverse complement.
CTGCCTGATCTCCTGTGTTTGACCTTGGCCTGTTCCTGATCCTGCTCCTGATTGACCTCCCGTGTGTGACCACTGGCCTGGCTGCTGACCTTGCTTCTGCCTGATCACCTTTGTTTGACCTTGGCCTATTCCTGCTCCTGCTCCTGATTGACCTCCGTGTGTGACCATTGGCCTGGCTCTGGACCTTGCTTCTGCCTGATCAACTGTGTTTGACCTTGGCCTGTTTCTGATCCTGCTCCTGCTCCTGATTGACCTTCCGTGCGTGACCACTGGCCTGGCTCTGGACCTTGCTTCTGCCTGATCTCCTGTGTTTGACCTTGGCCTGTTCCTGATCCTGCTCCTGATTGACCTTTTGGGAGTGACCACTGGCCTGGCTCTGAACCTTGCTTCTGCCTGATCAACTGTGTTTGACCTTGGCCTGTTCCTGATCTTGTTTCTGCCTGATCACCTGTGTTTGACCTTGGCCTGTTCCTGATCGAACTTCCGTGCGTGACCACTGGCCTGGCTCCTGACCTAGCTTCCTGCTTGCCCTGCTGTCAAGTTCTATCACTTCTGAGGAACATCTGCTGTACAGTCAATCCTGGTGGTCCTGACATCCTCAGATGATCATCATCCCAGCTCTTCAGGATCCTACAGCTGGCAGCCCGTGCTTCTTTGGGCTGAGTATCTCCTGTCCCTACCTCCAGGGGTGGTCTACACTCGGGGAAGGGAAGCCTTCTCAGCGCTCCGGCCTCCAACCAGGTACTTGATCTCCTGTGTTTGACCTTGGCCTGTTCCTGATCCTGCTCCTGATTGACCTTTTGTGAGTGACCACTGGCCTGGCTCCTGACCTTGCTTCTGCCTGATCTCCTGTGTTTGACCTTGGCCTGTTCCTGATCCTGCTCCTGATTGACCTTCCGTGTGTGACCACTGGCCTGGCTCCTGACCTTGCTTCTACCTGATGGCCTGTGTTTGACCTTGCCCTGTTCCTGATCGACCTTCCGTGCGTGACCACTGGCCTGGCTCCTGACCTTGCTTCCTGCTTCCCCTCCTGTCAAGGTCTACCACTGCTGAGGAACATCTGCTCTACAGTCGATCCTGGTGGTCCTGACATCCTCAGGTGATCATCATCCCAGCACTTCAGGATCCTACAGCTGGCAGCCCGTGCTTCTTTGGGCCGAGTATCTCCTGTCCCTTCCTCCAGGGGTGGTCTACACTCGGGGAAGGGAAGCCCTCTCAGCGCTCTGGCCTCCAACCAGGTACTTGACAGAAGGTTGAAGGTTGGTTGAAAAAAAATTCTTTTCTTTTTCTCTGACTTGTTTTCGTAGTTAGTTGCAATCTTGAGATACATTTTACCTATGAGCTCCTAACCGGAAAGACTAAAGCCAATGGACAGGCGGTGTGGCTATCACGGCTCCTGCTGAGTGTTACCCAGAATTCCACGCTCTCGTCCTCCTGCAGAATATTTAGGTCCAGTACCCAGCAATGCTGCCTCTTCCTGGAAGGACATGATTTAAAAACAATGTACATTCATAAGAGGCACTAGACCTCCTATTATGTAGCACCCTCCTAGATAGCTAGGGGGAGCTAGATTCTAAATTGTTAATCAGAGGCTGAGTAGCACCCTGTGGTAATAGTCAGAGGGAGGTCAAATTCAGGTCAGAGCTGCGAGGCTCCGCAGACCACTTCTCTGGTACTTCCCCCTGCTCTAGAGTTTTGGAGAAAATTCTAGAAGCAGTGGGAGGGGGTGAGGAGTGGCTGGTCTGCACTCTTGAGGGATCCTGACCAATCCCCAACAGGAGTCTTGGCATGGGGTCAGGGCAGCCCTTAAAAGTGACAGAGCCTGCTAAGCAGCAGGAGTGTTCAGGTGGACGATGGAGAAGTGAGAGGCTGGAGAGCAGGAGCCTGGGACGGGGCCCAGATGGGAAGCGGCTTACCTACAGGCAGAGGAGCTGGAAAGAAGGAAATCTCAGGACCTCATTGGCCCCCAAAGAGATGACCACCTATGCAGCAGGGAAGGAGCGGATCAGCAGAAGGCCTGAGAGCAGCCACTGACCTAGCAGCTCATAGGAAGAGGACTGGGTGAGTAGACCTGCACCCCCTGGACCAGTAAAGGGAAGGAGCACTTTGGTGGAAAACTGGATTAGCTGCTACCCGGGACTGCCTTCTCTCAAGGTGACAGGCACTGGATCCCTTGCTCAGGGATTCACCCAGAACATCTGGATAGAGGAGCATCTGGGATCTGGGGTGGTACATCAGGAGAGGCTGACTAGCTCTCCAGAAAAGAACTTTCTGCTGTAAAGACTTGTATATTGTTCCAGAAGTTTGTCCTCTGCCGCCAGTCCTTTGGGCATCCCATGCGCCCCTTACCCCCATCCAAGTTTAAATTCCCCTAATAAAATCCTAAAAACAAGCTCAAGGATTGGTTACTGGCTCCCGGATGCAAGTCTGTGTGGAAAATGCGTGTTGCCTGGCTGTGCAGGACTATAGGGGGACCCACAACTCAGCCACTCCTACGGGGGTAGTGCTAGAATTCTAGCCTAACTGTATTTAAAAATGTCCCCTCCCCCGTTCTGTGACCTATCCTGCCTAACCTGTATACTTCCCTCTTCCTAGTCTGCTCTGGTCCCGTCTTGTGATCCCTTGTGTCAGTGAGCGTCAGCTGCAGGGAGAAGAGGAAGCCATGAAGTCCCATGTCCCACCCATTGTCAGCGGTCCCTCCTCTCACGGACACCGGGGTGCCGGAGCTGTGGCTAGACTACAACTAGAGAGAAGATGGACGTTCATAGGTCTCTCTGATATTCATGATCCACGGTGAGATTGGACAGATTGGGTCACAGACTTCACAGTTCGTAGACATAACAATACTACTAGAAGTACAGCTGTTGGACAAAATTACAGAAACCCCACGTAAAAGAACAAAATGGTTACCTAATATGGTGTTGGACCAGCTTGGGCATCCAAGACGGCCTACATTCTCCTGGGAATTGAAAAATATAAGTCTTGGATATGGTGGATAGTAGAATCTGATACCACTCTTCATGCAAAAATCGAGGAAAGGATCAAGGCGGAAAATGAGCCCGAACCTTGTCCTCCAAAATTGACGTTAGTGGCTCTATGACATTGAGGTCTGGTGACTTTGGCGCCCAGGGAAGGTGTGAGATTTCGTTTGCATGCCGTTAAAACCACCAATGCACTACACAAGTTGTGGGAATTGGAGAATTATCGTCTTGGTGAATGGCAATGTCTCTGGGAAACAATCATCACCTCGTAGGCCCCATCATCACCATGTAGGCACCATCATCACCTCGTAGGCCCCATCTTCACTTCGTAGGCCCCATCTTTACCTCGTAGGCCCCATCTTTACCTCGTAGGCCCCATCTTCACCTCGTAGGCCCCATCATCACCTCGTAGGCCCCATCATCACCTCGTAGGCCCCATCATCACCTCGTAGGCCCCATCATCACCATGTAGGCACCATCATCGCCTCGTAGACCTCATCATCGCCTCTTAGGCCCCATCATCACCTCGTAGGCCCCATCATCACCTCGTAGGCCCATCATCACCTCGTAGGCCCTATCATCAACTCGTAGGCCCCATCTTCACCTCGTAGGCCCATCATCACCTCGTAGGCCCCATCATCACCTCGTAGGCCCCATCATCACCTCGTAGGCCCCATCATCACCTCGTAGGCCCCATCATCACCTCGTAGGCCCCATCTTCACTTTGTAGGCCCCATTACATTGAATGGTAGAGTGACTGCCACGGCTATGTACAAATTTTGGCCCGACCATGTGCACCCCATGACGCAGACATTGTTTCCTAGAGCCATCGCCATTCCCCAAGATGATAATGCTCCAATTCACACAACTTGTGTTGTTCACTATTTGTGAAAACCGATCAACAAGGCCGCGGCCGCCATGAGTCCAGTTTGGCGCGTCTAATGTTCTCCGTATGTTTGGCGTTTCTGCCGCCTACCGTCACATGTTACATCACGTCCGTTTCAACGCTTTCCGTAGTTTTGTCCAACACCAGTAGATACTTTTTATTGACATTTATCTCTTTATCGCCCTTCATCGGGAAGCCTGAGCTGAATGGACAGGCCACATGGCTATCACGGCTCCCGTTACCCAGAATGCCGCGCTCTCGTCCTCTGCGGCAGAGTCTTCGGGCCCAGTCACCGGAGACGCCGCGTCTGCCTGGAAGGACGCGATTTAAAAACAGGAGTGAGACACAGTTAGGAGGCAATTTTATTCTCTATTAACCCAAATCAATGGAAGGTTCCCATAAACCATTAGCCCGAGAAGGCAGCGCGCCGGGGTTAGATAAAGATGTCGTCCTGTTTATTAACACTGACAGCTGAGGGACGCCGAGAGTTTGGGGGAAAGATGGGGGGAGGGGGGGACGTGAGGACGCAACATGATCGGAACGTGGATGTTCTCCCTTATCTGCCAACATAGACGAAGATGGAGAGGGACAGAAGCAGGGGCCCCACAGATATACAGAGAGACAGGAGCGGGGCCCCACAGATATACAGAGAGGCAGGAGTGAGGCCCTCACAGATATACAGAGAGACAGGAGCGGGCCCCACAGATATACAGAGAGACAGGAGCGGGCCCCACAGATATACAGAGAGACAGGAGCGGGCCCCGCAGATATACAAAGAGACAGGAGCGGGCCCCGCAGATATACAAAGAGACAGGAATGAGGCCCTCACAGATATACAGAGAGACAGGAGTGGGCCCCACAGATATACAGAGAGGCAGGAGTGGGGCCCCACAGATATACAGAGAGACAGGAGCGGGCCCCGCAGATATACAGAGAGACAGGAGCGGGCCCCACAGATATACAGAGAGACAGGAGCGGGCCCCACAGATATACAAAGAGACAGGAACGAGGCCCTCACAGATATACAGAGAGACAGGAGTGGGCCTCACAGATATACAGAGAGGCAGGAGTGGGGCCCCACAGATATACAGAGAGACAGGAGCAGGCCCCGCAGATATACAGAGAGACAGGAGCGGGCCCCGCAGATATACAGAGAGACAGGAGCGGGCCCCGCAGATATACAAAGAGACAGGAGCGGGCCCCACAGATATACAGAGAGGCAGGAGTGGGGGCCCCCACAGATATACAGAGAGACAGGAGCGGGGCCCCACAGATATATAGAGAGACAGGAGCGGGGCCCCACAGATATATAGAGAGACAGGAGCGGGGCCCCACAGATATATAGAGAGACAGGAGGGGGGCCCCGCAGATATACAGGGAGGCAGGAGTGGGGCCCTCACAGATATACAGACAGACAGGAGCGGGCCCCACAGATATACAAAGAGACAGGAGTGGGGCCCCACAGATATACAGAGAGACAGGAGTGGGGGCCCTCACAGATATACAGAGAGACAGGGGGGGGGGCCCCGCAGATATACAGAGAGGCAGGAGTGGGGCCCCACAGATATACTGAGAGACAGAAGCCAGGGCCCCACAGATATATAGAGAGACAGGAGCAGGGCCCCGCAGATATACAGAGAGACAGGAGGGGGGCCCCGCAGATATACAGAGAGGCAGGAGTGGGGCCCCACAGATATACTGAGAGACAGAAGCCAGGGCCGCACAGATATACAGAGAGACAGGAGTCGGGGCCCCACAGATATACAGAGAGAAAGGAGCTGGGGCCCCACAGCTATAAAGAGAGCCAGGGCCCCACAGATATACAGAAAAACAGGAGTCGGGGCCGTCACAGATATACAGAGAAACAGGAGTCGGGGCCCTACAGATATATAGAGAGTCATCCAGAGATACAGGAGCCGGGGCCCCACGGATATACAGGGAGTCATCCAGAGACGTCAGATCAGGACATATGTATTCTGAGAGGTAATGTCATATAAAACCTACATCTGGAAAGAATGATATTCTATATATATATACAGTCTATTCCGGATAGCATACAGCAGGATACTTTACGCAGCACGTTTGCGCATGTTCAGGCTCATTCTGGGTATGTCTACCGTGCCATAACCCTCACCAACCAATAAGAATCGGCCTTTTGTCATTTTAGCAATGAGAGCCAACTGCTGATTGGTCACTGCGGCCCAGCGTGCGTACGGTCGTCTGCCACAAGCAGGCGCGATGGCGAGGCCGCGGGGTGCGGGAAGAGTTAATATCGTCTCATTTTCTCGCCGTGCTGTTTTGCGCACACGTTCCACAAAAGGGCGGAAATGAAGAAGGGAGTCACAAAGGTTCCATAGGAGCGGACAAAATGAAGATCGATCGGAAACGGATCATCCGAGGAGGAGGAGGGTGACAATAGCTGGGAGAGGAGACCGCAGCCGGGGAAATGAGACTGCACATAGACAATGGCCGACGGATCTATACAGGCCGCCACCAGCGGGGCAATTAACGGCTAACCTATCCCCTCCTGCGCTCGGCGCCGTCACATACAGTTGCTAATCGCCCCACCTCACAGCTGGAAACGGCTGAGGGAAAGCGATCAATTCCTGCTCCCTGTGGGGGGCGCCGCGCTGCCTATCAATGCCGATCACATGTACATACGTATGGAAGCCCCAATCCACCCACCGCACCACAGGTATTAAATCAATGCCGCGTTACTGTACATTATTCTACGCGGAGGCCCAATCACTGAAATCTCATACAAGTTTTCACACATTAATGTCGTTTTCAACAGTTTTTTTTTTGTTCGTTAAAATAATCCCCGTTGATCCTGCTTTGAATTTGCTTGAATTTCCTTTAACTTCCTGTTATTGGGTGACAACACCTAGTGTCCCAATTGTCCTCCTGCATTGTCCCCCTGTCATAGGGGCTTCTACGGAACGAGGAAAATTGGGCTGAAAGTGGGAGGTTTTATGTCGTGAGCCAATTAGGCTGCCAGCCTGACCTGTCTCAGGTACTTCTGGGGGAGGTTTAGAGGCAAATTAGAGAAGCACAATTAGAGGCAAGAAGAGAAAAGTACAAAGCGGATCTCCACAATGGGATGGAGGGAGGATCCATAGTGGGATGAAGAGGACCTCCATAGCGGGATGGAAATAGAACATCCGCAGCGGGATGGAGAGAGGACCTCTACAGTTGACTGAAGAGAGGACCTCACACAGAGGAATACACAGAGGACCTCCATACTTGGATGGAAAGAGAACCTAGACAGTGGGATGGAGATAGGACTGGCACAGTAGGATGGAGAACAGACCTGCAAACTGGGAAAGAGAAAGGACAGCTACAGTTGGATGAGGAGAGGACCTCTGCCGTGGGATGGAGAAAAGACCACCACAATGGGATGGAGAAAGGACCTCTACAGTTGGATGAATAGATAACCTCCACAGTGGGATGGAGAAAGGACGTCAACAGTGGAAAGGTGAGAGGACCCACAGAGGGATGGAGAGCGGGCCTCCACAGTGCAATAGAGAGCGGACCTCCACAGTGGAATGGAGAGCAGACCTCCACGGCGGGATGGAGAGCAGACCTCCACGGCGGGATGGAGAGCAGACCTCCACGGCGGGATGGAGAGCAGACCTCCACGGCGGGATGGAGAGCAGACCTCCACGGCGGGATGGAGAGCAGACCTCCACGGCGGGATGGAGAGCAGACCTCCACGGCGGGATGGAGAGTAGACCTCCACGGTGTGATGGAGAGCAGACCTCCACGGTAGGATAGAGAGCAGACCTCCACGGTAGGATAGAGAGCAGACCTCCACAGTGGAATGGAGAGCAGACCTCCACGGTGGGATGGAGAAAGCACCTCCACAGTGAAATGGAGAAAGGACCTCTACAGTTGGATGAAGAAAGGGCCTCCACAATGGGATGGAAAAAGGACCTCCACAGTGGGATGGAGGATGGAGAAAGGATCTCCACAGTTGGATGGAAAACAGACCTCTACAATTGGATGAATAGATAACCTCCACAGTGGGATGGAGAAAGGACCTCCACAGTGGAAAGGTGAGAGGACCCACAGAGTGCAATGGTGAGAGGCCTCCAAAGAGGGATGGAGAGCGGGCCTCCACAGTGGGATGGAGAGATGACCTCCACATTTGGATGAAGAGACGACCTGCATAGTGGAATGGAGAAAGGACCTTCACAGTGAGAAAGGAGAGAGGACCTCCACTGTGGGATAGCAAGAGGACCTCCGCCTTTGGATGAAGAGAAGACTTCCACAGAGGGATGGAGAGAGGACTTCCACAGTTGTATGGTGCTCCCTTGTAGCCCAACCAGCAGTAGGTGATAAAAGGAATCTGCAAAAGTGAAGGTTGGCTGAATATTTTGCCTGGTATACAGATCCACATCTATGTATATACCTTTCAGTTGCCCATTTAGCCGTATGTTGAGGTTCAGCATTAAAGCAACTTTACATGTCTGCGTGAATAAATTCCTGACGTCATAATGTACAGCAACAGGGTCCCTATTTTGTAGAAAAGATCCACCTTTTATTATTGAAAAGCTGTCCTGGAGCTCCAGTCCAGTGACTTTACCTAGGCTGAGATGATGTCTGCTGCAGGCAGAAAAAAGCATTTCCTCAGTCTCCCTTCCCTCGGTGATCAGACTACAAGTTTGTAACTTCACAGCAAATTACAAGGTGAGAGGTAACCAGAAAAAATACATTGTATTTAAACGCCAACAATAAACTTCTCTTATTTGCCTCCTTTAAGCTCTTTTATATAAAAGCAATTAAAAAAAACACCTGTTGATCCCGCCAGAAATTTTGTGAGTTGATAACTCCCTATGTTCTCTGCCACAGCTGACTGTTATCAGTTACATTGTTCCCAACTACGTCTGAATGACAGAACACATCTCCCTGTTATAGAATAAGAGGTGACGTCTCATCCTAGGGTGATAACCTTCCCCCTCCATACAGGGACCCACAGAGTGGGAAGAAAAGAACACCTCCACAGAGGGATGAAGAGAGAACCTCTACAGAGTGATGAAGAGAGGACCTCCACAGGAGGGATGAAGAGAGGACCTCCACAGAGGGATGAAGAGAGGACCTCCACAGGAGGGATGAAGAGAGGACCTCCACAGAGGGATGAAGAGAGGACCGCCAAAGTTGGAAGAAAAGAGGACCGCCAAAGTTGGAAGAAAAGAGGACCTCCACAGAGGGATGGAGAGAGAACCTCTACAGAGTGATGAAGAGTGGACCTACACAGGTGATGAAGAGAGGACCTCCACAGTTTGATGAAAGAAGACCTCCAGAGTGCAATGGTGGTGAGAGGACCTCCACAGTGGGATGATGAGAGGACCTCCACAGAGGGTTGGGGAGAGGACCCACACAGTGGAATGGTGAGAGGACCCACACAGTGGAATGGTGAGAGGACCCACATAAAGGGATTTTGAGAGGACCTCCACAGTGGCATGGTGAAAGAACCTCCACAGTGGGATGTTAATGGGACCCACACAGTGGGATGGTGGGAGGACCCACACAGTGGGATGATGAGAGGACCTTCACAGTGGGATGGTAAAGGGACCCACACAGTGGGATGGTGAGAGGACCCACAGAGCGGTATGGTGGGAGGATCCACACAGTGGGATGGTGGGAGGACCCACACAGTGGGATGGTGAGAGGACCCACACAGTGGGATGGTGGGAGGACCCACACAGTGGGATGGTGGGAGGACCCACACAGTGGGATGGTGGGAGGACCCACACAGTGGGATGGTGAGAGGACCCACACAGTGGGATTGAGAGGGCCCACACAGGAGGGATGGTGAGAGGACCCACACAGGAGGGATGGTGAGAGAATCCACACAGTGGGATGGTTAGAGGACCCCACAGTGGGATGATGAAAGGACCTCCACAGAGAGTTGGGGAGAGGACCCACACAGTGGGATGGTGAGAGGACCCACACAGTTGGATGGTGAGAGGACCCACACAGTGGGATGGTGGGAGGATCCACACAGTGGGATGATGAGAGGACCTCCACAGTGGGATGATGAGAGGACCTCCACAGTGGGATGATGAGAGGACCTCCACAGTGGGATGTTAATGGGACCCACACAGTGGGATGGTGGGAGGACCCACACAGTGGGATGGTAAAGGGACCCACACAGTGGGATGGTGAGAGGACCCACACAGCGGGATGGTGAGAGGATCCACACAGTGGGATGGTGGGAGGACCTCCACAGTGGCATGGTGAAAGAACCTCCACAGTGGGATGTTAATGGGACCCACACAGTGGGATGGTGGGAGGACCCACACAGTGGGATGATGAGAGGACCTTCACAGTGGGATGGTAAAGGGACCCACACAGTGGGATGGTGAGAGGACCCACAGAGCGGTATGGTGGGAGGATCCACACAGTGGGATGGTGGGAGGACCCACACAGTGGGATGGTGAGAGGACCCACACAGTGGGATGGTGGGAGGACCCACACAGTGGGATGGTGGGAGGACCCACACAGTGGGATGGTGGGAGGACCCACACAGTGGGATGGTGAGAGGACCCACACAGTGGGATGGTGAGAGGGCCCACACAGGAGGGATGGTGAGAGGACCCACACAGGAGGGATGGTGAGAGAATCCACACAGTGGGATGGTTAGAGGACCCCACAGTGGGATGATGAAAGGACCTCCACAGAGAGTTGGGGAGAGGACCCACACAGTGGGATGGTGAGAGGACCCACACAGTGGGATGGTGGGAGGATCCACACAGTGGGATGATGAGAGGACCTCCACAGTGGGATGATGAGAGGACCTCCACAGTGGGATGATGAGAGGACCTCCACAGTGGGATGTTAATGGGACCCACACAGTGGGATGGTGGGAGGACCCACACAGTGGGATGGTAAAGGGACCCACACAGTGGGATGGTGAGAGGACCCACACAGCGGGATGGTGAGAGGATCCACACAGTGGGATGGTGGGAGGACCTTCACAGTGGGATGGTAAAGGGACCCACACAGTGGGATGGTGAGAGAGGACCCACACAGCGGGATGGTGAGAGGATCCACACAGCGGGATGGTGAGAGGACCCACACAGTGAGATGATGAGAGGACTTCCACAGTGGGATGGTAAGGGGACCCACACAGTGGGATGATGAAAGGACCTCCACAGAGGGTTGGGGAGAGGACCCACACAGTGGGATGGTGAGAGGACACACATAGAGGGATCTTGCGAGGACCTCCACGGTGACATGGTGAAAGGACCTCCACAGTGGGATGGTAAGAGGATCCACACAGAGGGATAAAAAGGTGATCTCCAAAGTTGGAAGACCCACGCAGTGGGGTGGAGAGAGTGTGATGGCTGGAGAACCTCCACAGCTGGATGAAAACAGAACCTCCACAGTGGGATGGAGAGAAGACCTCCAAAGATGAAGGGACCACGCAGTGGGATGGAGAGAAGACCTCCACAAAGGGATGGGGAGAAGACCTCCATACTTAGATGAAAAAAGGTCCTTAACATTAGGATGGAGAGGGAACCTCCTCAGTGGGATAGAGAGAGGGCTTACACAGTGGGATGGAGAGGGGACCTCCACACAGGGATGGAGAGAGGGCTTACACTGTGGGATGGAGAGGGGACCTCCCCAGTGGGATAGAGAGAGGGCTTACACAGTGGGATGGAGAGGGGACCTCCACACAGGGATGGAGAGACGGCTTACACTGTGGGATGGAGAGGGGATCTCCCCAGTGGGATAGAGAGAGGGCTTACACAGTGGGATGGAGAGGGGACCTCCATAGCATAGCGGGTGGAATGAGGACCTCCACAGTGAGATGGTTTCAGTCTTCTGTAGTCCTGTCCTAGGGTGACAACCCTGATCCTCCACAGATACAATATAGTGTGTAAGAGTTGTCACCTAAGATCAGTCTGTATGTCCTCAGCGTCACCCAGTAAAAAAAAGGAAAAATATAAATCTAGAGTAAATCCACTTTGAACCCACTTTGCCTTCCCAGCAGGATCATCATGCGCTCCTCAGGGGACGTGAACTCCGATGCCTTGAGTAAAACGAGAGTTGCGGCCTCTTTGCAGTTGCTGGGGTCACCGCAGAGAACGCGACGCATCCATCCCGTAAAAGCTTGTATACATCTGAGACAAAAATACCGGATCCATTAGGGGAGGCCAGGAAATGATTGCAGCCGCTCGGAGATGAATGTCGGCCCTCGCTCCGTCCCCGGGCAACATCACCGCCAGCGACAACTTACCTTCTGCCAGGAAATGTAATTAAAGCAAACACGTTCCCCCTTCATAGCACACACAACCGTTCAGGGGCCCCGGGCTCCGGCTCCCTGGTTGATCTGGCACTACAAATTCCAGGGCCTCCAACTGGCACCTCCTCTGTTACATTGTAATGGTTTCCAGAAACCGCGTGACGCAAAAGGACCGCAAAAACCCCCCCAAATATCTGCTTTTTTTCACCGTCCTCTGACATTTGTATAAACATCTGGGGATAAGTGTCAGGAAAATACCAGGGACTCCAACACTGGCCGCATGCTGGCAGATACGAATGTTTGTACGAAAAATCTCATGCGAACATTCGATGATGGCGACAGAGACTCGATGAATGTCGTTCAAAAATTTTGACTGCATTTTGGAATGAATAGGATTTCCTGAGTGGAAGCGGAAAAACGCCGTTAGGTCTCTTTCAGACAGGCGGCAGTGCTAACCACCCTCTGAAAAGTGATTCGCAGCTGAATGCTTTTCAGATGGCAGTAGAGCAGAGGCTGACAGGCATTCAGGAGGTGCTACTGACCCCCCCTTTTTTTTTGTATAATCGAACATCAATTTTGCAGGCGATGCCGCAACTGCCAGCCAAGTGTTAGGCTTGGGGTTGTAATGTGGCCCCATTGATCCCAATGTGGCAGGTGGTGGCGCCTGTCAAACTCTGCAGCCCGAGCCTTGTCAGACTGTAATGGTAGCATCTGCGTGGCCAAATGGGGGATGGTAAAACCCGCAGCTCAGCCACCTGTTTTTACCACCGCCATGGCTGCCCCTGTGAAAGAGCCCTGAGAAGGTGCCAGAGCTACATTGCACATTGAATTGAATAGGCTGCCTATACTTGTAACGCAACAACGCACAAAACAGCGCATGTGCACGGCGCAACGTTTTCATGAAGCGCTATGGTGCGAATGCAGCTGTAATGGGAGACGGCTGTGATTGCGGACAAACAAAAACAATGTAGGGGTAATACTAATACATCCATACCGAAATCCACCGCACACAGGGACAGCAATGTGCAACAATGGATGCCACATAACAGGATATGTCATCGATATATCTTCATAGAACGCCGATCTGTATGAACGTTCTGTGTGTCTGCGGATGTATCGGGACATTTCCCATCGTATTCTGTTCATTGTTTTATATTTCTATCCCTGCATGCGGCACTTTTATATATGTATTTATATCACGGGGGCTCCTGGTTGACCTGATTGGAACTATTTTTTATAAACATGTTATAAAAATACATTATATATATATACACAATACAATACAATGTATCACATCTGTCGTTGTTTTACAAATATACCTTTAAAGCTGAACTCCAGGTCTGATCTGCATTCCACACTGTTCTCTACTTTGTTGATGTTCTTGTTTTTTTTTTCTTGTTCTTGTTGTTCTTGACGATCTTGTTATTTTTGATCTTCTTGTTCATGTTCTTGATCTTCTTATTCGTGTTCTTGATATTCTTGATCTGCTTGCTCATGTTCTTGATCTTCTTGTTCTTGTTGTTCATGTTCTTGTTCTTTTGTGCTTGTTGTTCTTGATCTTCTTGTTCATGTTCTTGATGTTCTTGATCTTCTTGTTCATGTTCTTGATGTTCTTGTTGTTCTTGATCTTCTTGTTCATGTCCTTGATGTTCTCGCTGTTCTTGTTGTTCTTCATCTTCTTGTTCATGTTCTTGATGCTCTTGATCTTCTTGTTCTTGTTGTTCATGTTCTTATTGTTCTTGTTCATATTCATGTTCTTGTTGTTCTTGATCTGCTTGCTCATGTTTGTGTTGTTCTTGATCTTCTTGTTCATGTTTTTTGCTGTTCATGTTCTTGTTCTTTTGTTCTTCCTCTTTTTGTTCGTGCTCTTGTTCTTGCTGTTCTTGTTCTCGTTGTTCTTGATCTTCTTGTTCATCATGTTCTTGTTGTTCTTGATGTTCTTGTTCTTTTGTCCTTGTTGTTCTTGATCTTCTTGTTCATGTTCTTGATGTTCTTTTGTTCTTGTTCTTCTTATTCATGTTCTTGATCTTGTTCTTCATGTTCTTACTGTTCATGTTCTTATTGTTCATGTTCTTGATGTTCTTCTTGTTCTTGATCTTCTTGTTCTTCATGTTCTTATTGTTCTTGTTCATGTTATTGTTGTTCTTGATCTTCTTGTTCATGTTTTTGTTGTTTTTGCTGTTCATGTTCTTGATGTTCTTTTGTTCTTGTTCTTCTTATTAATGTTCTTGATCTTGTTCTTCATGTTCTTATTGTTCTTGTTCTCGTTGTTCTTGATCTTCTTGTTCATCATGTTCTTGTTGTTCTTGATGTTCTTGTTCTTTTGTCCTTGTTGTTCTTGATCTTCTTGTTCATGTTCTTGATGTTCTTTTGTTCTTGTTCTTCTTATTCATGTTCTTGATCTTGTTCTTCATGTTCTTACTGTTCATGTTCTTATTGTTCATGTTCTTGATGTTCTTCTTGTTCTTGATCTTCTTGTTCTTCATGTTCTTATTGTTCTTGTTCATGTTATTGTTGTTCTTGATCTTCTTGTTCATGTTTTTGTTGTTTTTTGCTGTTCATGTTCTTGTTGTTTATGTTCTTGTTCTTCCTCTTTTCGTTTGTGCTCTTGTTCTTGCTGTTCTTGATGATCTTGTTCCTTTTGTTCCTGCTGTTCTTGTTACTCTTGATTTTGTTGTTCTTGCTGTTCTTTTTGTTTTTATTGTTCTTGATCTTCTTTTTCTTTTGTTCATGCTGTTCTTGTTGTTCATGTTTGTGCTGTTTTTGTTCTTGATCTTCTTATGTTCTTGTTGTTCTTCTCCTGTTATTCTGGACAATGTACTGTTGTTACGTTGGTCCAGCTTGGCACAGTAAGCACAGTCTGTAGATCTCACACCGGAGAGGCCCGTGGGGAAGGTGACAATCACTGTAGTAGTCAGCGCTACTACAATGATATCTGCAATCTTCCAGAGCCTGTGCTGAATGTCTGCCCGCTGCATCCTGACTACAGGGGAACGCCGCCATTCACAGAACACCTCGGGATCTATATATTAAACATTCGTTGCACGAACATTAGAAGCCTGCGTGTAAGTCGAATGAAATGTCCCGCATTTTTTCTAAAAGATTAATGCCGGTATCGTCTGCCGCATCCAGTGGCCAAAATGCGGCATCATTTTTTGAACCCTCGTAATGGGAAAACTATACGCATGTATCATCAGCTCCAGCGAAGCTGAGACTTGTAGTCCCATCCGAGGTAAGGCGGCCCGGGATGCCTTAGATGCTGCGAAGGGAATGAAAGTAATTAATCAGGGCTCAGCGGAGCAGATCGAGCGTTCTGGGCCCCCGCCGGGGGACAGGCCGCCACAATCTCATCTAAACGATGTGAAGAAAATAACAAAGCAATCGCCCCCCGGACACACAGAGCCAGCCGAACGAGGAACGGAAGACGCGACACACAACTCATTCCCAACCACCGCGCTGCTGATGTTTGCCGCACGGATTTTTTTTGTTCTATACAAATTCCTTAATCCGATTTTCCGGCATGGCACAGACAATACAATCCGAGCAACCGTTCAACCAACCGGACGGCCCACGGCACCATCACCAAACCAGGACGGGACAGAGCGCAGAATTTTTTTTCTGTTAAGTGCAGCATGCCAATCGTGACACTTTCAGGTATTTATTCCCGCTCACGGAGGTCACGGCGCTCCCCCTGACAACGCCTTCATCGGCTTTCCTCTCCAGAAAGACGGCGCCATCTTTGTTCAGGCATCATCCAAGGTCACCGTCATGGCTCAGAAATGAGTCATGTAAATCCTGGTGCCCGTGTTCACAAATGTTTGACACAGATCAGCCCCTGCTGTGGTCTCTTACCTTGTGACAAAGCTACAATATACAATCTGATCACTGGGGGAGGAGAGACTGAGGCAATCCTTCCTCCTGCCTGCAGCAGACTGATGACATTACCTTAGCCTAGGCAAAATCACTGGACTGGAGCTCAAGGACATTTTTTGCTGTATATATCACAGGAAGATGCTGTCTGAAATTTTCCGGCATGCCCAGAATCTTCCTTTATTAGATCTTTTTGTTACTTCTGAAATGAAGAGCCCTTTAAAAGATGAAATAACGAACAACTTTTGCTGCACTATTCCCCTTCAATCCAGAGATTTACCACCAGTACTTTTTTCTGCCACTAGATGTCCTCAGTTAACCCACTTCCTCTGAGACTTGGTCATCCCGGACGAGCCCCCAACCTGTGACAGTCATGAGTTCTCTGTCACTCTGCTCTCTCCTCCTAACAGCATGCTTCTGGTCAGCACATTAACTAATTGGCTCCTTCTGCTGCTTCCTCTTCTCACACTTCAGCCCTGCTGTACAAGGACTGCAAGAGGCTGATACCAAATCAGGTACTTACACTGCTTGTATATAAAAAATACATTGAATGATGAATTAATTATGCATTAGCCTTTACTCCAATATTCCCCTTCAATCCAGAGATTTCTCTCACAGCACTTTTTTTTCCTTCCACTAGATGCCCTCAGTCTAATGGACAACATCAGCTAACACTTCCCTTGACCCCAGGTCATCCCGGACCAGCCCCCAACCTGTGACAGCAATGAGCTCATTTATCTGCCACTCTGCCCTTTCCTCCTAACAGCATGCTTTGTGTCAGCAAATGAACTGATTGGCAATTTGTGCTTCTTCTTCTTCTCACACTTCAGCCCTGCTGTACAAGGAATGCAAGAGGCTGATACCAAATCAGGTACTTACACTGGTTTATATTAAAAAATAAATGTAATGATGAATTAATTATACATTAGCTTTTGCTCCATAATTCCCCTTCAATCCAGAGATTTCTCTCACAGCACTTTTTTTTCCTTCCACTAGATGCCCTCAGTCTAATGGACAACATCAACCAACTCACTTCCCTTGATCCCAGGTCATCCCGGACCAGCCCCCAACCTGTGACAGCAATGAGCTCATTTCTCTGCCCTTTCCTCCAAAGAGCATGCTTCTGGTCAGCATATGAACTGATTGGCTATTTGTGCTTCTTCTTCCTCTCACACTCCAGCCCTGCTGTACAAGGGATGCATGTCAGGTATACACTGCTTGTGTAGAAAAAAAATATATTTAATGACAAATGAATGATGATGATGATGGAGCTGCATTCGTTTGTGTCTATTATTTCTGCTCAGAGTTCAGCTGTAACATTGATACAGTAAATGTTTATATAAAATGAAATGAAAAAATTCCTCCACCATTCAGCAGGTTGTTAATAAAATCCAGAAGTTTTTCTATGGACTCCGGTAGTGTTGTGTCAACGCCTTCTAAATTCCGCATTCCCACCCAAACCAGCAATAAATCTGCCTGTGATTCCTCCAACAGATACATTGTAGAAATAAATCAGGAATCACTGCTGGCCAATAGCTGCTTCTGCACAAAGCTGAGACTTATAAACCGCATCGGGAACACAAGCAACACTCCGATCTGCGTTACAAAACGCAAAACAACGCTTAGAAACTGCGTGTGAACACAAAGAGCGGCTGCAGGCAGAGAATTTTTGATGCTCGTGTAGAAGTGCACTCACCGGAGGGACCTACCTGTGTACAGCCGATGCGTTTATAAAGAGAACCTGTCATCCACACCTTACACTGACCTTTGTCACCTCCCCCAGTTTCCTCTCTCTGGATTTTTAAATTATTTTTTTGACTATTTACAGTAGAAAATAAAAAAAAAAAATTTCATTCGGGTCCCCAGTGACCTTTAATATTCTGTGACATTTATAAACATGTACGAGCGGCACACCGACACGGCGGGATAGACTTCACTTTAAAGAACAGGAAATGGAATTTTGATAAATGACTTCGGAATGACGTCTCTCTATATAAACTCTTTCACCTCCTCCATGGCGGCTTTAAGTCAGTGCAGGAAAGCAGAGACTTGTAACCTGGGAGCCTTCAACTGGCAAGGAACTACATGTCCCAGCATGCCCTTCTGTAACTTGGGAGTCTCCAACCCATGAGGTACTACATCTCCCAGCATGCCCTTCTGTAACTTGGGAGTCTCCAACCCATGAGATACTACATCTCCCAGCATGCCCTTCTGTAACTTGGGGAGTCTCCAACCCATGAGGTACTACATCTCCCAGCATGCCCTTCTGTAACTTGGGAGTCTCCAACCCATGAGAACCTTCATCTCCCAGCATGCCCTTCTGTAACTTGAGAGTGTCCACACCATGAAGAACTACATCTCCCCAGCATGCCCTTGTATAACTTAGGAGTCTCCAACCCATGAGGTACTACATTTCCCAGCATGCCCTTCTGTAACTTGGGAGTCTCCAACCCATGAGGTACTACATCTCCCAGCATGCCCTTCTGTAACTTGTGAGTCTCCAACCCATGAGGTACTACATCTCCCAGCATGCCCTTCTGTAACTTGGGAGTCTCCAACCCATGAGAACCTTCATCTCCCAGCATGCCCTTCTGTAACTTGAGAGTGTCCACACCATGAAGAACTACATCTCCCAGCATGCCCTTGTATAACTTAGGAGTCTCCCCCCATGATGAGTACTACACTACATCTCCCAGCATGCCCTTCTGTAACTTGGGAGTCTCCAACCCATGAGAACCTTCATCTCCCAGCATGCCCTTCTGTAACTTGAGAGTGTCCACACCATGAAGAACTACATCTCCCAGCATGCCCTTGTATAACTTAGGAGTCTCCAACCCACAAGGAACTACATCTCCCAGCATGCCCATAAAAAGACCCGGGAACCGCCAACCCACAAGGAACTACATCTCCCAGCATGCCCTTGTAAGACCTGGGAACCTCCAACCCACAAGGAACTACATCTCCCAGCATGCCCTTGTAAGACCTGGGAATCTCCAACCCACAAGGAACTACATCTCCCAGCATGCCCTTGTAAGACTTGGGAAGCTCCAGCCCACAAGGAACTCTCCCAACGTGAGTTTGTGAAATCTGGGACTTCTAACTTGGGAGTTGCCAACCCAAAAGGAACTACATCTCCCAGCATGCCCCCTTATGTAACCTGGGAATCTCCAACCCACATAGATTACATTACCCAACATGCTTCGTGAATCCTGGGACTTGTGAACCAGGAAACTTCAACTGAGGAACTACAACTCCTAATGTGCCTTTGCAAGTCCTGGGAAGCTCCAGTTTACAAAGAACTACATCTCCCCCAGCATGCCCTTGTTAGACCTGGGAATCGCCAACACAACAAGGAACTACATCTCCTAGCATGCCCTTGTAAGACTTGGGAACCTCCAGCCCACAAGGAACTACATCTCCCAGCATGCCCTTGTAAGACTTGGGAACCTCCAGCCCACAAGGAACTACATCTCCCAGCATGCCCTTGTAAGACTTGGGAATCTCCAACCCACAATGAAGTACATTTCCCAACATGATCTTCTGAATCCTGGGACTTGTAAACCAGGAAAGTTCAAATCACGAGGAACTACAACTCCTAACATGCCCTTGTAAAACTTGGGAATCCCCAACCCACAAGGAACTACAACTCCCAGCATGCCTTCGTGAAACCTGGGACTTGTAACTTGGGAATCTCCAAACCACAAGGAACTATATTTCCCAGCATGCTTTCTGAATTCTGGGACTTGTAAACCAGGAATCTTCAATTCTCAGGGTACTACAACTCCTAACATGCCTTTGTAAGACCTGGGAGTCTCCAGCCCTCGTGGAACTACATCTCTCAGCATGCCCTTCTGAAACCTGGGGATCTCCAACCTTTGAGGAACTAGGACCTCAGCCTAACTGTAAACCTCCTCCAATCCCTCATCCTGATCTTCAATCTGGCCCTAGTGCCGAAACCGAAATTTTGAATTTGGACAGAACCCTGGGCTGCGTTTCTCACACTGGCCCCTGGGGGGCGGTGCCTGGTGCATCAGGGTTAGAATTGACAGAGGGTGACAGTTGTGTTCTTGTCCCTCTTCTGTCCCCTCTGGACATTTGTGGCTAAACTCAGGAAGCTGCAGAAGAAAGGGGGTGCATGAGGTTTATGGGGGGATGTAGGGGGCATTAGAGTGCAAGGATGCAAAGGAGAAAGAGGGTGCAGGGGGTTGGGGTGCTGGTGTGTAGGACTGAAAGGATGTAGAGTGTGCATGGGATGTAGGAGGAAAGGGATGCAGGAGATGTACAGGGTGCTGGGGATGCAGGAGGTGAATCAGATGTAGGAGGAAAGAGGTGCCAGGGATGTAGAAGGGTACGAGGGATGTAGGAAAAGGGGTGCAGGGGGTATAGTAGAGTATTGGGGAAGTAGAGAGTGCAGGGGATGTAGTGGTGTATGTTAAGTAGTAGGAAGGGGATGTAGAGAGTGCAGGGGATGTAGGAGGATGAGGTGAGGGGGGTGCAGGAGGATGAGGTGAAGGGGGTGCAGGGGATGTAGGAGGATGAGGTGAGGGGGGTGTAGGAGGATGAGGTGAAGGGGATGCAGGAGGATGAGGTGAGGGGGGTGCAGGAGGATGAGGTGAGGGGGGTGCAGGGGATGTAGGAGGATGAGGTGAAGGGGATGTAGAGGGTTCAGGGGATGTAGGAGGATGAGGTGAGGGGGATATAGAGGATGTAGGAGGATGAGGTGAGGGGGATGTAGAGGATGTAGGAGGATGAGGTGAGGGGGGGGATGTAGAGGATGTAGGAGGATGAGGTGAAGAGGGTGCAGGGGATGTAGGAGGATGAGGTGAGGGGGATGTAGAGGGTTCAGGGGATGTAGGAGGATGAGGTGAGGGGGATATAGAGGATGTAGGAGGATGAGGTGAGGGGGATGCAGGAGGATGAGGTGAGGGGGGTGCAGGGGATGTAGGAGGATGAGGTGAAGGGGATGCAGGAGGATGAGGTGAGGGGGGTGCAGGGGATGTAGGAGGATGAGGTGAGGGGGATGTAGAGGGTTCAGGGGATGTAGGAGGATGAGGTGAGGGGGATATAGAGGATGCAGGAGGATGAGGTGAGGGGGATGTAGAGGATGTAGGAGGATGAGGTGAAGAGGGTGCAGGGGATGTAGGAGGATGAGGTGAGGGGGATGTAGAGGATGTAGGAGGATGAGGTGAAGAGGGTGCAGGGGATGTGGGAGGATGAGGTGAGGGGGATGTAGGGGTGTATGTTATGTGTTAGGAAGAGGGTGCAGAGGAGTGAATGGGACGCAGAGGGAAGAGGTGCAGGAGATATTTTTATTTTATTTCAGGTACCTATATAGCTCCATCAATGTACTCCGCGCTTTACCTATATATTGTACATTCCCATCAGTCCCCGCCCCCGAGGAGAATACAGTCTAAGGTCCCTAACTCACATACATACACATACTAGAGCCAATTTAGACAGGAGTCAATTCACCTACCAGCATGTCTTTGGAGTGTGGGAGGAAACCTGAGTACACGGAGGAAACCCACACAGGCACAGGGAGAACATGAAAACTCCATGCAGGTGGTGCCATGGCTGGGATTTGAACCTATGGCCCTAGTACTGCCAGGGGGAAGTGCTAACCATTTAGCCACTGTGCTGCCCATATAGAGGGATGCAGGGGATGTAGAGGGATGCAGGGGATGTAGGGTGTGCATGGAAAATAGTAGGAAAAGGTAACATAGGATGTAGAGGAGTGAAGGGGATGTAAAGGGGTGCATGGACAGTAGTAGACAAGGGGTGCAGGGGATGTACAGGGTGCTGGGAAGGCAGGGTTGAATTAGATGAAGGAGATAAGAAGTGCAGGGGATGTAGGAGGATGAGGTGAGGGGGATGTAGGGGGTGCATAGGAAATAGTAGGAAAAAGGTACAGGGGTGAGGGAGATGTAGAGGGGTGTAGCAATATAGGGGGTGCAGTAGTAGAAAGAGGGTGCGGGATGTAGATGGGAGAAGGGGATGTGGTGAAAGAATCAAAGGGATCTATACAGCTCAGGCAACCTGAAACCATGTGGGGGGGGGGGGGGGGGGGGGGGGGTAGAAGGAAAGAGGTGCAGGGGTTGTAGAGGGTGAAGGGGATATGTGTGTGTGTGTGTGTGTGTGTGTGGGGGGGGGGGGGGGGGGGGGTGCATTGGATTTAGGAAGAAAGGGAGGCAGGGAATGTAAGTGGTGCATGAGATGTGGGAGGAAGGGGTACAGGGGGTGTAGTGGGGTGCAGGGGACGTAGGAGGAAGGGGTACAGAGGATGTACAGGTTTCAGGAGAAAGGGTACAGGGGGTGTAGCGGGGTGAAGGGGATGTAGGAAGAAGGGGTACAGAGAGTGCAGGGGGTGTAGGAGGGAGGGGTATAGAGGGCGTATGGGTTTGCAGGGGATCTAGGAGGAAGGGGTACAGAGAGTGTAGTGGGGTGAAAAGGATGTAGGAAGAAGGGGTACAAGAGGGTGCAGGGGGATGCAGAGGATTAAGATGATATAGGAGGTGCATGGGAAGTAGTAGGAAGGGGGTGCCTAGGATGCAGGGGATAGGAGGTGCAGCAGATATATGGGGGTGCATGGGGTGTAGAGGGTGCACAGTAAGTTGTAGGAAAGCAGGGGACAGAGGGGTGTAGGGGAAATAGAGGGGTGCAGGGGACATAGAGGGGTACAGGGGACATAGACGGGTGCAGGGGACATAGAGGGGTGCAGGGGACATAGACGGATGCAGGGGACATAGAGGGGTATACGGGCATAGAGGGGTGCAGGGGGCATAGAGGGGTGCAGGGGACATAGACGGGTGCAGGGGGCATAGAGGGGTATAGGGGGCATAGACGGGTACAGGGGGCATAGAGTGGTGCGGGGGGCATAGAGGGGTGCAGGGGACATAGAGGGGTATAGAGGGGTGCAGGGGACATAGAGGGGTGCAGGGGACATAGACGGGTGCAGGGGACATAGAGGGGTATAGCGGGCATAGAGGGGTGCAGGGGGCATAGAGGGGTGCAGGGGACATAGAGGGGTACAGGGGGTATAGATGGGTGCAGGGGACATAGAGGGGTACAGGGGGCATAGAGGGGTGCAGGGGACATAGATGGGTGCAGGGGACATAGAGGGGTACAGGGGGTATAGAGGGGTGCAGGGGGCATAGAGGGGTGCAGGGGACATAGAGGGGTACAGGGGGTATAGATGGGTGCAGGGGACATAGAGGGGTATAGCGGGCATAGAGGGGTGCAGGGGACATAGATGGGTGCAGGGGACATAGAGGGGTACAGGGGGTATAGAGGGGTGCAGGGGGTATAGAGGGGTGCAGGGGACATAGAGGGGTGCAGGGGGTATAGAGGGGTACAGGGGACATAGAGGGGTGTAGGGTACATAGAGGGGTGCAGGGGACATAGAGGGGTATAGGGGGCATAGGGGGGTGCAGGGGACATAGAGGGGTATAGGGGGCATAGAGGGGTGCAGGGGACATAGAGGGGTATAGGGGGCATAGAGGGGTGAAGGGGGCATAGAGGGCATAGAGGGGTGCAGAGGGCATAGAGGGGTGCAGGGGGCATAGAGGGGTGCAGGGGACATAGAGGGGTATAGGGGGCATAGAGGGGTGCAGGGGGCATAGAGGGGTGCAGGGGAGGCTAAGAGGAGTCAGAAGGATCTTTACAGCTCAGGAACCTGAACCCGCCTCTCCTTTCTCCTGTTTGGGGCTCTGTATACGGGAACAGTTATATTGGGAAGGAGATCACTTCCTCCCCATCAGCACATTGCGCCATTTGCGTTCACTAAATAATCACATGACACAAGGGGCGGAGCTTGTACAATAGGGTGTCATCATTGAGATGTGCCTAGGCAGCAAGTCGTCCACATCCTGCCCTCACCAACTCCCCAATCCTGAACCCCCTGCACTGACCCCCAGCTCCATCCCCGCCTGACATCGGGCATGGTACGGCACCAAGGCTGCAGACAACAAGATGCGGAGTGAGATTCTCCTCTCATCTGGCAGGAGGAGATCGGATCGGGGTGAGCGCGCGCGCGCTCTGGGTTCACCATCCCTGATCTTAATTCCCAGCTATTTCTGGAGTCTCCCCTCCGCTCGGCCGCCTGGCTGCGCCTGTGAGTGAGGTCTGAGGCGCGTGCAGCGGCCCTGCCGGGGTAATTAGTGAGATAACGATGGAAATCTCTGTGCACATTTCCAGACACAAATCGCCCTTCCCGGAGGGGGAGGAGACCGCCGCCACTGCGCACAAATCCTGAACGGCGAGCGACGCGGCCCTCCGGGTGCCGGTTATCTCTTCGACTTTTCCTGTGTGGTTTAATGTTGGCTGCACACGTGCGTCGGCGGCCTAGAGAGGTGATGAGACGTGCGATCCGGCGCAGATTGTGCGCAGCCGCCATTTATGGGACGCAGGTGACGCAGACAGGAAATCACAATTAGTGTTGAAATAGTCAGATAGGATGGAAAAAGACACAAATGTACCGAAAGCAACACGCAACACGCAACACGCAACAATGATACAAATGAGGAAATATAAACATGAACATTCAAATGTGTGATTCATACTCCTTAAAGGAGAACTCCAGCATGGACACCTGTCCAGGCTCCTCCTCTTCAGTCTTGCACAGGTGTAGTCAGGGGCAGACTGACCATTTGGAAACTCGGGCCCGGGGTCAGTAGGGGGCCCCATGAGATGCCCCTGCTGCTACCTTTTTCATAGGCTTTTTTTAGTTTGGGCAAGGACACAGGGACCCTATGATCCCATATTGTCCGGGGGCCCCATGAGTTGTCAGTCCGCCCCTGGGTGTAGTGGCTCCTCCCCTTCAGCCTTGCACAGGTGTACCAGCTCCACCCCTTCACTATTGCACAGGTGTATCGACTCCTCCCCTTCAGTCTCGCACAGGCGTACCGGCTCCTCCCCTTCATTTTCGCACAGGCGTATCACCCTCCTCCCCTCCAGTCTTGCACAGGTGTACCGGCTCCTCCCCTCCAGTCTTGCACAGGTGTACAGGCTCCTCCCCTCCAGTCTTGCACAGGTGTACCAGCTCCTTCCCTTCAGTCTTGCACAGGTGTACCGGCTCCTCCCCTTCAGTCTTGCACAGGTGTACCGGCTCCTCCCCTCCAGTCTTGCACAGGTGTACCGGCTCCTCCCCTTCAGTCTTGCACAGGTGTACCGGCTCCTCCCCTCCAGTCTTGCACAGGTGTACCGGCTCCTCCCCTTCAGTCTTGCATAGGTGTACCGGCTCCTCCCCTCCAGCCTTGCACAGGTATGGGCTCCTCCCCTTCAGTCTTGCACAGGTGTACCGGCTCCTCCCCTTCATCCTTGCACAGGTGTATTGGCTCCTCCCCTGGACTGTAGCGGCTTCCTCTGATGTCACTGCACACTGGGAGCTCCTCACAATGTGCAATAGAAGCTGCAGCCAGTCAGATAGAGCTCCGCCTCATTTCCTGGCTGGGGAATGTCCAGCATCATCTAGCACTTTCCTCCCCAGCCTGACTGTCCCTGGCCCCACCCCTTTCATTCATTGGATTTCAGTTCTTTCAATCATGGAGGCTCAGCATCTCACGTGGGCGTTACCTATGCAAATACAGCCTGCCCAGGAATGCCCACTCCTCCAGGCTGACACCCACCCATCAAGGCATTTTGATATTTGCATACTCCTCCCACTACTTGCAGCAGGACTGGGGGCTTTTGAGAGGAGTACTGAGGCAGGGGGCTGTGATGTTTTCAGGAAGCTATGTACAGGCCCCTCCCACCAGTCATGTTCTGCCTTCATTGCATAGAGAAGCACAGAGAACCAGTGATGACATCACTGGATCTATAAAAAAAAAAAAAGGGATGCAAGGTGATGGTAAAGCAAATATTTTATTTAAAAATTGCTGAGGGGGGACCATGGATGGCAAGATATAAGCGGATTATGTACCCTATCACATCTGGATGAAGTCATAAGGGGGGATTTGCTAAAACTGGAGCACACAGAATCGGGTGCCAATCACATGGTACATGGTAGCCAATCAGCTCCGTTTCCATGGCAACTTTGGACACAAAGTCGCATGACAAGTCACAGCCCATTGATTTCAATGGTCACCCGTTCCAATCTGTGCGACTTCAGGTGCCTGCACTACTCTGAGGCGACTTCTGATGTGACTTTGACCCAGAGAGTGTAAAGTCACATGATCGTCGCACTCAAAGTCGCATCAAAATCGCACCTAAATCGCATGCCTTTGAGTCGCACTAGTGGGAACGGAGCCTGAACCATAAAAGCTGATTACCTCCCAACATGTCTTTGGAGTGTGGGAGGAAACCGGAGTACCTGGAGGAAACCCCCACAGGTACAGGGAGAACTCCAGGCAGGTGGTGCCGTGATTGGGATTCAAACCGACGACCAACCGAGTACTGCCAGGCGGAAGCACTAACCACTTAGCCAAGAAAAAGGCAAATCGGGGGCGGACTGACCATTCTGGCACTCAGGCACTGCCCGAGGGCCCGGGGTCAGTAGGGGGCCCCATGAGATGCCCCTGGTATCTTTCATAGGCTGTTTTGGGTGTGGTTTGAGTGTGGGCGAGGACACAGGGGCCCCCCCGTGATCCCCTATTGCCCAGGGGCCCCATGAGTTGCCAGTCCGCCCCTGAGGCGAATATTCTACCATGAAATGTCGATGTTCGATTATTCGCTCCCTGGAGGGGAACGGAGCTGATAGGACCTAAAGTTCGGAATTTTAGGGTCAATTACTCCGGCATTTGAGCCGAAGGTGACGGCTAAAACCGGCGCTCATAGAAGGTCACAGCGCCACTTGTTACCAGGAAGGGCGGCGATCGTCCATTTATATCGAGCGCTAATGTAGAACTTTACATTGGAAGCAGAAATTGCAGCCGCGACCCGCGACCCGCGCCGGAGCGCCACCTCAGGGGGGTCAGCGGGCGACGCAGGAAATGCAAATTCGTGTTTTCGTTTATTCCAAATGACTTTATACATTCAGTATATGTCAGTATATATATATCCCCTGCACCCCTACTTCCTACATCCCCTGCACCCCTACTTCATACATCCCCTGCACCCCCTACATCCCCTGCACCCCTACTTCCTACATCCCCTGCACCCCTACTTCCCACATCCCCTGCACCCCTACATCCCCTGCACCCCTACTTCCTACATCCCCTGCACCCCTACTTCCTACATCCCCTGCTCCCCCTAGTTCCCCTGCACCCCTACTTCCTACATCCCCTGCACCCCTACTTCCCACATCCCCTGCACCCCCTACATCCCCTGCACCCCTACTTCCTACATCCCCTGCACCCCTACTTCATACATCCCCTGCACCCCCTACATCCCCTGCACCCCTACTTCCTACATACCCTGCACCCCTACTTCCTACATCCCCTGCACCCCTACTTCCTACATCCCCTGCACCCCCTACATCCCCTGCACCCCTACTTCCTACATCCCCTGCACCCCTACTTCCCACATCCCCTGCACTCCCTACATCCCCTGCACCCCTACTTCCTACATCCCCTGCACCCCTACTTCCTACATCCCTTGCACCCTCTACATCCCCTGCACCCCTACTTCCTACATCCCCTGCACCCTCTACATCCCCTGCACCCCTACTTCCTACATCCTCTGCACCCCTACTTCCTACATCCTCTGCACCCCTACTTTCTACATCCCCTGCACCCTCTACATCCCCTGCACCCCTACTTCCTACATCCCCTGCACCCCAACTTCCTACATCCTCTGCACCCCTACTTCCTATATCCCCTGCACCCCTACTTCCTACATCCTCTGCACCCCTACTTCCTACATCCTCTGCACCCTCTACATCCCCTGCACCCCTACTTCCTACATCCTCTGCACCCTCTACATCCCCTGCACCCCTACTTCCTACATCCTCTGCACCCCTACTTCCTACATCCTCTGCACCCTCTACATCCCCTGCACCCCTACTTCCTACATCTTCTGCACCCCTACTTCCTACATCCTCTGCACCCTCTACATCCCCTGCACCCCTACTTCCTACATCCCTTGCACCCTCTACATCCCCTGCACCCTCTACATCCCCTGCACCCCTACTTCCTACATCCTCTGCACCCTCTACATCCCCTGCACCCCTACTTCCTATATCCCCTGCACCCTCTACATCCCCTGCACCCCTTCTTCCTACATCCCCTGCACCCCTTCTTCCTACATCCCCTGCACCCCTACTTCCTACATCCCCTGCACCCTCTACATCCCCTGCACCCTACTTCCTACATCCTCTGCACCCCTACTTCCTATATCCCCTGCACCCCTACTTCCTACATCCTCTGCACCCCTACTTCCTACATCCTCTGCACCCTCTACATCCCCTGCACCCCTACTTCCTACATCCTCTGCACCCTCTACATCCCCTGCACCCCTACTTCCTACATCCTCTGCACCCCTACTTCCTACATCCTCTGCACCCTCTACATCCCCTGCACCCCTACTTCCTACATCCTCTGCACCCTCTACATCCCCTGCACCCCTACTTCCTACATCCCCTGCACCCCTACTTCCTACATCCCCTGCACCCTCTACATCCCCTGCACCCTCTACATCCCCTGCACCCCTACTTCCTACATCCTCTGCACCCTCTACATCCCCTGCACCCCTACTTCCTACATCCCCTGCACCCTCTACATCCCCTGCACCCCTTCTTCCTACATCCCCTGCACCCCTGCTTCCTACATCCTCTGCACCCCTACTTCCTATATCCCCTGCACCCCTACTTCCTACATCCTCTGCACCCCTACTTCCTACATCCTCTGCACCCTCTACATCCCCTGCACCCCTACTTCCTACATCCTCTGCACCCTCTACATCCCCTGCACCCCTACTTCCTACATCCTCTGCACCCCTACTTCCTACATCCTCTGCACCCTCTACATCCCCTGCACCCCTACTTCCTACATCCTCTGCACCCTCTACATCCCCTGCACCCCTACTTCCTACATCCCCTGCACCCCTACTTCCTACATCCCCTGCACCCTCTACATCCCCTGCACCCCTACTTCCTACATCCTCTGCACCCTCTACATCCCCTGCACCCCTACTTCCTACATCCCCTGCACCCTCTACATCCCCTGCACCCCTTCTTCCTACATCCCCTGCACCCCTACTTCCTACATCCCCTGCACCCCTACTTCCTATATCCCCTGCACCCCTACTTCCTACATCCTCTGCACCCCTACTTCCTACATCCTCTGCACCCTCTACATCCCCTGCACCCCTACTTCCTACATCCTCTGCACCCTCTACATCCCCTGCACCCCTACTTCCTACATCCTCTGCACCCTCTACATCCCCTGCACCCCTACTTCCTACATCCTCTGCACCCTCTACATCCCCTGCACCCCTACTTCCTACATCCCCTGCACCCTCTACATCCCCTGCACCCCTACTTCCTACATCCCCTGCACCCCTACTTCCTACATCCCCTGCACCCCTACTTCCTACATCCCCTGCACCCTCTACATCCCCTGCACCCTCTACATCCCCTGCACCCCTACTTCCTACATCCTCTGCACCCTCTACATCCCCTGCACCCCTACTTCCTACATCCTCTGCACCCTCTACATCCCCTGCACCCCTACTTCCTACATCCCCTGCACCCTCTACATCCCCTGCACCCCTTCTTCCTACATCCCCTGCACCCCTACTTCCTACATCCCCTGCACCCTCTACATCCCCTGCACCCCTACTTCCTACATCCCCTGCACCCTCTACATCCCCTGCACCCCTTCTTCCTACATCCCCGGCACCCCTACTTCCTACATCCTCTGCACCCTCTACATCCCCTGCACCCCCTTCCTCCTACATGCTGTCCCCCCTCTACATGGCTTCAGGTTTTAGTTTGACTCATCTTCACTTCTGCTGCACCCCTCTACATCCCCTGCACCCCTCTACATCCCCTGCACCCCTATACATCCCCTGCACCCCTGTATGTCCTATGTAACATTTTCCAACTATTTTCCATGCACTCTCTACATCCCCTGCATCCCTCTGTATCTCCTGCACCTCTTCCCCCCCCCCCATTCCATGCACCCCTCTACACCCCCTGCAGCCACTTTCTACTACTTAACATGCACCCCTACATCCCCTGCACCCTCTACTTTCCCTACACTCTGCTACACCCCTTCTTCTTCCATCCCATGCACCCCCTACATCCCCTGCACCTCTTTTCTCCATCTAACCCGACCCCTGCCTTCCCAGCACCCTGTACATCCCCTGCACCCCTTCCTTCTGCATCCTCTGCTTCCACTACAGCCTCCGCACCCTGTACATCCCCTGCACCCCCCTTGTCTACTACTGTCCATGCACCCCTTTATATCCCCTTCACTCCTCTACATCCTATGTAAGAATTTCCTACTATTTTCCATGCACACCCTACATCCCCTGCATCCCTCTACATCCCCTACATCCCTCTATATGGGCAGCACAGTGGCTAAATGGTTAGCACTTCCGCCTGGCAGTATTCGTGTCGTTGGTTCGAATCCCAACCATGGCACCACCTGCCTGGAGTTTGCCTATTCTCCCTGTGCCTGCGTGGGTTTCCTCTAGGTACTCCAGTTTCCTCCCACACTCCAAAGACATGCTGGTAGGTTACCTGGCTCCTGTCTAAATCATCCCTGGTATGTGTATGTATGAATGTGAGTTAGGGACCTTAGATTGTATGCTCCTCGGGGGCGGGGGGGACTGATGGGAATGTATAATATATAAAGTGTGGTGTAAATTGACACACTATATAAGTACCTGAAATTAATAAATAATATATATATATCTCAAAACAATATATGGCGAGCGCTGTGTATAGCAAAGAGCAGCTGGCACAAGAGACAAGAAATCTCAGTGATGTGTAAAGTGCAGCGCTGAATCATATCATAAAACATCCCAGAGATGCAGACAAAACATAAACATCAGTGAAACAATCATTCCATAAAATCGATACAATGTAAACAATAAGTGCTAAAGGTGTAAATCAGAAACAATGTAACACATGACAGTCCATACATGTGCCAATGATACTGCTGACGGAACGTATCCGGCTCCAATACAGTGCCAGGGGTTCCGGGGAACACTCCCCCACCACTGTGCACTCACCAGATCGCTCCTGGTACAGCGGCGATCATCGATGGTCACTACCGGCGTACCTCGGTTTACGAATTCAATGCGTTCTGCGGGACGTTTCTTATTGCGAAAAATGTGTAAACCGAAACGCGGTTTCCCATAGGAATGCATTGAAAACCAATTAATCCATTTTTTTTCCAGCAAAGACACGGACATTTAAGACGAAATTTGATTTTTTACATTCTTTTTACTGGACGTGTTTAATGACAAAAAGTCCAAAATATAGTTTTTTTTCTCAAAATAGTCAGTCTTTTTTTTTGCTTATAGCGCAAAAAAAATAAAAAACCGCCCAGGCGATCAAATACGGCCAAAAGAAAGCTCCACTTGTGGGGGGAAAAGGATGTAATTTTTTTATCTGGGTGCGGCGCTGCATGACCGTGCAATTGTCAGTTGAAGGAACGCAAAGAATGGCCTGGTCAGGAAGGGGGGGGGGGGGGAATCTTTTGGAGGGGGAGGGGTTAATTAAAATCTATGCATACAGCTGTTCTAGGTCTAGATACATAAGCTCAAACATGCTCATAAAACCAACCAATCAGATTGCTCGACACTTTGGTCAATGGGAAAAGGTGCATATCAGGGAAGGTTCTTTTGGTTAAGGGTGGGAGAAAGGGGGTCCTATGGCATGCCCTCCTGAAACCTGGGAATCTCCAACCCACATGGAACTACAACCCCCAGCATGCCCTTCTGGAACCTGGAAATCTCCAACCCACATGGAACTACAACCCCCAGCATGCCCTTCTGAAACCTGGGAATCTCCAACCCACATGAAACTACAACCCCCAGCATGCCCTTCTGGAACCTGGGAATCTCCAACCCACATGGAACTACAACCCCCAGCATGCCCTTCTGAAACCTGGGAATCTCCAACCTACATGGAACTACAACCCCCAGCATGCCCTTGTAGAACCTGGGAATTTAAACCTAGGAATCTCCAACTTAAAAAGGAACTACAACTCCCAGCATGCCCTTGTGGAACCAAGGAATCTACAACCCAAAAAGGAACTACAACCCCCAGCATGCCCTTGTGGAACCAAGGAATCTACAACCCAAAAAGGAACTACAACCCCCAGCATGCCCTTGTGGAACCAAGGAATCTCCAACTCAAAAAGGAACTACAACCCCCAGCATGCCCTTGTGGAACCTAAGAATCTCCAACTCAAAAAGGAACTACAACCCCCAGCATGCCCTTGTGGAACCAAGGAATCTCCAACTCAAAAAGGAACTACAACCCCCAGCATGCCCTTGTGGAAACTGGGACTTTCAACCTAGGAATCTCCAACTCAAAAAGGAACTACAACTCCCAGCATGCCCTTGTGGAACCAAGGAATCTCCAACTCAAAAAGGAACTACAACCCCCAGCATGCCCTTGTGGAAACTGGGACTTCCAACCTCGGAATCTCCAACTCAAAAAGGAACTACAACTCCCAGCATGCCCTTGTGGAACCAGGGACTTTCAACTTGGGAATCTTCAATTCAGAAAGGAAGTACAACCCCCAGCATGCCCTTGTGGAACCTGGGAATCTCCAACCCACATGGAACTACAACCCCCAGCATGCCCTTGTGGAACCAAGGAATCTCCAACTCAAAAAGGAACTACAACCCCCAGCATGCCCTTGTGGCACCAGGGGCTTTCAACCTGGGAACTCCAACTCAAAAAGGAAGTACAACTCCCAGCATGCCCTTGTGGAACCAGGGAGTGTTGGCATGCTGGGCCTAGTAGTTTCCTCATTGTTTGAAGGTCCTCGGCTGCCCAGGACTCCTCTAGGAGGCAGAATAATTAGAGGAGTATTTATTTTGTGTGTTTCTGCCTTTTGTTTGCAGAGTCACCACAATTCTCGGCGAATAATTGTAAACTCCCGACATCGGGATTGTGTCAACAGAAAGTAATATTGTCTGACCAATCACACGTGGAATTGTCTCCTCCATTCAAACAAACCCTCGACAGAACTCCAAACACGGCGTGACACCAAAAGAATTTATACCGGAGCAGAGCGACCTCTATGGAGTCCGATCTATACAATCCAACCTGAAATACTCTGCACTGCTGGAGGACTCCTCTCCTTCCTCTATAACTCCTCTCCTGAAATACTCTGCGCTGCTGGAGGACTCCGCTCCTTCCTCTATAACTCCTCTCCTGAAATACTCTGCACTGCTGGAGGACTCCGCTCCTTCCTCTATAACTCCTCTCCTGAAATACTCTGCACTGCTGGAGGACTCCGCTCCTTCCTCAATAACTCTCCTCTCCTGAAATACTCTGTACTGCTGGAGGACTCCTCTCCTTCCTCTATAACTCTCCTCTCCTGAAATACTCTGCACTGCTGGGGGACTCCTCTCCTTCCTCTATAACTCTCCTCTCCTGAAATACTCTGCACTGCTGGAGGACTCCTCTCCTTCCTCTATAACTCTCCTCTCCTGAAATACTCTGCACTGCTGGAGGACTCCTCTCCTTCCTCTATAACTCCTCTCCTGAAATACTCTGCGCTGCTGGAGGACTCCGCTCCTTCCTCTATAACTCCTCTCCTGAAATACTCTGCACTGCTGGAGGACTCCGCTCCTTCCTCTATAACTCCTCTCCTGAAATACTCTGCACTGCTGGAGGACTCCTCTCCTTCCTCTGTAGCTCTCCTCTCTGCTGGCACGGATGTATCATGTATGTAGTGACTTTCTCTCGCCCCTCAGGGGCCCCATCGCCGGAATGACACTAATATGTTTCTGTCACAACCCATCAAGCGCCAAACCTGCCGCTCTTTGTGATTGGCTGATCAGCTGTGCGTCTCATTAACCTCCTCCACCTGATGGCCTGTCGAGTCGCATTACGCCGAGCCGAGCACTACAATGCGGGAATGTCTATATCCGCGCTCGGGCCGCGCCGTACACAGAGTCGCTGACTCCTCCCCTCCAATCCTCGCAATCAATGGCCCCATTTCCTTTCAACAAAATCGTACGCTGTGAAAGTCTCGCTGACAGCCGACGATCGACCTCCACCGCCGTCCCCTAATGATGTCAATAAAGTTGCATCCATCCATCAGCAGGTGGGGGGGGGGGGGGGGGTTGAGGCGCCGCGGATGGAAACGTATTTACAAAATTAATCTAAAAAGATAAAAATCGCTAATTCTCACGCCGGTCCTCGCCATTCTCACCCCACTCCTCGCCATTCTCACCCCACTCCTCGCCATTCTCACACCTCTCCTCGCCATTCTCACCCCACTCCTCGCCATTCTCACCCCGCTCCTTGCCATTCTCACCCCACTCCTCGCCATTCTCACACCTCTCCTCGCCATTCTCACACTTCTCCTCGCCATTCTCACCCCACTCCTCGCCATTCTCACACCTCTCCTCGCCATTCTCACACCTCTCCTCGCCATTCTCACCCCACTCCTCGCCATTCTCACCCCACTCCTCGCCATTCTCACGCCGCTCCTCGCCATACTCACGCTGCTCCTCGCCATTCTCACGCCTCTCCTCGCCATTCTCACACCTCTCCTCGACATTCTCACGCCGCTCCTCGCCATTCTCACGCCGCTCCTCGCCATTCTCACCCCACTCTTCGCCATTCTCACGCCGCTCCACGCCATTCTCACGCCGCTCCACGCCATTCTCACGCCTCTCCTCGCCATTTTCACCCCGCTCCTCGCCATTCTCACCCCACTCCTCGCCATTCTCACGCCTCTCCTCGCCATTCTCACGCCGCTCCTCGCCATTCTCACCCCACTCTTCGCCATTCTCACGCCGCTCCTCGCCATTCTCACGCCGCTCCTCCCCATTCCCCGTATTCATTGTTTGTCATTTTTGTAGATGCGGAGATAGCAACAGATGGATTCTGGGGGGAAAAAATATCTAAAATGGGTTCGGGGCCGGTTTATTGATTTTTTCTATTCCTTTATTATCTATGTTATTCTATTCTTTTATTTTCTATTGTATTATTTTCTATTCTTTTTTATTTTCTATTCTATTCTGTTCTGTTTTACTATTTTAATATTCTATTCTTTTTTGAAATTCGAATTTCGGAAGATGTCGGTATTCTTTCTATTTGATTCAATTCTCATCTATTCTGTTTTTGTTTTCTGTTCCATTATTTTCTATTCTGATATTTTCTACTCTATTTTTGTCTATTTTATTCTGTTCTATTCTTTTCCAATTTGAACTTCGGAAGACGGCTGTATTGGACAGAAATCACGCCTAAATCTGCTGTCAGCCACAGACATTGCCACAACTGGCACCGTCCGGTCCCGGATCTGCGCTGACCTGCAATCACCACCACCCATGTGTATGAGCTGACGGAGATCTGCTGCACGCAGGACGTCATTACAGATTTATCCATACATGCAGTCCCATCACTAAACTCCCACAGATGCTTTAACATGTGAGGCCCCGTTTGCATAAATGGGCGGTAAAAAAAAAAAACAGATGCTGAGACACAGTTTTACCACCCATCAACTCCAGAGCTGCTGACCATGTTAGTACACAGTGCCATGGGTGCAGTACGCTACAATCATGTCCAGCAGGCAGTTCTGCCTCCAAACACGACCCGCTCAAGTGAAAGGGGCTGCGCCCCAACTATGCTGCGGATGTATTTATTGTGCAAGATTGAGGCGCGGTGCTGGGGAGTCATTAATGGGGGGGGGGGGTAAAGGCAGCCCTCATGGCCCCATCAGGCTATCAGGGGGGCCCAGTAGGAACAACTCACAGCCAGGGGTGGACTGACAACTCATGGGGCCCCCGGGCAATAGGGGATCATGGGGCCCCTGTGTCCTTGCCCAAACTCAAAAAAGCCTATGAAAAAGGTACCAGGGGCATCTCATGGGGCCCCATACTGACCCAGGGCCCTCGGGCAGTGCCCGAGTTTCCAAATGGTCAGTCCGCCCCTGCTCACAGTCCATTATCTTCCTGGCCCCTGTCCCCCCCACTCCTTCAGAATCCCCACACCCAAGCCGGGGTCAAGGCCCTGCATGAAAACCTCCAACTGTGAGCCATGCAGAGGGTGCCATAAGAACCACAGGAAGGGCCCC
Organism: Staurois parvus; assembly: GCA_951230385.1. Lineage (NCBI taxonomy): Eukaryota > Metazoa > Chordata > Amphibia > Anura > Ranidae > Staurois > Staurois parvus. Next base: position 323,422 of record CATNWA010015637.1, on the reverse strand, counting down.
GAGGGCCCGCAGGCACTCCCCCTCTCTAGTCGAAGCTTCACTCATAATCAGAGAGCCCAAATGCATTCAGCAGGGGGCGCTGTGTGATGATGGGGGGGCGCCGGGGTGCAGATTGAGGGGTATTTTAGGATGCATTAGTGCCGGGTAATATGTACTGGGGGGTCCAGGGGGTCCAGAATACGGGGTAATGGGGTGCAGAAAAAGAGTGATTGGGGGGATATGGGGGTATGGAGTGTAGAGGATGCAGAGTAATATGTAATGGATGCAGTAGATGAAGAATGTGGAGTAATGGGGGGGTGCAGAATAAGGACTATCGGGGGATATAGGGGGTACAGGTGTGGAATGATGGATGTGCAGAATGTGGGGTAATGGGGGTATGCAGGGGGTGCAGAGTGTAAGGTAGTATGGGGGGGGGGAGGGGATTAGGGGTACATTGCGAGGTGTAAAGAAGATGCAGATAGAATAGTGGGAGGTGTAGGTGGTATACGGTTTTGGTAGTTGGGGGTGCAGGTCATGCAGAGTATTGGGGTAGTGGGGGATACTGGAGGTGTAGATTAAGGCGTAAAGGGGGGGATGCAGAGTGTAAGGTAGTGTGTGTGGGGGGGGGGGATAGGGGTACATTGCGAGGTGTAATGAGGATGCAGGTAGAATAGTAGGAGATGGAGGGAGTACAGGATTGTAATTGCTGGGGGTGCAGGTCATGCAGAGTATTGGGGTGCAGAAAAAGAATGATTGGGGGGATATAGGGGGTATGAAGTGCGGAGGATACATTGGTGCAGAGTAATTTGTAATGGATGCAGAAGATGAAGAATGAGGAGTAGTGGGGGGTTCAGGGGGTGAAGAATAAGGACTATTGGGGGGATATAGGGGGTACAGAGTGGGGAGTAATGGGTGAGGTATAATGAGGATGCAGGTAGAATAGTGGGAGGTGTAGGTGGTATAAAGTTTTGGTAGTTGGGGGTGCAGGTCATGCAGTGTTGGGGTAGTGGGGGGTACTGGAGGTGTAGAGTAAGGCATAAAGGGGGGGTGCAGAGTGCAGGGTGGTGGGGGTGTCAGGGGTACATTGCGAGGTGTAATGAGGATGCAGGTAGAATAGTGGGAGATGTAGGTAGAACAGGATGCTGACATTTGGGGGTGCAGGTCCTGCAGAGTATTGGGGTAGTGGGGGGTACTGGTGGAGTAGAGTAAGGCGTAAAGGGGCTGATGCAGATCAGAAGTCTCCGCCCCCGGATCTGAAGTCTCCGCCTTCTGGAATGTTCGGCCTTGGTACAGACATACAATGACCCCCCAAGCACAAGGCCAAGATGGCCCTCCGGTGGTCACAGCAGAAGAAGGTGAAGGCTCTGGAGCGGCCATCATGGTCTAAACTTCATATCATTGAGCCGCTCTGGGGAGATCTCAAATGCGCGGTTCGTGGAAGACCACCAAAGACTTTGGGTGACCTGGAGGCATTTTGCCCGCGTTTCATGGAAGACCACCAAAGACTTTGCTTGACCTGGAGGCATTTTGCCCACGGTTCATGGAAGACCACCAAAGCCTTGGCGTGACCTGGAGGCATTTTGTTTGAGGTTCATGGAAGACCACCAAAGCCTTGGCGTGACCTGGAGGCATTTTGTTTGAGGTTCATGGAAGACCACCAAAGCCTTGGCGTGACCTGGAGGCATCCCAGAAGAAATCCAAGAAATGTGCTTTGCCGGCTCCTCGTGTTTTCTTTATAAATGGTCCATCCTGTGTATGACCGACTCTCCGGGGGAGGCCGACTTTTCAGCACATCTGTATACATGTATATAAAGACCATATACAGTATATATATCCAGACACGGATGAGCGAGCGCACACCGAGCGACACAGATCCCTCTGCCCCCCCCCCGGAGCCGGGAATGAAGGAGGGCACAAATCCTGATTCTGGGACGCAAGTGTCACTCCTTGGAGACGGCCAATGATTATCTCTGCCCGGGGCACCGGCTCAGTGTCATTTCATGGGTAACTGCTCCAGAAATGACCCGCTCCCCCCCCCCCCATCCTCCCCTACCACCACCACCCCTCCCCCCCCCCCCACCGCCGCTAGGTGTGCGCAACCCAGAGACAGACTCACGTCTAATTAAAAATGAGCGGATGCACAAATAACACAACTGGTTGTCACCTGCTATCGGGGGAGGGGAGGATGGCAGCCTTGCAGCACCGGGGTCCCGGCTCCCCACCCCCCTCCCCGGGCCCCCTGCACCCCCCTAGTCTGGGCTTCCTTCTACAAAACATGAGAAAAGAGTAGAAATGTATATAAAAGACGTAAAAAACCCGAAACGCCTAAAACATCAACTACTAGGACTAGTCAGGGTTGTACTAGGTGGCATGGGGCCCCTCAGCAAAACCACCCAGGGGCCCCCTGACTCTAATCTCCTCCTCAAAGGTAGTTCCTCTGGTAATAGAGAATATATACTGCAGGGGTTCCCACCATCCCTGTGAGTTCCCAGGTCTGTACGCCCGCTGTGCCCATTATGAGGGGTTCCCACCATCCCTGTGAGTTCCCTGGTCTGCACACCCGCTGTGTCCATTATGAGGGGTTCCCACCATCCCTGTGCTGAGTTCCCAGGTCTGTACACCCGCAGTGCCCATTATGAGGGGTTCCCACCATCCCTGTGCTGGGTTCCTGGGTCTGTATGCCCGCTGTGCCCATTATGAGAGGTTCCCACCATCCCTGCGCTGAGTTCCTGGGTCTGTACACCCGCTGTGCCCATTATGAGGGGTTCCCACCATCCCTGCGCTGAGTTCCTGGGTCTGTACACCCGCTGTGCCCATTATGAGGGGTTCCCACCATCCCTGTGCTGGGTTCCTGGGTCTGTATGCCCGCTGTGCCCATTATGAGAGGTTCCTACCATCCCTGTGCTGAGTTCCCGGGTCTGTACCCCTGCTGTGCCCATTATGAGGGGCTCCCACCATCCCTGTGCTGAGTTCCCGGGTCTGTATACCCGCTGTGCCCATTATGAGGGGTTCCCACCGTCCCTGTGCTGAGTTCTGGGGTCTGTACACTCGCTGTGCCCATTATGAGGGGTTCCCACCATCCCTGTACTGGCAGTGAAATGAGATGGAATATATTGAATTGAGCGATCCCATGCCCCCCCCGCACAGCGTCCTCAGCCCCCGGTGTCAGCAGTATGCCGATTGTACTCAGATCCCGGGTTCTGTCCTGAGTCAGCGTATGATGGAGCTGATTGGTCGATGTGTTAGCGCCTCTCATGTCCGCAGTGACAGCCGGAGATGAATATTTTGCATTTAAAGTCGCTCAGGGGACACATGAGCCTCGCGGTCTCCCCTTCCCCTCCCCCCGGCCTCAGGGCTCCTCTCTGCTTACAGGAGGATTCCCGACTGCTACATTTGGACACATTTTACAGCTGAACTCCGGGATTAGTAAATATCCTCCACATACGTGTCACGTGCCGTCCTCCCGCATCTCCGTGTGATTCGTGTCTTCCCTCCAGATCTGTGCCGTCATCCAGGAATAAAGACCGCTCACTGCTGACCTCTCAACTTGTGCAGGAGGGCCGGTCTGGTCTCCGCCCCCCTCCTGCAGTCTCAGTCTGCAGCCTATAGTGGGTGGAGCCTGCTGGGCCCCTCCCACAGCTCTGCTCTCTCTCCTTGTGCAGGGCGATTGTTCTTGTCTCCGCCCCCTACTGTTGTTTTCTACAGGCAGCCTGTAGTGGGTGGAGCCTGCTGGGCCCCTCCCACAGCTCTGCTTTCTCCTTGTGCAGGGCAATTCTTCTTGTCTCCGCCCCCCTTTGTAGTTTTCTGTAGTGGGTGGAGCCTGTTGGGCCCCTCCCACAGCTCCTCTTTCTCTTCTCCTTGTGCAGGGTGAGTGGTCGTGTCTCCGCCCCCTCCTATAGTTTTCTGCAGGCAGCCTGTAGTGGGTGGAGCCTGCTGGGCCCCTCCCACATCTCTGCTCTCATTCCTTGTGCAGGGGGGCTGGTCTTGTCTCTCCCTGTAGTTTTCTGCAGGCAGCCTACAGTGGGTGTGGTCTGCTGGGCCCCTCCCAGAACTCCGCTCTCTCCTGAGTGGTCTTGTCTACGCCCCCTCATGCAGTTTTCTGCAGGTAGCCTGTAGTGGGTGGAGCTTGTTGGGCCCCTCCCACAACTCTGCTCTCTCTCCTTGTGCAGGGGGATTGTTCTTGTCTCCGCCCCCATCTGTAGTTTTCTGCAGGAAGCCTACAGTGGGTGGAGCCTTTTGTGCCCCACCCATAGCTCTGCTTTCTCCTTGTACAGGGTGACTGGTCTTGTCTCCACCCCCTCCTGTAGTTTTCTGTAGGCAGCCTGTAGTGGGAGGAGCCTGCTGGGCCCCTCCCACAGCTCCACGCTTTCTCCTCGTGCAGGGCAATTCTTCTTGTCTCCTCCCCCCTCCTATAGTGGGTGTGGTCTGTTGGAAAAAATTAACCGGAACTCCTTACCGTCAAAAACGCATCAAAAACGCGCCAAAAAGGCAGACGCGGAAACGCATCCGGAGCGCATCTGGACTACGTTTCTATGGCGTGAACCTGCCCTTAGTGCCCGGTCACACCGCTGCGATTTCAGGTGCATGGTGGGAAATGAAATCGCATCTAATGAATGTGAATGTCAGAGTCGTAACGCGCGATTTACTGCGCCGCCATTTCTAAAGTAGTTCCTGCAGGACTTTTTCTGCACTTTTGTTGCGACAAAATATCAGACAGAATATCATGGAAATCGCATCGCAAATGGCAAGAAATCGCTGAAAATCTCCACAAGTCACAATAAAGTCTTCAGAAATCGCACGATTTTAAATTGCAGCGGTGTGACCGGTGAGTTGCGTTTTGGTTCAATAGACTTCAATGGAGATGCTGCAGAAATGCACGCCGTAGCAGACGCATGGAGGGAATGCCATCAACAGTGAATTGGACGCATTTCTGTGCGTGTTGGGAGAATGCACGATTTTGCGTGAATTTCAGGATACTCAGATCATACATTTCGACTTTATGGTCCTGGTTCCCGGGACGCTGTTAACTCCGCCCACGGTCCTCATTTCACCCTCCCACTTTTCAGGTTGGGCACGCTCAAGCCACGCCCCTTTTTTACAGTTTGGTCCCACTCAGACACCACTTCAAAATATGCGGGGACCACCCGGCATACCAACATTCCACCCGGAGCCCCAACATTCCAGCCAGGCCCCAACATTCCACCCGGCGCACCAACATTCCACCCAGCGCACCAGCGTTCCCCCCGACCCCAACATTCCACCCGGCGCACCAACATTCCACCCGGCGCACCAACGGTCCACCCGACCCCAACATTCCACCTGGCGCACCAACATTCCACCCGGCGCACCAGCGTTCCCCCCGACCCCAACATTCCACCCGGCGCACCAACATTCCACCCGGCGCACCAACGGTCTACCCGACCCCAACATTCCACCCGGCGCACCAACATTCCACCCGGCGCACCAACGGTCCACCCACCCCAACATTCCACCTGGCGCACCAACATTCCACCCGGCGCACCAACATTCCACCCGGCGCACCAACGGTCCACCTGGCCCCAACATTCCACCCAGCGCACCAGCGTTCCCCCCGACCCCAACATTCCACCCGGCGCACCAATATTCCAGCCAGGCCCCAACATTCCACCCGGTGCACCAACGTTCCACCCGGCGCACCAATGGTCCACCCGGCACAGCAACGTTCCACCCGACCCCAACATTCCACCCGGCGCACCAGCATTCCACCCGACCCCAACATTCCACCCGGGCCCCAACGTTCCACCCAGCGCACCAGCGTTCCCCCCGACCCCAACATTCCACCTGGCGCACCAACATTCCAGCCAGGCCCCAACATTCCACCCAGCGCACCAGCGTTCCCCCCCGACCCCAACATTCCACCTGGCGCACCAACATTCCAGCCAGGCCCCAACATTCCACCCGGGCCCCAACGTTCCACCCAGCGCACCAGCGTTCCCCTCGACCCCAACATTCCCCCCCGACCCCAACATTCCACCTGGCGCACCAACATTCCAGCCAGGCCCCAACATTCCACCCGGCGCACCAACGTTCCAGCCAGGCCCCAACATTCCACCCGGGCCCCAACATTCCACCCGGCGCACCAACATTCCACCCGGCGCACCAACGGTCCACCCGACCCCAACATTCCACCCGGCGCACCAATATTCCAGCGAGGCCCCAACATTCCACCCGGTGCTCCAACGTTCCACCCGGCGCACCAATGGTCCACCCGGCACAGCAACGTTCCACCCGACCCCAACATTCCACCCGGCGCACCAGCATTCCACCCGACCCCAACATTCCACCCGGGCCCCAATGTTCCACCCGGCGCACCAACGTTCCACCCGGCGCACCAACATTCCACCCGGCGCACCAACATTCCACTCAGCGCACCAGTGTTCCCCCCGACCCCAACATTCCACCCGGCGCACCAACATTCCACCCGGCGCACCAACGGTCCACCCGACCCCAACATTCCACCTGGCGCACCAATATTCCAGCCAGGCCCCAACATTCCACCCGGCACAGCCACGTTCCACCCGACCCCAACATTCCACCCGACCCCAACGTTCCACCCGGCGCACCAACATTCCACCCGGCGCACCAACGTTCCACCCGGCGCACCAACGTTCTACCCGGCACAACTATGGGGGGTATGGACCCCAGACAGTCACCAGGCTACAATATGTTTCTGCTGTAGGGGACCTTTATGGTACAATAAGCACTGATTCCCCCCCCCCCCCGACCACACAAGAGGGTCACTGCACAGCACAGAGTCATGTGACCAGAGGCTTCCTTCCCACCCAGAATCCGGCTAAAGCTGACTGCATTGGTCACACCGAGTTCTGATGGGTGCTGCTGGCTGTCATCTCTATGGCTGGACATGGGAGGGCGCTAATCTGCAACCTGTCCAGCGAGTTCCCGGCACCAACACTGGGAGGGAGGCTGCACAGGATCATGGAACAAGAGGCTGCAGTACCTGCAAAAACTACAATCTTACATTTCAAGTATAATGCTTTTTTTTTAAAAACTATTTGGATGGAGGGGGAGGGGTGAGACCCCCTGTCAGTGTTGGAGGGGGAGGGGTGAGACCCCTTGTCAGTGTTGGATGGAGGGGGAGGGGGGAGACCCCCTGTCAGTGTTGGATGGAGGGGGAAGACCCCCTGTCAGTGTTGGATGGAGAGGGAGGGGTGAGACCCCTTGTCAGTGTTGGATGGAGGGGGAGGGGTGAAACCCCCTGTCAGTGTTGGATGGAGGGGGAGGGGGGAGACCCCTTGTCAGTGTTGGATGGAGGGGGAGGGGTGAAACCCCCTGTCATTGTTGGATGGAGGGGGAGGGGGGAGACCCCCTGTCAGTGTTGGATGGAGGGGGAGGGGGGAGACCCCCTGTCAGTGTTGGATGGAGGGGGAGGGATGAGACCCCCTGTCAGTGTCTTCCAATCTTCCAATGGGGGCGCTAGTTCTGGTGACCTGTGGGGGGGGGGCGGGTCCCCAAGGGATCTCTCACTTCCTGTTTGGCTATGGGACAGGAAGTGAAGGAAAATCTTCAAAATGGGACACAAAAAAAAATCTGACAGGTTATACCCTCCCTTACGCCAATGAAAAAAAAAAGTTCTACTTTAATTAAATTAAAAAATAAAATTGCAATATTAACATAAATATTAGAGTAAATAAAATACATTTTTTTTGTTCTGCTCAAGGTGTACGACCCCCCCTCCCCCCCCCCCCCCCCCATGCCCCTCTGGGATTTTGAATCCACAGAAGTGATTGGACACTATATTTTGTTTGTAAATTATTGTTTGTGCTACGACCCCCCCCCCCCCCCCCCCCCCCCCCCCCCCCCCCCCCCCCCCCGAGGTTGGGTTGTTGATTTAGTTGATTTTCTTTTGCTTATTTCTCTTTACAATTCTGTATGTTTTTGTAATTCCCCTTTAATAAAAATGTATGATAGGAAAAGAAAATCTCAAGTCAGAATGACAACTTTAAATTAAAATTGCAATGTTAAAATAAAGAATAATAATAAAAATAATAAAAAAAATAACATAATTGACAATAAATAATTTTACATTAAAATGACATGGTTCAATTAAATTACATTGAAATTGCACAGGTAAAATAAATAATGAAAATAAGTAAATAACAAAATAAATAATTAATAGCAACAATAAAATTACAATGTTAAAAACAATACATAATCAAATAATACAATAAATAACCAAATAAATATAATAAATATTGTTAAAACAAAATTACAATGTGAACATAATAAAATAAATTAACAAAAGGCACATTCAAATAAAATGACAAGTTTAAGTTAAATTAAAATTGTGATTTTAAAATAAATGTTAATAATAAATAATAAAATATTAAAATGAAAGTAAGTAATGTTATAATACAATTAGAGGGTTAAATTAGATTAAATTAAAATTACAAAGTTAAAATAAATAATGAAAAATAAATAATAAATAAATGTTAAAATAAAATTAGAATGGTAAAATAAATAATGAATATAAACACATCATCAAATAATATAATAAATATATAAATACAATAAATAATAAAATAAATTTAAAAAGTGCACATTAAAGTAAAACGACAACATTAAGTTAAATTAAAATTGCAATTTTAAAATAAATGTTAATAATAAATAAATAATACAATTAAAATTAAATACAATATAATGACAAGGTTTACATTGAATTAAATTAAAAATAACAAAATTAAAATTAATATTGAAAATAAATAAATGATAAAGTCAATAACTAAAATAAATGTTAAAATTGAAATTACAATGTTAAAATACATAATGAAAATAAATACATAATCAAATAAGTAAATATATAAATACAATAAATAATGTTAAAATCGTATTGTGAACATAAATAATAAAATACATTTAAAAAGTGCACTTTAAATTAAAATGACAACATTAAATGAAATTAAAATTTCAATTTTAAAATAAATGTTAATAATAAATAAATAATACAATTAAAACTGAATACAGCAAAATGACAAGGTCACATTGGTTTAAATTAAAAATGACAAAGTTAAAACAAATATTGAAAATAAATGAATGATAAATCAATGAATAAAATAAATGTTACATTTAAAATTACAATATTAAAATAAATATTGAAAATAAATAAAAGATAAAGTCAATGAAAAATATAAATGTTACATTTAGAATTACAATGTTAAAATAAATATTGAAAATAAATAAAAGATAAATTTGGATGGAGGGGGAGGGGATGAGACCCCCTGTCGGTGAAAATAAATACATCATCAAATAAATAAATAAATACAATAATTTTAAAATCATATTTTGAACATAAATAATAAAATAAATGTAAAAAGTGCACATTAAATTAAAATGACAATGTTCAGTTAAATTAAAATTTTAAAATAAATGTTAATAATAAATAAATAATACAATTAAAACTAAATACAATAAAATGACAAGGTCACACTGTATTAAATAAAAAAAAAAAAATTAAAATTACAAAGTTAAAATAAATATTGAAAATAAATAAATGAATGATAAAGTCAATGAATAAAATAAATGTTAAAATTAAAATTACAATATTAAAATAAATATTGAAAATAAATAAATGATAAAGTCAATGAATAAAATAAATATTACCTTTTAAAATGACAATATTAAAATCAATAATGAAAATGAATCACGTAATGCAATAAATAAATAAATAAATACCATACAATAAATAATGATCAATTAAAATTAAAATGTTAAATTAAATTAGAATTATTAAATTTTCAAATTGCCATTTCTAAAGTATGTTAAAATATGTACATTAATGTTTTCAAATGTAAATGTTTGTTTATAGTTTGTAATGATGTAATTTATACAGAAGTATGTGGAAGTGATCATATTAGTTGATTACATATGCGGTCTTTGTTTTCTTCCCTGCGACCCGATGATTTCGCTTTAGGGTATATTTACGCTTTGCTGTTGCAGTAATGCGCTTGTTTCCACGCATGTCACCCCAATGCGGGGTAATGCACATAACCAGGGGCGGACTGACCATTTGGAAACTCAGGCACTGCCCGAGGGCCCGGGGTCAGTAGGGGGCCCCATGAGATGCCCCTGGTACCTTTTTCATAGACTTTTTTGAGTTTGGGCAAGGACACAGGGGCCCCATGATCCCCTATTGCCCAGGGGCCCCATGAGTTGTCAGTCCGCCCCTGCACATAACATGCATGGCTGCATTGTGTTGCCATTCATTCTGTACACGATAGGTGCGTGTAGGAAACGTGTGCAAAATCGCATGCTTCCCCAACGCGCACCAACACCCCTAGAAAAAAAAAATGGGTTACCCTAAAAAAAAGAAAAAAAAAGGATTGCCCTACAAAAAAAAAAATGGGTTACCCTAAAAAAAAGAAAAAAAAAAAAAGGATTGCCCTACGAAAAAAACGAAAAAAAACAATGGGTTGCCCTAAAAAAAAGGATTGCCCTATGAAAAAAAAAAATGGGTTACCCTAAAAAAAAAAAAAAAAAAAGGATTGCCCTACGAAAAAAAAAAAATGGGATGCCCTAAAAAAAAAAAAAAATGGGTTACCCTAAAAAAAAAAAAAAAAAAAAAAAAAGATTGCCCTACGAAAAAAAAAATGGGTTGCCCTAAAAAAAAGAAAAAAAAAGGATTGCCCTACGAAAAAAAATGGGTTGCCCTAAAAAAAAGGATTGCCCTACGAAAAAAAAAAATGGGTTATCCTAAAAAAAAGAAAAAGAAAGGATTGCCCTACGAAAAAAAAAAAATGGGTTTCCCTAAAAAAAAAAAAAAAAAAGGATTGCCCTACGAAAAAAAAAATGGGTTACCCTAAAAAAAAGAAAAAAAAAAAGGATTGCCCTACAAAAAAAAATGGGTTGCCCTAAAAAAAAAGGATTGCCCTACGAAAAAAAAAAATGGGTTATCCTAAAAAAAAGAAAAAAAAGGATTGCCCTACGAAAAAAAAAAAATGGGTTGCCCTAAAAAAAAAAAAAAAAAATGGGTTACCCTAAAAAAAAAAAAAAAAAAAAAAAGGATTGCCCTACAAAAAAAAGAAATGGGTTGCACTAAAAAAAAAAATAAAATAAAAAAAAAAAAAAGCATGGAACTTAACACACTTGCATTGTAGTGCACCACAACGCGCGTCAGAGCAACGCAGTCCACTGCAGCGCGCTGCTTAAGAATAATGGTCATGTGATTTTTTTTTTAAAAGCGCTCTCGGGTAAGTTGGCCGCCCCATCATTTTAAGGGGGTTGCCATATCGCAGCGCATATTAACCCTTCGCCCTCCAGAGGATTCCCCCCCCCCCCTTCCTGACCAGGCCATTTTTTGCGATGCGGCGCTGCATGACTTTAACTGACAATTGCGCGGTCGTGCGACGCTGCACCCAAATGAAATTTATGTCCTATTTTCCCCACAAATTGAGCTTTCTTTCGGTTTTTATTTTTTTGCGCTATAAACAAAAAAAGACTGACAGTTTTGAAAAAAAAACAATATTTTTGACCTTTGGCTCTAAAACTCGTCCAGTAAAAAAATTTTAAAAATCAAATTTCATCATAAATTTCAGTCAAAATGTATTTCTAAAAAAAAAAAAAAAAAAAATCCCGATACGTGTAAATTAATTGGATTGCGTGAAAGTTATAGCGTCTACAAATGGCGGGATAGATACAGGGATTTTTTTTTTTTTTCTATACTAGTAATGGTGGCGATCAGCGACTTATAGCGGGACTGCGGTAGGCATTCTGACACTGGGGGGGCGGGGGGACTGACTTGGTGTCACTGACATCCCCAGTGACACCAATACAGGGATCAGTGCTAATAAAAAGCACAGACACTTTACGAATGGCACTGGGCAGGAAGGGGTTAACGTCTGGGGCCATCAAAGGGTTAACTCTGTGCTGTGTTACTAGGGAGACATGCTGTGCAGAGTCATACAAAGCAGCATGTCCTTGCTGGCAGGGGAGAGACCTGTGTTGTTTTGCATACAGACCTCTCCCCCGTCACCATTTCTCAGCGACCGCTGGGTGCCTGCAGAGAATCTCCAGCTGGGACCCGGTGATTGTCATACATAGCCGCCAATGGAGGCACGGCAGGGCGGTGCGTGTGCATGCGCCCCCTACCCAGAAATACGAATCACGTGTGTATACATGACTTTGTGCAGCCCTGCCGCCCTGTAGCAGTACTTCTGTTTCACTAGGGAGACCCGCTGTGCAGAGAGATACAAAGCAGCATGTCCTTGCTGGCAGGGAACAGACCTGTGTTGTTTGCATACAGACCTCTCCCCCATCAGTGTTCCTTGGCGATCTCCGGGTGCCGGCGGAGAATCTCCAGCTGGGACCCGTGAACGACATCCATAGCCGCCAATGGCGCTGATAGTAGGGTGGCGCGCACGTGTGGCCCCTACCCAGTAATACGAATCACGTGTATATACGTGACTTTGCGCAGCCCTGCCGCCCTGTAGCAGTACTTGTGTTTCACTAGGGAGACCCGCTGTGCAGAGAGATACAAAGTAGCATGTCCTTGCTGGCAGGGGAGAGACCTGTGTTGTTTGCATACAGACCTCTCCCCCGTCACTTTCTGTCAGTGATCGCCGGGTGCCGGAGGAGAATCTCCAGCCAGGACCCGATGATCAACAACCCTAGCCGCCAATGGAGGGGCGGGTAGGTCGGCGCGCGTGCATGCCCCCCTACACAGAAATACGAATCACGTGTATATATGTGACTTCGCACAGCCCTGCTGCCCTGTAGCAGTACTTCTGTTTCACTAGGGAAACATGGTGAGCAGAGCCATACAAAGCAGCATGTCCGTGCTGACAGGAGAGAGACCTGTGTTGTTTTGCATACAGACCTCTCCCCCATCAGTGTTCCTCAGCGATCGCCGTGTGCCGGGGGAGAATCTCCAGCTGGGACCCGGTGATCAAAATCCATAGCTGCCAATGGAGGCGCGGGTAGGTCGGTGCGCGTGCATGCGCCCCCTACACAGAAATACAAATCATGTGTATATATATATATGGCTTTGCGCAGCCCTGCCGCCCTGTAGCAGTATTTGGGGTGTAGGGCGGGGGTGGGGCAAGTGGTTAACGCACAACATAACGATCGCATTTCAGATTTTGGGGGGGGGGGGGGAAGCTGCAGATATTTTATCGCAATCACGGAAATACGGACCAGCGCGCAGAAACCCGAACGTCAGATCTATAAACTACTTTTTTAGGACGAACGCTGATTCAGAATGGAGGGAACAGCTTTCCTTTAATGGGCGCGCGTCCGGTGTCAGAAGATGGCGGCGCGCGCCGTGAATTATTGCGATGTCAGATGACATTCTTCCATAGATTGCATTTCCTGACTGCGGATTGCGGCCGTCGCTCGGGGGGCCCGTCCCGTTTTTTATCTGCTCCGACCCGCCATCACCAGCGCAGTATTTAAGCGTCTCCGGCGGCGCCGAGAGGCCTGTCACATAATGACCTCATTTCGCTGGGCAGAGCCGCCGCACTCCGTCTTGTTCTGCTGTGTCAGGAACTATAAAACTGGCCGACGCCATAAAGAGTTTTCCCGCTCCGCGCCGCCGCCTGACAGGCGAATTAGCCCAGATGGATTCCTTCGCGTTTCATCTCCTTCCCTGCGCAAACAGGCCCCCAAACCGCGCGGGTAAACCAATAAACCGGGGGGGGGGGGGGGGGTCACACATGGACTGTCCTCTCATCGATTTCCACAAAAGATCCGTCCTTCATTAGTAATGGTGGCCCTTCGCCGCTTTCCGCGACACCCGACATATATATATATATATAGTATTTCCGTGACACCCGACATATATATATATATATATATATAGTACTTCCGCGACACCCGACATATATATATATATAGTATTTCCGCGACACCCGACATATATATATATATAGTATTTCCGCGACACCCGACATATATATATATATATATAGTATTTCCGTGACACCCGACATATATATATATATATATAGTATTTCCGTGACACCCGACATATATATATATATAGTATTTCCGTGACACCCGACATATATATATATATAGTATTTCCGCGACACCCGACATATATATATATATATATATTTCCGTGACACCCGACATATATATATATATATAGTATTTCCGTGACACCCGACATATATATATAGTATTTCCGTGACACCCGACATATATATATATATAGTATTTCCGTGACACCCGACATATATATATATATAGTATTTCTGCGACACACCCGACATATATATATATATATATAGTATTTCCGTGACACCCGACATATATATATATATAGTATTTTCCGTGACACCCGACATATATATATATATAGTATTTCTGCGACACCCGACATATATATATATATATAGTATTTCCGTGACACCCGATATATATATATATATAGTATTTCCGCGACACCCGACATATATATATATATATAGTATTTCCGTGACACCCGACATATATATATATATATATAGTATTTCTGCGACACCCGACATATATATATATATATAGTATTTCCGTGACACCCGACATATATATATATATATAGTTTTTGCGACACCCGACATATATATATATATATAGTATTTCCGCGACACCCGACATATATATATATATATATATTTTTCCGTGACACCCGACATATATATATATATAGTATTTCCGTGACACCCGACATATATATATATATATATATAGATTTCCGTGACACCCGACATATATATATAGTATTTTTCGTGACACCCGACATATATATATATATATATATATATTTCTGCGACACCCGACATATATATATATATATATAATTATTTTCGTGACACCCGACATATATATATATATAGTATTTCCGTGACACCCGACATAAATATATATATAGTATTTCTGCGACACCCGACATATATATATATATATATATATATAGTATTTCCGTGACACCCGACATATATATATATATAGTATTTCTGCGACACCCGACATATATATATATATAGTATTTCCGTGACACCCGACATATATATATAGTATTTCCGTGACACCCGACATATATATATATATAGTATTTCCGTGACACCCGACATATATATATACAGTTGTGTTCACAATACTAGCAGTCAGACATCACTAACTGGATCAATCCCTGTTTTTGGTGGAAATGATATTTCTACATGGCAGATAATTTCCTAGCAGGTGTAGTAGAGTAGAGTCATAGAAATCCAACAGACCCAACAGTCATGACATGCATGCTGCTGATTCTGTGTCATTGAATCACTCATTGAAAAGGGGCGTGTTCACAATAATAGCCGTGTGGAGTTCTATTAGTGACGTCATTCATTCTTTGAAAAACAGGTGGCAATTATTGCCCTTATTAAAGGAAGGAAGGCAGCAAATGTTGGACATGCTGGTTACAGTGCATTTCTCTCTGAAATTCTGAGGAAAAATGGGTGGTTCCAGACATTGTTCAGAAGAACAGCGTACCTGGATTAAAAAGTTGATTGGAGGGGAAAACATATAAAGAAGTGCAGAAAATGATCGGCTGCTCAGCTAAAATGATGGCAAATGCTTTAAAATGGCAACCAAAACCTGAAAGACGAGGAAGAAAGCGAAAAACTACCATTGGAATGGATAGAAGAATAGCCAAAATGGGGCGGACTCAGCCAACAATCAGCTCCAGGAAGATGAAAGAAGGTGTGACGTTCCCTGTGAGGACTCAGCCAACAATCAGCTCCAGGAAGATGAAAGAAGGTGTGACGTTCCCTGTGAGGACTGTTACAATTAGAAGACGCCGATGTGAAGCCAAGCTATCTGCAAGAAGTCCCGGCAAAGTCCCACTGTTGGGAAAAAGACGTGCTGAAGAGGTTACAATCTGCCAAAGAGCACATTGACCGGCCTAAAGAGAAATGATGCAACATTTTGTGGACTGATGGAAGTAAGATTGTTCTTTTTGGGTCTAGTGGGCGGAGACAGTTTGTCAGACGACCCCCAAACACTGAATTCAGGCCACAGTACACTGTGAAGACCGTGAAGCATGGTGGTGCAAGCATCATGATATGGGGATGTTTCTCATACTACGGTGTTGGGCCTATTTATCGCATACCAGGGATCATGGATCAGTTTGAATCCATCAGAATACTTGAAGAGGTCATGCTGCCTTATGCTGAAGAGGAAATGCCCTTGAAATGGGGGTTCCAACAAGACAACGACCCCAAACACACCAGTAAACGTGCAACATCTTGGTTCCAGACCAACAAGATGGACGTTATGGAGTGGCCAGCCCAATCCCCGGATCTTCATCCAATAGAAAACTTGTGGGGTGACACCAAAAATGCCGTTTCTGAGGCCAAACCAAGAAATAGAGAAGAACTGTGGAATGTGGTCCAATCATCCTGGGCTGGAATACCTGATCACAGGGGCCAGAAGTTGGGGGACTCCATGCAACACAGATGTACAGCAGTTCTCAGAAACAGTGCGACTACAACCAAATATTCATGAAGTCATTCAAAGGAAAGCAAAATCTTCAAACATTTCTCAGTTTATATAGTGAATGTTGGACTTTGTAAAGAAGAATACAAACACTGCGATTTTATTGAACCGTCTAATATTCACTTTTCTTCCATTTTTTTTAGAGGAACAACACAAATTTGATGTATTTTTCTTCATGTTGTGATTTGGAATAGAATGTGTCGTGTTCCCAATGCATTTGTGTGGATGGAAATAAAAGCTATTAGAAGGATTTTCAGCTTTAGTCACTTTTTTCAACACACGGATATTATTTTGAACACAACTGTATATATATATAGTATTTCCGCGCCGAAAACGTTGTTAGTTCCTTATTTCCATCTCCTAGTCTTGTCCTGGAAAATTTGAAGGGGCCGCCTTACGTGCTGCAAATGTGCCGCAGAAGCTGTTGCGCCTTTTTTTGGATGTTGAGCTTTGCACATTTGCTAACTGCCTGCCTTGGCGTTTTTGTTGCAAGTTTTGCCGCACATGGAAACACGTTCCGCTGGCGATGCTTGAGGTGCTCTTAACAACTAATGCCGCTGCAAGTGCGACGAGCATTTTTTTGTGCATTCACAAACGTGTGCGAAAACGTGCGCTTTTGAGGTTACTCACAGATGTGAATGGAGCCTAACTGAAGTTCCTCTTTGATCTCGCAATGTAGCATACTGGAAAATGCAGGGGGCGCAGAATGAAGGGTGGTGGGAACTGCAAGGGTGCAGAATGCAGGTTAGCAGGGGGAGCAGAATGAAGGGTGGCGGGAACTGCAAGGGTGCAGAAATGTGGGGTAGTGATGGACGCAGGAGGTGCAGAATGTTGGTGTATTGGGGATACAGGGAGTGCAGGGGATGCAGAGTGTTGGGCTATTGGGGATACAGGGAATGCAGGGGATGCAGAGTGTTGGGCTATTGGGGATACAGGGAATGCAGGGGATGCAGAGTGTTTGGGTATTGGGGAAACAGGGAGTGAAGGGGGTTCAGAGTTTTGGGGTGGGGTGGTGAGAATACAGGGAGTGCAGGTGTTGAGGGGTGCAGGGAGTGCAGATTGTTGGAACTTTGAGGATATAGGGAGTGCAGAGGGTCCGCGCTCTTGGGGTAGTGGAGATGCAGAAAACACAGGTGATGCAGAGAATGCAGAGTGCTGGTGTAGTGACGGGTGCAGAGTATTGAAGTAATGGGGATACAGGGAGTGCAGGGGATGCAGAGTGTTGGAGTATATTGGGGATACTAGGAGTGAAGGGGGTCCACAGTGTTGGGATAGGTGAGATGCAGGGAGTACAGGTGATGCAGGGAATGCAGAGTGCTGGGGTAATGACGGGTGCACGGTATTGAAGTATTGGGGATACAGGAGTGCAAGGAGCACAGAGTGTTGGAGTATTGGGGATACCAGAAGTGAAGGGGGTGCAGAGTGTTGGGGTAGTGGGGATGCAGGGAGTACAGGTGATGAAGGGAATGCTGGAAGAGTGTTGGGGTAATGTGGAGTGCGGGGGGCGAAAAATGCAGGGGTATTGGAGATAGAGGGGGTGCAGGTGATGAAAGGGATGGAGAGTGTTGAGATAATGGGGGTGCAGAGTGAAGTGTAATGGTGGATGCAAAGGGTGCAGAGTGTTGAAGTATTGGTGATACAGGGAGTGCAGGGAGCACAGAGTGTTGGAATATTGGGTATACCAGAAGTGAAAGGGGTCCACAGTGTTGGGGTAGTGGGGACGCAAGGAGTACAGGTAATACAGGAAATACAGGGTGTGTAGTGGTTATTGAGGGGTGCAGAGTATTGAAGTATTGATGATACAGGGAGTGCAAGGGGCGCAGAGTGTTGGAGCACTGGGGATAGCAGAAGTGAAGGGGGGTCCAGAGTGTTGGGGTAGTGGAGATGCAGGGAGTGTGGATGATGCAGGGAATGCTGGAAGAGTGTTGGGGTAATGTGGAGTGTGTGGGGGTGCAAAATGCAGGGGGTATTGGAGATAGAGGGGGTGCAAGTGATGAGAGGGATGCAGAGTGTTGAGGTAATGGGGATGCAGAGTGAAGTGTAATGGGGGCTGTAGAGGGTGCAGAGTATTGGGGTAGTGAGGTTGCAGGGAGTACAGGTGATGCAGGGAGTGCAGAGTGTTGGGGTAATGAGGGGTGCAGAGTTTTGGAGTATTGGGGATACCAGAAGTGAATGAGGTCCAGAGTGTTGGGGTAGTGGGGATGCAGGGAGTGTGGATGATGCAGGGAATGCTGGAAGAGTGTTGGGATAATGTGGAGTGTGGGGGTGCAAAGTGCAGGTGTATTGGAGATAGAGGGGGTGCAGGTGATGAGAGGGATGCAGAGTGTTGAGGTAATGGGGGTGCAGAGTGAAGCATAATAGGGGATGCAAAGGGTGCAGGGTGATAGGGTATTGGGGGGGTGCAGAGTGTTGGGGTATTGGGGGGTGCAGAGTGTTGGGGTGTGTGGTTGGTGCAGGGTGTTGGGGTATTGGGGGGTGCAGAGTGTTGGGGTATTGGGGGGGGTGCAGGGTGTTGGGTATTGGGGGTGCAGGGTGTTGTGGTATTGGGGGGTGCAGAGTGTTGGGGTTTGTGGTGGGTGCAGGTTGTTGGGGTGTATAGGGTGTTGGGGTTTGTGGTGGGTGCAGAGTGTTGGGGTGTGTAGGGTGTTGGGGTATTGGGGGGGTGCAGGGTTTTTGTAGTATTGGGGGGTGCAGAGTGTTGGGGTATTTGGGGGTGCAGGATGTTGGGGTGTTGGGGGGTGCAGAGTGTTGGGGTTTGTGGTGGGTGCAGGGTGTTGGGGTATCAGGGGGTGCAGGTTGTTGGGGTGTGTAGGGTGTTGGGGTGTTGGGGGGTGAAGGGTGTTGGGGTTTGTGGTGGGTGTAGGGTGTTGGGGTATTGTGGGGTGCAGAGTATTAGGGTACTGGGGGGGGGGTGCAGGGTGTTGGGGTATTAGGGGGTGCAGAGTGAGGGGTAGTGGGAGGTACATGGCGGTTGCATGGGGAGACACTGGGGGTACAGGGGCTCTATCAGGCAGTCTGTATGGGGCCCCGTGATTTCTAATGGTGGCCCTGCAAGTGACCATCCTATAATGTGTTTTCAGCCAGTCTGCCCCGATATCTCGGTGGGATCGCTGATTTCGGAATGCGCTGGTTCCAAGGTGAGCGCAGAACCCGGTTGGCGTTTTTTCCTCGCCACGCATGCATCAGAACCAATCATGGAAGATTTCTCTGCATTGTAAACTTCGCGTCGCATTTCCCGTTCTTCCAGCCGCAGCCGACCGCACACCACCGGGTCCTTCTATAACACCCGACGCAACGCTCTGCGGAGCCGCCATGTTCTCCCCGCCTCTCCCGCTTCGGAAATGTCGGAAACTTTATAACGCAGCGAAAAGTGAGCGCCGCTGTTCCCGAATCCCTTCCCCCGTCACCACACGCGGCGTGCAGCGCAGGCTTTCATTGGCTGCTCCAGCTGTGCAGAGAATGGAGGATATTTGGGGCTAATGATTTATTGACGATGGCGGAATTGATGCGCAATTTCCGCTAAACCAACAATTAGATGATGATTTTGGGCCTCTGTGAGGGTTATGCTGGGAGTTGTAGTTCTCTACCTGCTGGATTGTGAAATGCGACGCCTGCCCGTGTTTGGTGCTGAGAACGGCTCATTTATCCATTAGTGTCTTCCCCCGGGGGGGGGGGGGGGGGTTCTGTCCACCGCTGCTAATGATGGGGCAATATAGAGTCATCACACGCAGATTGCAGGATGCGGGAACCCCTGTCCCTTCGCTGGTCCAACTGGTGAGCGGCCCTGGACGGAGAGAGGCTCACACAGGGGGGCGTCCGATTGGTGAACCCCAAAAATGAAATGCTGAGGCCATAATGTCCGGGTGGCAGAGGTGAGTGGAGACTGTAACTGCTTAAAGGTTCAATTCATAAAGCTTTACACAAAGACAATGGGGGGGGTAGATTTACTGAAACCGGAGGGTGCAAAATCTGGTGCATAGAAACCAATCAACTTCCAGGTTTTATCGCCAACGCTTCATTGAACCAGCTGAAGTTAGAAGCTGATTGGCTACCGTGCTGTGAACGGCTGGCTTATCACACGATCGCTGTGATTGGTCATAAAGATCACATGATTACAATAAGGGGCGGACTGACAACTCATGGGGCCCCCGGGCAATAGGGGATCATGGGGCCCCTGTGTCCTTGCCCAAACTCAAAAAAGCCTATGAAAAAGGTACCAGGGGCATCTCATGGGGCCCCCTACTGACCCCGGGCCCTCGGGCAGTGCCCGAGTTTCCAAATGGTCAGTCCGCCCCTGATTACAATGCAAGCTAAACAGTCATGAATGGATTCAGTTCATGACTGTTTGGCTTACTATTGCGATGCTGTGATTGGCCCACAACTATCACATGGTATCTGCGCCAATCGCAGCACCCTGTACCATGTGATTAGCTGCAGCCAATCACGGGTCACAATAGTAAGCAAGCTGTCATGAATGAAAGCCATTCATGACAGCTAAAACTATTGCTTATAATGGTGATCATCACAAAAAAAAAAAACCCTGATCACCCCCTCCCCCCCCCCCCCGATCATCCCCACCCCACCCCTGATCACCCCCCCCCCGATCACCCCCTCCCCCCCCCCCGATCATCCCCCCCCCCCCCCCCGATCACCCCCTCCCCCACCCCATACCCGCAGAGTAGTACTGGACTACTCTGATGAGAGTGTGTAAAGAAATCTGAAGATGTTTAAAAACTTTTTTTTATTTTTGCACACTGTCACCAGCCGGGGTCCCTGATCACTGCCACAGTCATGTGATGGGTGGTCTGCACCGGGGACAGTATGTACGGTCATGTGATGGGTGGTCTGCACCGGGGACAGTATGTACGGTCATGTGATGGGTGGTCTGCACCGCGGACAGTATGTACGGTCATGTGATGGGTGGTCTGCACCGCGGACAGTATGTACAGTCATGTGATGGGTGGTCTGCACCGCGGACAGTATGTACAGTCATGTGATGGGTGGTCTGCACCGCGGACAGTATGTACAGTCATGTGATGGGTGGTCTGCACCGCGGACAGTATGTACAGTCATGTGATGGGTGGTCTGCACCGCGGACAGTATGTACAGTCATGTGATGGGTGGTCTGCACCGCGGACAGTATGTACAGTCATGTGATGGGTGGTCTGCACCGCGGACAGTATGTACAGTCATGTGATGGGTGGTCTGCACCGCGGACAGTATGTACAGTCATGTGATGGGTGGTCTGCACTGCGCGGACAGTATGTACAGTCATGTGATGGGTGGTCTGCACTGCGGACAGTATGTACAGTCATGTGATGGGTGGTCTGCACTGCGGACAGTATGTACAGTCATGTGATGGGTGGTCTGCACTGCGGACAGTATGTACAGTCATGTGATGGGTGGTTTGTCCAAAAAATAAATAATTTTGAAAAAAAAAAAATTATTTAGTTTCTTCATTTTCCAAAAACTTGTGGAAAAAAAATTACAACTTCAAAAAACTTGCCACGCCTTTTACCAAACATTCGGGGACTGTCTAGTTTTCAAAAAAGGGGTCATTTGGGGGGATTTGTACTGTCCTGACATTTGGGGGAGGCAGGTTCTCTCTATAGAGGGGGGGGCAGGTTCTCTCTATAGAGGGGGAGGTAGGCAGGTTCTCTCTATAGAGGGGGGAGGTAGGTAGGTTCTCTCTATAGAGGGGGGGGGCAGGTTCTCTCTATAGAGGGGGAGGTAGGTAGGTTCTCTCTATAGAGGGGGAGGTAGGTAGGTTCTCTCTATAGAGGGGGAGGTAGGCAGGTTCTCTCTATAGAGGGGGGGGGGAGGGGGGTAGGCAGGTTCTCTCTATAGAGGGGGAGGTGGGCAGGTTCTCTCTATAGAGGTGGGGGGGGCAGGTTCTCTCTATAGAGGGGGGGGGCAGGTTCTCTGTATAGAGGGGGAAGGTAGGCAGGTTCTCTCTATAGAGGGGGGAGGTAGGCAGGTTCTCTCTATAGAGGGGGGAGGTAGGCAGGTTCTCTCTATAGAGGGGGGAGGTAGGCAGGTTCTCTCTATAGAGGGGGGGGCAGGTTCTCTCTATAGAGGGGGGAGGTAGGTAGGTTCTCTCTATAGAGGGGGGGGGGCAGGTTCTCTCTATAGAGGGGGAGGTAGGCAGGTTCTCTCTATAGAGGGGGGAGGTAGGTAGGTTCTCTCTATAGAGGGGGGGAGGTAGGCAGGTTCTCTCTATAGAGGGGGGGGGGGCAGGTTCTCTCTATAGAGGGGGGAGGTAGGCAGGTTCTCTCTATAGAGGGGGGAGGTAGGCAGGTTCTCTCTATAGAGGGGGAGGTAGGCAGGTTCTCTCTATAGAGGTGGGGGGGGGGGGGGGGGGCAGGTTCTCTCTATAGAGGGGGGGGGGGTAGGCAGGTTCTCTCTATAGAGGGGGGGGCAGGTTCTCTCTATAGAGGGGGGGGCAGGTTCTCTCTATAGAGGGGGAGGTAGGCAGGTTCTCTCTATAGAGGGGGAGGTGGGCAGGTTCTCTCTATAGAGGGGGGAGGTAGGAAGGTTCTCTCTATAGAGGTGGGGGGGGGCAGGTTCTCTCTTATAGAGGGGGGGGGGCAGGTTTCTCTGTATAGAGGGGGGGAGGTAGGGCAGGATCTCTCTATAGAGGGGGGGGGGGGCCAGGTTCTCTCTATAGAGGGGGAGGTAGGCAGGTTCTCTCTATAGAGGGGGGGGGGCAGGTTCTCTCTATAGAGGGGGGAGGTAGGTAGGTTCTCTCTATAGAGGGGGAGGGTAGGCAGGTTCTCTCTATAGAGGGGGGGGGGCAGGTTCTCTCTATAGAGGGGGGAGGTAGGCAGGTTCTCTCTATAGAGGGGGGGGGCAGGTTCTCTCTATAGAGGGGGGAGGTAGGCAGGTTTCTCTCTATAGAGGGGGAGGTGGGCAGGTTCTCTCTATAGAGAGGGGGGAGGTGGGCAGGTTCTCTTTATAGAGGGGGGGGCAGGTTCTCTCTGTAGAGGGGGGAGTTAGGCAGGTTCTCTTTATAGAGGGGGGAGGTAGGCAGGTTCTCTCTATAGAGGAAGGTAGGCAGGTTCTCTCTATAGAGGGGGAGGTAGGTAGGTTCTCTCTATAGAGGGGGGAGGTAGGCAGGTTCTCTCTATAGAGGGGGAGGTGGGCAGATTCTCTCTATAGAGGGGGGGAGGTAGGCAGGTTCTCTCTATAGAGGGGGGGGGGGGGCAGGTTCTCTCTATAGAGGGGGGAGGTAGGCAGGTTCTCTCTATAGAGGGGGGGGGGGGCAGGTTCTCTCTATAGAGGGGGAGGTAGGCAGGTTCTCTCTATAGAGGGGGGAGGTAGGCAGGTTCTCTCTATAGAGGGGGAGGTAGGCAGGTTCTCTCTATAGAGGGGGGAGGTAGGCAGGTTCTCTCTATAGAGGGGGGGAGGTAGGCAGGTTCTCTCTATAGAGGGGGGGGGGCAGGTTCTCTCTATAGAGGGGGGAGGTAGGTAGGTTCTCTCTATAGAGGGGGAGGTAGGCAGGTTCTCTCTATAGAGGGGGGGGGGGGGGCAGGTTCTCTCTATAGAGGGGGGGTAGGTCAGCAGGTAGGCAGGTTCTCTCTATAGAGGGGGGGGGGGCAGGTTCTCTCTATAGAGGGGGGGAGGTAGGCAGGTTCTCTCTATAGAGGGGGAAGAGTGGGCAGGTTCTCTCTATAGAGGGGGGGGAGGTGGGCAGGTTCTCTTTATAGAGGGGGGGGGCAGGTTCTCTCTGTAGAGGGGGAGTTAGGCAGGTTCTCTTTATAGAGGGGGGAGGTAGGCAGGTTCTCTCTATAGAGGGGGAGGTAGGCAGGTTCTCTCTATAGAGGGGGGGGGGCAGGTTCTCTCTATAGAGGGGGAGGTAGGTAGGTTCTCTCTATAGAGGGGGGAGGTAGGCAGGTTCTCTCTATAGAGGGGGGGGGGGCAGGTTCTCTCTATAGAGGGGGGAGGTAGGCAGGTTCTCTCTATAGAGGGGGGGGGGGGGGGCAGGTTCTCTCTATAGAGGGGGGAGGTAGGCAGGTTCTCTCTATAGAGGGGGGAGGTAGGCAGGTTCTCTCTATAGAGGGGGAGGTGGGCAGATTCTCTCTATAGAGGGGGGGGGGCAGGTTCTCTCTATAGAGGGGGGAGGTAGGTAGGTCTCTCTATAGAGGGGGAGGTGGGCAGGTTCTCTCTATAGAGGGGGGAGGTAGGCAGGTTCTCTCTCTATAGAGGGGGGAGGTAGGTAGGTTCTCTCTATAGGGGGGGGGCAGGTTCTCTCTATAGAGGGGGAGGTGGGGGGCGAGTTCTCTCTATAGAGGGGGGAGGTAGGCAGGTTCTCTTTATAGAGGGGGGGGGGCAGGATTCTCTCTGTAGAGGGGGGGGCAGGTTCTCTCTGTAGAGGGGGGAGTGGTAGGCAGGTTCTCTCTATAGAGGGGGGGGGGGGCAGGTTCTCTCTATATAGAGGGGGGGGGGCAGGTTCTCTCTATAGAGGGGGGGGGCAGGTTCTCTCTATAGAGGGGGGAGGTAGGCAGGTTCTCTCTATAGAGGGGGGGCAGGTAGGCAGGTTCTCTCTATAGAGGGGGGGGGGGCAGGTTCTCTCTATAGAGGGGGGAGGTAGGCAGGTTCTCTCTATAGAGGGGGGAGGTAGGCAGGTTCTCTCTATAGAGGGGGGGGGGGCAGGTTCTCTCTATAGAGGGGGGGGCAGCTTCTCTCTATAGAGGGGGAGGTAGGCAGGTTCTCTCTATAGAGGGGGGAGGGGGGGGGGGGGGGTAGGTAGGTTCTCTCTATAGAGGGGGGAGGTAGGTAGGTTCTCTCTATAGAGGGGGAGGTAGGCAGGTTCTCTCTATAGAGGGGGGGGGGGCAGCTTCTCTCTATAGAGGGGGAGGGTAGGCAGGTTCTCTCTCTATAGAGGGGGGGGGGGGGAGGGGCAGGTAGGTTCTCTCTATAGAGGGGGGGAGGTAGGTAGGTTCTCTCTATAGAGGGGGGAGGTAGGCAGGTTCTCTCTATAGTGGGGGGGGGGGGCAGGTTCTCTCAATAGAGGGGGGGGGGGCAGGTTTCTCCCTCTATAGAGGGGGGAGGTAGGCAGGTGCTCTCTATAGAGGGGGGGGGGGGTAGGCAGGTGAAGGTTCTCTCTGTATTGGAGGAGGTAGGCAGGTTCTCTCTATGGGGGGGGGGGTTCTTCTCTCTATAGAGGGGGGGGGGCTTGTTCTCTCTGTATTGGAGGAGGTAGGCAAGGTTCTCTCTATAGGGGGGGGGGGGGGGCAGGTTCTCTCTATAGGGGGGGGGGGGGGGGGCAGGTTCTTCTGTATTGGAGGAGGTGGGCAGGTTCTCTCTATAGGGGGGGGCAGGTTCTCTCTGTATTGGAGGAGGGAGGGGGTGGGCAGCAGGTTCTCTCTATAGGGGTGGGGGCAGGTTCTCTCTATAGGGGGGGGCAGGTTCTCTCTGTATTGGAGGAGGTGGGCAGGTTCTCTCTATAGGGGGGGGGGTTCTCTCTATAGGGGGGGCAGGTTCTCTCTGTATTGGAGGAGGTGGGCAGGTTCTCTCTATAGGGGGGGGGGGGGGTTCAGGTTCTCTCTATAGGGGGGGGGCAGGTTCCTCTGTATTGGAGGAGGTGGGCAGGTTCTCTCTATAGAGGGGGGGGGGGCAGGTTCTCTCTGTATTGGAGGAGGTGGGCAGGTTCTCTCTATAGGGGGGGGGGCAGGTTCTCTCTGTATTGGAGGAGGTAGGCAGGTTCTCTCTATAGGGGGGGGGAGGCAGGTTCTCTCTATAGAGGGGGGGGCAGGTTCTCTCTGCATTGGAGGAGGTGGGGGCAGGTTCTCTCTATAGGGGGGGGGCAGGTTCTCTCTGTATTGGAGGAGGTGGGCAGGTTCTCTCTATAGGGGGGGGCAGGTTCTCTCTATAGGGGGGGGCAGGTTCTCTCTGTATTGGAGGAGGTGGGCAGGTTCTCTCTATAGGGGGGGGGGGGGCAGGTTCTCTCTATAGGGGGGGGGCAGGTTCTCTCTGTATTGGAGGAGGTAGGCAGGTTCTCTCTATAGGGGGGGGGCAGGTTCTCTCTATAGAGGGGGGGGGGCAGGTTCTCTCTGTATTGGAGGAGGTGGGCAGGTTCTCTCTATAGGGGGGGGGCAGGTTCTCTCTATAGGGGGGGGGGCAGGTTTCTCTCTGTATTGGAGGAGGTGGGCAGGTGCTCGTAGTGCAGAATTGGGTGGTCCCTGCACTGTGGAGGGGGGGGGGGGGGCAGCAGCTCTGGGTGATGGGGGAGTCTCCCAATGGGTAGGCATCCTTTCTACATAGGATGGGCAGGCTGTCTGTGGGCGTGGTTTGGGTGTAGGTGGGCAGTCTTTAGGTGTTTGGTGGGCGGGCTCAGGTGATGGACAGGCTCTGGGTGTAGACTGGCAGCTCCCTGTTTATGATGGGCAGAGCCTGTATATTACCCCCCCCCCCACCCCCAGGTGATGGATTGCATGGAGTGGGCAGAATCTTCTCTGTTAGAATGGGCAGGGTCTGCATGGAGTGGGTTGAATTTCCAATGTAAGGTGGGCAGGATCTGCATGGAGTGGGGCAGGCTGTGTGCAGGCAGTGGGCAGGGTCTGCATGGGGTGGGCAGGCAGTGGGCAGGATCTGCATGGAGTGGGTAGGCTGTGGGCAGGGTCTGCATGGGGTGGGCAGGCAGTGGGCAGGATCTGCATGGAGTGGGTAGGCTGTGCGCAGGTAGTGGGCAGGGTCTGCATGGGGTGGGTAGGCTGTGCGCAGGCAGTGGGCAGGATCTGCACGTTGTAGGCAGGGTCTGCATGGGGTGGGCAGGCAGTGGGCAGGGTCTGCATGGAGTGGGTAGGCTGTGCGCAGGCAGTGGGCAGGATCTGCAAGCTGTAGGCAGGGTCTGCATGGAGTGGGCAGGGTCTGCATGGAGTGGGCAGTCAGTGGCGGTGATATAGGGCAGTGGTAGGGGGAGCCAGTCTCTCCAGCCCGGTATACAGCTGGCAGTGAGCGGTGGGCAGAGGCTCTCCGGCTGGATCCGCACGATGGGGATGACGATGCGATCTCTCGGCCGATCCTCCTCCTCCTCCCGATGGTTTGTCTGCTGCACCTCCCGGGGGGTTCGGGGTTCAGCTTCCCGCAACAGCACACGTGAGTAGCGACACCCCGATCTCCTCCGACACCCCCATGTCTCTGATCTGCTCCCCAGTATTGTCCCTGTACCCCCAGATTCTATTACCGGACCCCCCAAATACTCCTACATCGACTCTGGGCTCCCCGAACCTTCCCCCGAACCCCGATATTACCCCACAGACACCCCATCAGGACTCTGCAGCCAAAAACCTGCCTGGACCCCCCACTGGCATTATTACCCCCCCCCCCATTACCATCCCCTATGCTGCAAATATAGTACCTTCCCTGCACCCAGAATGTGGAGTATTTCTCCAAAACTTGCCGTTACTCTGACACCCCAAAACCACTTCTATATTCCCATTGTAAGCCCTGCACCCCCAGAATGTGGATAATGGAAGGCTGCTCATCCCTGTACTGACGCTGCACCCCAATACCTGCAGTGTAACCCCCTGACACAGGACCCCAACACTGACACGGCACCCCAATACCTGCAGTGTATCCCGCTGACACAGGACCCCAGTACTGACACTGCACCCCAATATCTGCAGTGTAACCCCCTGACACAGGACCCCAGTACTGACACTGCACCCCAATACCTGCAGTGTAACTCCTGGTTCAGGTCCCCAACACTGACACTGCACCCCAATACCTGCAGTGTAACTCCTGGTTCAGGTCCCCAACACTGACACTATCCAAACACCTGAAGGTAAACCCCGGGCATAGGACAGTAGCACTGACACTGCACCCCGGTACCTGAGGTGTAATCCCTGGCACAGCACCCCAGTTCTTACACTGTGCCCCACTACCTGCAGTGTACACCCAGACACAGGACCCCATTGCTTACAATGCAGTTCAGTACCTTAACCCCCTGGGACAGGACCCCAGTACTGACACTGTACCCTAATACCTGCAGTGTATCCCCCTGACACAGGACCCCAGTACTGACACTGTACCCTAATACCTGCAGTGTATCCCCCTGACACAGGACCCCAGTACTGACACTGTACCCTAATACCTGCAGTGTATCCCCCTGACACAGGACCCCAGTACTGACACTGTACCCTAATACCTGCAGTGTATCCCCCTGACACAGGACCCCAGTACTGACACTGTACCCTAATACCTGCAGTGTATCCCCCTGACACAGGACCCCAGTACTGACACTGTACCCTAATACCTGCAGTGTAACCCCCTGACACAGGACCCCAGTACTGACACTGTACCCTAATACCTGCAGTGTATCCCCCTGACACAGGACCCCAGTACTGACACTGTACCCTAATACCTGCAGTGTATCCCCCTGACACAGGACCCCAGTACTGACACTGTACCCTAATACCTGCAGTGTAACCCCCTGACACAGGACCCCAGTACTGACACTGTACCCTAATACCTGCAGTGTAACCCCCTGACACAGGACCCCAACACTGACACTGTACCCTAATACCTGCAGTGTAACCCCCTGACACAGGACCCCAGTACTGACACTGTACCCTAATACCTGCAGTGTAACCCCCTGACACAGGACCCCAGTACTGACACTGTACCCTAATAACTCCAATGTAACCCCCTGACACGGTCCCCAGTACTGACACTGTACCCTAATACCTGCAGTGTATCCCCCTGACACAGGACCCCAGTACTGACACTGTACCCTAATACCTGCAGTATATCCCCCTGACACAGGACCCCAGTACTGACACTGTACCCTAATACCTGCAGTGTAACCCCCTCACACAGGACCCCAACACTGACAATGTACCCTAATAACTGCAGTGTATCCCCCTGACACAGACCCCAGTACTTACACTGTACCCTAATAATAACTGCAGTGTAACCCCCTGACACAGGACCCCAACACTGACAATGTACCCTAATAACTCCAGTGTATCCCCCTGACACAGGACCCCAGTACTGACACTGTACCCTAATAACTGCAGCAAACCCCCCCTACCTATATTGCTCCCCTGACCCCGGGCACTGGACCTCCACACCAACACTGCACCCCAATACCCTCAGTGTATGGACATTACTTCCAGTGATTTGCAGGGCCCCCCTGTACCCCCAAGGCGAAGGCTTTGTCCCATATCCAGGGTGACAGTCCCCCATCCATCATTCTATCTGCCTGTTTTGTTACCCCCCCCCCCCCCCCCCCCCGCTTCCCCGAGTGTCCGCTCTGCCTTCACCCTCCATGTAGCCATGTTCATTCCTTCGCCCCCCTAAATTCCATCACCCAGCCGTCTGCCTACAACCCCCAGTCCACATCACCCCCCCCCCCCCCCCCACGTTCCCACTACTCCCTATACTTCCCATAGCCCCCCCTTCTCCCAAACCTGACCCTGCCCCCCCAATAAATAGGCGATGTACTGAGAACACCGAAAACTCTCCGCAGTTATCAAAATGACGGCAAATTGTAATTGCCACCCCCTTCCCCCCCCCCCAAAATATCATTGGCACCCATCCCCCACCCTGAGTGTATATAGAGGAGGATGACCCCAGTACTATATATACGTACGGCTTCAGGTTTCCAGGACTGTCATTTGGAGCGTCATGGCTTCTCCCAGTGAAATGCTGTGGCGGTGCTCCTCGCGGGGATTTTGGGGAACATTATTTCTTCTCTGATGATGAAGTTGATAAACGATCGTACACCTGAATGAGCAGCGATCGATGGTTGTCCTCTGCCGTCTCGTGTTTGTTGCGATCTTGTTGTAGCATTCGATTTTTATTTTTGGCACGTTATCGGTAATTCATGGCGAGCGGCCATGTTGTTGGTTTGGTGCTCCAGGCACGGGCCACCCTGGGCTGCTGGGATTTGTAGTTCCTCCGTATCCATCAGGTTTCCTGGCGAAAAAAATGGAAAACTTAATAAAAAAATAAACTTTTGTGCAGTCCGGGCCGCCTGCTGTCTGCGCCTCCAATCACCACTGCAGGTGGGACGGTGGGGGGGGGGGGTATGGTGCCATAGCTGTCCTGGGGCCCGGAGGAGCAGAGATGGTGGGAGGAGCAGAGATGGTGGGAGGAGCAGAGATAATGGGAGGAGCAGAGATAATGGGAGGAGCAGAGATGGCGGGAGAGAGCAGAGATAATGGGAGGAGCAGAGATGGTGGGAGGAGCAGAGATGGTGGGAGGAGCAGAGATAATGGGAGGAGCAGAGATAATGGGAGGAGCAGAGATAATGGGAGGAGCAGAGATGGTGGGAGGAGCAGAGATGCCGGGAGAGAGCAGAGATGGGGGGAGGAGCAGAGATTCCGGGAGGAGCAGAGATTTCAGGAGGAGCAGAGATGGGGGGAGGAGCAGAGATGGGGGGAGGAGCAGAGATGGGGGGAGGAGCAGAGATGGGGGGGAGAGAGCAGAGATGCCGGGAGGAGCAGAGATACCGGGAGAGAGCGGAGATGGGGGGAGGAGCAGAGATTCCGGGAGAAGCAGAGATTTCAGAAGGAGCAGAGATTCCGGGAGGAGCAGAGATTCCGGGAGGAGCAGAGATGGGGGGAGGAGCAGAGATGGGGGGAGGAGCAGAGATGGGGGGAGGAACAGAGATGGTGGGAGGAGCAGAGATGGTGGGAGGAGCAGAGATGGTGGGAGGAGCAGAGATTCCGGGAGGAGCAGAGATTCCGGGAGGAGCAGAGATTCCGGGAGGAGCAGAGATACCGGGAGGAGCAGAGATGGTGGGAGGAGCAGAGATGGGGGGAGGAGCAGAGATTCCGGGAGGAGCAGATATTCCGGTAAATCTTCTTGTTGCTTTTTAGTAAAATATTTGGATGATTTGTTACATCTGTGTATAAATATGTAATATGTGGGCTCTGGGCCTTACTACACATTCCAGTGTGAAAGGGTCTCACTCATCTCAGGGTGAAGGGGTCTCTCACATCCTGGAGAAGGGATCTTGTGCACCTCCGGGTGAAGGGGTCTGACTCATCTCAGTATAAGGGGTCTCATTCATCCCAGGGTTAAAGGGTCTCACTCATCTCATAGTGTCTCTCATCCTGGAGAAGTGATCTCACTTATCCTGGGGTGAAGGGGTCTCGCTCATCTCAGTGTGAAGGGGTCTTGCTCATCTCGAGGTGAAGGGGTCTCTCGCTCATTCCGGGGTGAAGGGGTCTCGCTCATCCTGGGGGGAAGGGGTCTTGCTCATCTCGAGGTGAAGGGGTCTCGCTCATTCCGGGGTGAAGGGATCTCGCTCATCCTGGGGGGAAGGGGTCTTGCTCATCCCGGGGTTAAGGGATCTCGCTCATCTCGGGGTGAAGGGGTCTCGCTCATCTCGGGGTGAAGGGGTCTCACTCATCTCGGGGTGAAGGGGTCTCACTCATCTCGGGGTGAAGGGGTCTCGCTCATCCCGGGGTGAAGGGGTCTCGCTTATCTCGGGGTGAAGGGGTCTCACTCATCTCGGGGTGAAGGGGTCTCACTCATCTCGGGGTGAAGGGGTCTCACTCATCTCGGGGTGAAGGGGTCTCGCTCCCCGGGGTTATGGTCAGATATGTTGGTTGCAGTGGAAGTTTCGGTCTCGGTTTGGGTGGGGCTCCTGCAGGCGATCTCACATTTGGTGTTTGTAGTTCAGTTGCTGTTTTGTATGTTGTAAGCAATAATAGGGCCCCTGTATTGGGGCCCCTGCGGTCAGAGGGCCCGGCACAGCAGCTCCCCCTCCTGGTATACCGTTTGCACACACATTAGGCTCGTCGTATGTTTTCCAGGTTTGTATTCCTCCTCAGTCGGTGATTTTCAGACATCCTCCATGCGTTCCTAGGGGCCCATTGTGTATTTCCCGTACGCATCACAACGCGATCCTACGCATGCGTCCGTGCTAAGAATAGCGCCTGTTCCCATCGCCTCCATTTTTTTGGGGGGCATTTTTTGTGTATTAGGAGACCCATAGAAGTCAGTGGCAACGCATGACGCATTTTGATGCATTGACAATGGTCATTGGCTGTTAACTCCACCCACTGCAAAGCCTGGGGGCGGGGCTTATTCACATTGAGATTCGGCGATTCGGCTGCGATTTATTGTATAATGGAAAGATAATCAGCTCAGATCTCCCAAACGTGACCCCGCCTCTTCATAACAGCAGGACTGCGCAGTGCGTTTCAAGGCCTGTGTTGCGGCGGTACAATGTGAATGGGCTAAAAAAAACCCAAACGCATCGGAAACACATCAACGCAAACGCATGTTGGCGCATGATGAAGCACCTACGCAGAAGTGCACCTTTCCGCACACTTGTGGACTCTAAGGGGCCCCCGGTGCACTCTGGGTACAGGAAAAGCCCCCGGAAATCTTTTATACTCGATAAACATGCGAATACGTCTGTCCCGCGCCTCGGCGTTCACGTTGGAAGGGCGGCGAGTTTATCTTTTATTTTATATTTTGTTTTATGACTCGCAGGAAAAACATCCCAAAGTTCTCATCGAACACTTGGGGCTCGTTCACATGCGCGGTACTATCCGAAGAGTGATCCGAGTTCGGTTCGCTCTTCAGAGAGCGTTTGCCGGGCAGTGAGGCGTTGTATCAGCTGCTTTATATCCTGGATCCCCGCAATGGTGCGTCGCAATCATGGCGGGGCGATCGCTGAGTGGCCCCAGGTGACGTTTGGCGGGCGCTACGCCCGCTGAAGGTGACGGGAGGGGGGGGGGGTATAATTCTTGCTGCGGTAGTGTAACCGAGGACGTGACGCATGTGCACCCTGCGCTGCTGCTTCTGTAGCTAAAGGGGGGGGGGGGGGCGCTGGGAGGGCGGTAAAAAGCACGCTCCTCCCAACCAATGTGAGCGTTGCTTCATTCTTGTCAAGGCTGTGAAGCAAAACATCCCATCTGTGGCCGGTATACACCCCCCCCCCGCCACTGTCACTGCAGCTAAAGAGGATAGTGTTTGGGGGGCGGTAAAAGCACGCTCCTCCCAACTTCATATAGAGCGGTGCTTCATTCTTGTCAAGGCTGTAAAGCAAAAAAATCACATCTGTGGCGGGTGTACACCCCCCCCGCCACTGTCACTGCAGCTAAAGAGGATAGTGGTTTGGGGGGCGGTAAAAGCACAACTCACATATGAGGTTGGGAGGAGTGTGCTTTTACCACCCCCCAAACACTATCCTCTTTAGCTGCAGCGACAGTGGCGGGGGGGTGTACAGCCCCCACAGATGGGATGTTTTTCTTCACAGCCTTGACAAGAATTAAGCACCACTCTATATGAGGTTGGGAGGAGCGTGCTTTTACCCCCCCCCCGACATGAATGATGCCCCGCTGACGTAGCGCCCACCAATCGTGACCCAAGCACCCCGAGCCCCGGGTCACACTAACGCGGTGCGGGAAAAGCAGCGAATCCTGTGGGTTTCCCGCACCTCATTGCAGTCGCACGTCCATGCGATCTGTACGGGTGTCAATGGTTAAATAACGACCCCCCGAAAAAGATCGCAAAACGCAGTACAATTGGCTAAATTTGCATCACATGGGCGTGAACAGGGGCGGGGCAAAAGGTGGTGCGCCTTTTCAGCGCGGATGTGATTTGAGCCACACAAAAGTTACGTCTCCGATGGCACCGCACACAAATCGCATGTGATTGGCAGGGAATGCGGCGCGGTGCGGTTCCTGCGTGGATCACATGCGGTGCGCCGTGTCAGTGGGAACTCGGAGGGATCAACTAGTGCGGCAATCAAAGGGTTAAAGCTGGTGGTGAGGAGGCGATAATGCGAATGTGGATCGCTCTTCAGAGGGCTGTGCAGACGCTCCCAGGAGTTTGTGTGGCTGTAATGTGCGTTTATGGGTGGGCGGGGCTGGATGTGGCGATCAATGCGTTCCAGCCGGGAGCTGCGCAGATTCCAATCCCCGGGGAGTGCTGAGACCCGGATTACCACCAATAATGACGCCCCCTCCCCCCCCCCACGCCAGGACATAGAGATGCTCGCTCTCCTGCTGAACGCACGTGTGTACTGAGCCCAACACGCATTTACTGCATAAATAGGATGTGGACTCGGGGCCCCGGGGGGAGCTACAGGGGACCCCACCAAGCAGGAACCATCGAGCCCCTCCAGAGCCCCTCCTCCCGAAGATCGATGAGAGATTTATAGATGTATTGATGGCTCCAGGCTAAGCAAACATAAATAAATGATGAGAGATACATTGTATGTAACACGTCTAGTATAACATATGAAGAGACATTGTATGTAACACGTCTAGTATAACATATGACAATACATTGTATGTAACACGTCTAGTATAACATATGACGATACATTGTATGTAACACGGCTAGTATAACATATGAAGATACATTGCATGTAACACGTCTAGTATAACATATGACGATACATTGTATATCACACGTCTAGTATAACATATGAAGAGACATTGTATGTAACACATCTAATATAACATATGAAGATACATTGTATGTAACACGGCTAGTATAACATATGAAGATACATTGTATGTAACACGGCTAGTATAACATATGAAGATACATTGCATGTAACACGTCTAGTATAACATATGACGATACATTGTATATCACACGTCTAGTATAACATATGAAGAGACATTGTATGTAACACATCTAATATAACATATGAAGATACATTGTATATAACATGTCTAATATAACATATGAAGATACATTGTATGTAACACGGCTAGTATAACATATGAAGATACATTGCATGTAACACGGCTAGTATAACATATGAAGATACATTGCATGTAACACGGCTAGTATAACAGATGAAGATACATTGCATGTAACACGTCTAGTATAACATATGAAGAGACATTGTATGTAACACATCTAATATAACATATGAAGATACATTGTATATAACATGTCTAATATAACATATGAAGATACATTGTATGTAACACGGCTAGTATAACATATGAAGATACATTGCATGTAACACGGCTAGTATAACATATGAAGATACATTGCATGTAACACGGCTAGTATAACATATGAAGATACATTGCATGTAACACGGCTAGTATAACATATGAAGATACATTGCATGTAACACGGCTAGTATAACATATGAAGATACATTGCATGTAACACGTCTAGTATAACATATGAAGAGACATTGTATGTAACACATCTAATATAACATATGACGATACATTGTATATAACACGGCTAGTATAACATATGACGATACATTGTATATAACAAGTCTAGCATAGCGGAACACGGAACCCTTTCTCTAGGTCAGGCCGTCACAGGACACGGACGATCGTTTTATGAAAGATTCCCTGCAGACCCATCTTAGGACCCGCTGACACCATCGCGTGTTATCTGCGCTAGAACGCAGGACCGCAGAGCGCTCAGAGCGTGTGCAGACCAGCCCCCGCTCTCATCTCTGAGCCTTTGGCATCGTTGCGGGCTCTGCGGTCGACACAATCATGTAAATCCCGATGCCTGTCACAGTGGTCACATGATCGCCAACCCCTCCCACCCCCAGGCATTCAGGACTTTATAAATGGACTCCAGGGCGGAGGACCTGCTGGTTCCTGTCCGGGTCGTGCAACAATGAGATTTTTATTTTAGTTTCAATAAACTTTATTAACACCACTGCAAGGCCACGATCCTTATGATTAAGCCCTGGATTAGGACGAAACGCGTCGGGGAGGAGTAATGCTGTCAGAACGGTCATGCAGTGCTCTCAGTAAAGTTCTGCATGCTGCTGTCCGCACGTTGGATTGTCAGCCGAGGTTCACATCTGTGCGTGTCAGGAATGCGCACAAAATTGCACGCATGCGCAGAAACTGCCCTTGAGCGGATGTGCGGCAATGCCATGCCATGCGTTGTTCATGGCAGCACAGGGGCAAAGTGGTTAGCACCTCCGCCTGGTAGTACTGAGGTCGTTGGTTCGAATCGCATCCACGGCACCACCTGCCTGGAGTTTGCGCCTGGGTTCACACTGATGCGATGTGCGACATTTGCACAGAAACCACTGCAAATTCCGCACCGCATCGCAGTCGCACCTCGTTCATGCGAACCGCTGCGGGTGTGTATGCGAAGCTAACAACACCACGAAATCGGATCATGATGTCTAGAATCGGATCGCATAGATGTGAATACCCGTGTGATCCGATTCTAGTGCCGACCAAAAAAAGGGTCCTGTACCGTTTTTTGGCGCGGATGTGGTGCGATTTGAGATGTACAACATGTGCGGCTCAGATCGCACCGCGCAGAATTGGCATGTGATCTGCAGGGAATGCGCAGCGGTTTCTGTTCAAATCACATGCGATATGCCGCACCGCAGAAGTGTGATCCCAGGCTGCATGTTCTCCCTGTGCCTGCGTGGATTTCCTCCGGGTACTCCGGTTTCCTCCCACGCTCCAAACACACGCTGGGAGGGCAATTGGATCCTGTCTCAGGCTCGGGTCACACCTATGCAGTTTGCGTTTGATCTGTTTCTGAATTGCGGGTTTTTTTTTTTGCTGTGCAGATTAAAACGCATCGAAAACGCATCAAAACCGCACTACATGCTTTTCTGCAGTGTCTCCATTGAAGTCAACGGAACCAAAAACGTAACGTTTTGCAATTAAAAAAGTCCAAAAACCGCCGCGGGTGAAAAAGCGGAGATGTGAACCCGTCCCGTAGGAAATCATGCTACACGGACTGCTGTGCGTTTCTGCGGAGAACGCATGGGGTGAACCCGGACTGAATGTGTATGAATGTAGGGTGGGGACTGCAGATTGTACCATGGGGATGACCGTTCGGGCTAGAGGGCTTTGGATTGGTCAGCACCATCACATGGACGGTGCCGACCAATCACAAGCCGTCTAGCCCGTACTGTCATCCCTGTAGGAAAGGAGAAAAAGCTGCTGTCACAGGTCTCGGGATTTGCAATCCCCGCGGCTTTCTGTCCTTTCCTTGCAGGGATTTCCCCCCTTTCCCCCTAGCCTAGGATTTCTGGCAGTGGCCATCTTGAGTAAGGGCAGATGATCCATGTAGCATTTACTTCCTGGAATCCATCTGCCCTTAGCTCAGGCATTGGCTGAGCTGAAAACCCTCCCCTCCTGAAGACTCCTGGGATGTGTGACATCATTTGGGCAGCACAGTGGCTGAATGGTTAGCAGTTCCACCTGGGATCATTGGTTCAAATCCCAACCACGGCACCACCTGCCTGGAGTTTGCATGTTCCCTCTGTACCTGCGTGGGTTTCCTCCGGGTACTCCAGTTTCCTCCCAAACTCCAAAGACATGCTGGGAGGTAATTGGCTGATGTCTATATTGTCCCTAGTATGTGTATGTATGAATGTGTTTAGGGACCTGAGATTGTGATCTCCTCGGGGGCGGGGCCTGATGGGAATGTACTATTTATATGTAAAGCGCGGCGTAAACTGATGGCGATATATAAGTACCTGAAATAAATAATACATTAAAATGCGCCAGAAGGATAGAAATACTCTATATGGGGATTTATTACAGAATCTGGTGCAGCTGCTCATCGTAACCAATCCGCTTTTATGTTAGGTTAGGGACCTTAGATTGTGGGCTCCTCGGAGGCGGGGACTGATGGGAATGTACTCCAAAGACATGCTGAGAGGTAATTGGCTGATGTCTATATTGTCCCTAGTGTGTGTATGTATGAATGTGGTTAGGGACCTTAGATTGTGAGCTCCTCGGGGGCGGGGCCTCATGGGAATGTACTCCAAAGACATGCTGAGAGGTAATTGGCTGATGTCTATATTGTCCCTAGTGTGTGTATGTATGAATGTGGTTAGGGACCTTAGATTGTGAGCTCCTCGGGGGCGGGGCCTCATGGGAATGTACTCCAAAGACATGCTGAGAGGTAATTGGCTGATGTCTATATTGTCCCTAGTGTGTGTATGTATGAATGTGGTTAGGGACCTTAGATTGTGAGCTCCTCGGGGGCGGGGGGCGGGATTGATGGGAATGTACTCCAAAGACACGCTGGGAGGGGAATTGGATCCTGTGTCAGGCTCGGTTCCTACCTATGCAGACTGTATTTGATCCATTTCTGCAGTGCGTTTTGAGTTTTTTTTTTTTTTTTTTCCAACTTGTTGCCGGGTAGATTAAAACGCGTCAAAAAGGTGTCAAAAACGCACTACATGTCTCCATTGAAGTCTACAGAACCAAAATCCGGTTTCCTCCCGCACTCCTGGGAGGTGAATTGGCTCCTTGTATGTATGAGTTAGCAACCTTAGATGGTACGCTCCTCGGGGGCGGAGCCTGATGTGAATGTACAATATATATGTAAAGCGCGGCATAAATTGACATCACTATATAAGTACCTGAAAGAAATAATAATTGCACCCCCCCCACATGCATCTGCTAACACGCGTGTTCTGGTTTGGCGTGATTTTGGAAAGGGGTCAACGGCGCCTTGAGCCACCCTACATGCAACGCACGCAAACGCAAACGCACAGACGCACCCATAGGTGTGAACCTAACCGGAGACTTGCAGAAAGAAAACGTATTCATGTTTCCAGAATTCCCGACGCGGGTTCCACAAATGTATTCTTGCCTTGACTTTGGCGCATTTGCTGCATGCAGCGGGATGTTGCGTCCGCCAGCTCGCCCGCCAAACGATCGGCGGCCTTCAGGACGCGCTGCGTGAGAACGCTCTGCAGCCCCTGCGATCGCTCTCCGCATTCGCGTTATGTAACGTCCTCCAAGGGCACTCTAGACTCCAGGAATCCCCAGAGACCCCCGCACCGTACGCTCGCACCACCGCCGCCGCCGCGCTGCTTACATCACGCCTGGAGTACGGCGGGGTGACAGGTGTTCCGGGAGCAGATAACACCCCCGTCCTTCTGGGGGCCCCAAGACTGCCGTACGCTCTTGAGGGAGGGGGAGAAATCCGAACTGAGCGCAGCGAGAGCCCGATGCGGCGAGCGTTTGGGGACGTGTGAGCAAAAATGGCGGCTAATTAGAAAAAAAGTAAAAAAAAAGAAAAAAAAAAAACCACTACAAAGGGAAATATTAAAGTCAATTAAGATAATTATCGGGAGCCACTCTCGGGAGGATTGAGCCTCTCCTGCAGAATGTGATAATGAAGGACGAGCGAGCCGAGCGAGCGAGCGCAGAGAGGGGCCGCGGGCAACGTGGAACTGCAGTGCATGCATGTCTGCAGGCTGGGATAGCAAAGTGGGGCGGGGGAGCTGCGATGGCGTGAAAAGCGATCCCCGGTGCCGATCGGCTGCGAGGGGGAACTGCACGTTACCTGGGGGTGCGCCACCTTTCAGGCACTGAGCCTAGGACCCGTTACATTTTATTTAGGGCCCCTGAGGGTTCCTCTAAAATTTTTTGCACCTATCAACAGCCTCTTCCTTCTAGTTTTATCACCGGCGTCTCTTACAAAACATGGCTTCCCCCTAGAGGGCGCTCCAACGCACCAGCTTCTGAGAAAAGCTCAGCAGCTTAATCGGACTGTCCCAAAATGGCCGCCGACTAAAGTCAGTCTGGACCTTTTCTGCGCTCGAAAGTTCTCCTCCCCCCCCCCCACCTTAGCGGAGCCGGAAGTAGGATCCCCCCCAGATTCACCACCTACCCCTTCTCATGGAGGTTTGGGATTGGTCCCGATGGGATTACCTTGGTGGTCACATGACTGTCGCTGCACTGCTTTGATGTAGCGGTTGGCTACGCAGGGTGGAGGGAGCGGTCGTGTCAGTCGTGTCATGACGGATTGTAGGGGTCATAGTCGCAGTGCGAAGCACTCAGAGGGGCCCCGGGGTCCGTGAAAAAAACGTGATTCACTCAGCTTAATAGAGCCTAACTCCAGCCAAAACTTGTGACAGAATGGGGGGGGGTGAGCCCCTCGGGGATGGTTTATTTCCTGTTCTAGTGACCCCCATTCCCCTCATTTCTTGTCCTAGTGACCCCCATTCCCATCATTTCCTGTCCTGGTGACCCCCATTCCACTCATTTTCTGTCCTAGTGACCCTCATTCCCCTCATTTCCTGTCCTAGTGACCCCCATTCCCATCATTTCCTGTCCTGGTGACTCCACATTCTCATTTCCTGTCCTGGTGACCCCCATTCCCCTCATTTCCTTTCCTGGTGACTCCCATTCCCCTCATTTCCTGTCCTAGTGACCCCCATTCCCTTCATTTCCTGTCCTGGTGACCTCCATTCCCCTCATTTCCTGTCCTAGTGACCCCCAATTCCCTCATTTCCTGTCCTGGTGACCCCCATTTCCCTCATTTCCTGTCCTGGTGACCCCCATTTCCCTCATTTCCTGTCCTAGTGACCCCCATTCCCCTCATTTCCTGTCCTGGTGACCTCCATTCCCCTCATTTCCTGTCCTAGTGACCCCCATTCCCCTCATTTCCTGTCCTAGTGACTCCCATTCCCCTCATTTCCTGTCCTGGTGACCCCTCATTTCCTGTTCTCGTGACCCCCATTCCCCTCATTTCCTGTCCTGGTGACCCCTCATTTTCCTGTTCTCGTGACCCCCATTCCCCTCATTTCCTGTCCTAGTGACTCTCATTTCCTGTCCTGGTGACCCCCCATCCCCCTCATTTCCTGTTCTAGTGACCCCCAATTCCCTCATTTCCTGTCCTGGTGACCCCCATTTCCCTCATTTCCTTTCCTGATGATCCTAATTCCCCTAGTTTCCTGTCCTAGTGACCCCCATTCCCCTCATTTCCTGTCCTGGTGACCCCCATTCCCCTAATTTCCTGTCCTGGTGACCCCCATTCCCCTCATTTCCTGTCCTGGTGACCCCCATTCCCCTCATTTCCTGTCCTGGTGACCCCCATTCCCCTCATTTCCTGTCCTGGTGACCCCCATTCCCCTCATTTTCTGTTCTGGTGACCCCCATTCCCATCATTTCCCGTCCTGGTGACCCCCATTCCCCTCATTTCCTACAAACAAAACCCAAACTACCATGCGTTTTGGTGTGGCACGATTTAAAAAAAAATCATTTTTCACGCACACAGGGGCAGCCCCTTGAAGTGAATGATCTGCCCTCAGGCTAGCTTCACTCATGGAGGGGAATGCCGGCTCCGGGGACAAATACCAGTCCGGGTCATGCAGCCATTTGATTTTGTTTTTTTTTAGTTTCAATAAACTTTATTGACACTTTATTGGCCACAATCCTTATGATTAAACCCTGAGGGCGAAACACGTTGGGGAGGAGTATTGTTGCAAGAATGGCCGTTCAGCGGTTTCAATAAAGTTCATTGAAACCAAAAGAAAACCCGGTGCGCGGCCTGCACTTTTGTTCGCACGTGGTGGCAGGCAGAAGGTGGATCCGACCAATCCCTGTGGCCGGCGAACGCATGCTTGGAGGAGATTGGACTGATCGGCTCCTGAACTCTGCATGCAGCTGTCCGCACATTGGATTGTCAGCCGAGGTTCACATCTGTGCGTGTCGGGAATGCGCACAAAACTGCACGCATGCGCAGAAACGCGTCGCCATTGATCAGACGCACGGCGATGCCATGCATTGTTCATCGCACCCCCCATGCAATAAAGTTTTTGTTTGTTCGTGGTTGCACGCGGGGGGAGGGGAGGCGCATCCGGCTACCCCCTGTGGCCGGCGGGCGCATTGAAGTCACGTTGAGCTGGAAAGGAATCGGACTGACCGGCTCCTGAATCCTGCGTGGGTCCGAGCGCCCGTTGAATTTTTAGGCTAGGTTCGTGTCTCTGCGCGCAAAATCGCACGCTTTCCCGGCGTGCAGAGAAACGCGTCGCCATTTAGCGGACATGCGGCAGTGCCATTCATTGTGAAAGGCAGCCCCCCTGCATCTGCAAATGCGCACGTCTTCACGCGCACCAATCTGCGTGCATTATGCGGTTTGCTGCCGCGTGTTTTCGGGGGCTTTTCCACGTTTCTCGCAGCCCATTGATAGGAAGTGGTAACGCGACGGAAATGCGTGGAAATGCGCTTGATTGTACCTTTAGGTGTGAGCTATGACCTTT
Organism: Staurois parvus; assembly: GCA_951230385.1. Taxonomy (NCBI): domain Eukaryota; kingdom Metazoa; phylum Chordata; class Amphibia; order Anura; family Ranidae; genus Staurois; species Staurois parvus. The sequence continues at coordinate 280,992 of CATNWA010015637.1, read as the reverse complement.
AGCCCGGGTTCACACTAATGCGGCGCAGGAAATGCAGCGAATCCTGTGCGTTTCCCGCGTTGCCATCGCACGGCGTTCATGCGATCTGCTACGGGTGTCAATGGTGAATAAACGACACCCTGAGCCCGGGTTCGCACTGATGCGGCGCGGGAAATGCAGCGAATCCTGTGCGTTTCCCACATCACGTTGCCATCGCATGGCGTTTATGCGATCCACTGCGGGTGTCAATGTTGAATCAGCGACACCCCGAGCCCGGATTCACACCGATGCGGTCCGGAATTCTCAGCGTTTTCTGTGCGAATTCCGCACCGCATCAGAATCGCATGCGAACCGCTGCGGGTGGGTGTTAGGTTAACAATGCCCCGAAAGCGGTCCACAAGACGCGGTGCGATGTGTGGAATTTGTTCACATACCCATGCGATCCGATTGCGGTACCCTTTTTTTTTTTTTTTTGTCTGCACTGGAATCGCATCGCACCCATGCGATCCGATTCCGCACATCAGCACCGCGCTTTTACGAACCGATTTCGGGGTGTCGTTAACCTAAAATACACACCCGCAGCGGACCGTACGACGCGGTGCGCAAATCGCACAGAATTCCTCACCGCATCATTGCCAAATCCCAACCACAGCACCACCTGCCTGGAGTTTGCATGTTCTCCCTGTGCCTGCGTGGGTTTCCTCCGGGGACTCTGGTTTCCTCCCACATTCCAAAGACATGCTGGGAGGTGAATTGGCTCCTGTCTAAATTGTCCCTAGTATGTGTATGTATGAATGTGAGTTAGGGACCTTAGATTGTACGCCCCTCGGGGGCGGGGACTGATGGGAATGTACAATATATATGTAAAGCGCGGCGTAAATTAATGGCGCAATATAAGTACCTGAAATAAATAAATAAAGCTGGGCTAAGTCCAATAGACTTCAATGAAAACACATATAAAACGCAAGTGCTGTGTTTTTCAGGCGTTTTTTGACTCTTTTTTTATGCGTGCGAGCAACAAGTGGGCCAAACAAAAAAAAGCATAAAAAATGCACCAAATGCCAAAAACGCACTGCAGAAAACAGATCAAACGCAAAAATGTATTTTAAAAATATTCTTCCCAAATATATTGACATATATTTTGAAATACTACAATTTTGGCCGTAATATATATATTTAAAAAAAAAAAATTTACACATCTATACATACAGTCAGGTCCATAAATATTGGGACAGCGACACAATTCTAACATTTTTGGCTCTATACACCACCACAATGGATTTGAAATGAAACGAACAAGATGTGCTTTAACTGCAGACTGTCGGCTTTAATTTGAGGGTATTTACATCCAAATCAGGTGAACGGTGTAGGAATTACAACAGTTTGCATATGTGCCTCCCACTTGTTAAGGGACCAAAAGCAATGGGACAATTGGCTTCTCAGCTGTTCCATGGCCAGGTGTGTGTTATTCCCTCATTATCCCAATTACAATGAGCAGATAAAAGGTCCAGAGTTCATTTCAAGTGTGCTATTTGCATTTGGAATCTGTTGCTGTCAACTCTCAAGATGAGATCCAAAGAGCTGTCACTATCAGTGAAGCCATCATTAGACTGAAAAAAAACAAAACAAACCCATCAGAGAGATAGCAAAAACATTAGGCGTGGCCAAAACAACTGTTTGGAACATTCTTAAAAAGAAGGAACGCACCGGTGAGCTCAGCAACACCAAAAGACCCGGAAGACCACGGAAAACAACTGTGGTGGATGAGTGAAGAATTCTTTCCCTGGTGAAGAAAACACCCTTCACAACAGTTGGCCAGATCAAGAACACTCTCCAGGAGGTAGGTGTATGTGTGTCAAAGTCACCAATCAAGAGAAGACTTCACCAGAGTGAATACAGAGGGTTCACCACAAGATGGAAACCATTGGTGAGCCTCAAACACAGGAAGGCCAGATTAGAGTTTGCCAAACGACATGTAAAAAAGCCTTCACAGTTCTGGAACAACATCCTATGGACAGATGAGACCGACATCAACTTGTACCAGAGTGATGGGAAGAGAAGAGTATGGAGAAGGAACTGCTCATGGTCCTCAGCATACCACCTCATCAGTGATCATGGTGGTGGTAGTGTCATGGCGTGGGCATGTATGGCTGCCAATGGAACTGCTTCTCTTGTATTTATTGATGATGTGACTGCTGACAGAAGCAGCCGGATGAATTGTGAAGTGTTTCGGGAATATTATCGGCTCATATTCAGCCAAATGCTTCACAACTCATTGGACGCTTCACAGTGCAGATGGACAATGACCCAAAGCAGACTGCAAAAGACACCAAAGAAGTGGAATGTTCTGCAATGGCCAATCACCTGACCTGAATCCGATTGAGCATTTCACTTGCTGAAGACAAAACTGAAGGGAAAATGCCCCAAGAACAAGCAGGAACTGAAGACAGTTGTAGTAGAGGCCTGGCAGAGCCTCACCAGGGATGACACCCAGCGTCTGGGGATGTCTATGCGTTCCACACTTCAGGCTGTAATTGACTACAAAGGATTTGCAACCGAGTATTAAAAAAGTGAAAGTTTGATTTATGATTATTATTCTGTCCCATTACCTTTGGTCCCTTAACAAGTGGGAGGCACATATGCAAACTGTTGTAATTCCTACACCGTTCACCTGATTTGGATGTAAATACCCTCAAATTAAAGCTGACAGTCTGCAGTTAAAGCACATCTTGTTCGTTTCATTTCAAATCCATTGTGGTGGTGTATAGAGCCAAAAATGTTAGAATTGTGTCCATGTCCCAATATTTATGGACCTGACTGTATATACTGTATGTTGAAATGCGTTTTTTATATATTACAAAATATATGAAAAATATTTTGAAAAATATATATTTATTTAAATATATTCTTCCGATTTGTATAACATATAAATAAGTCATTTTAACATATATGTGTAAATGCATTCCAAAAATGTAGATTAAATGTATTTTTAAAAATATTTTTCAGATATTTTGTAATATATAAAAAAACGCATTACTATATATATATACACACTGTATGTTTAATGCTTTTTTTTTATATATTACAAAATATATGAAAAATATTTTTTTAAAAATAAATATTTTTTAAATATATTCTTCAGATTTTTACAACATATAAATAAGTCATTTTAATATATATTTTTACTTATATTTGTAAATTCGTTCCAAAAATGTAGATTAAATGTATTTTTAAATACATATCGTATACTTGAAAATGTATTTCTAAAAATATTTATCATATATTTTGTAAGATATAAGAAAACACATGAATAAATATATATTAAAAAAAATAATTTTATATGTATCTATAGATCTATAAATATGTGTTGAAATATATTGAATTCGGCCAAAATTGTAGTATTTCAAATATTTGGGAAGAATATTTTTAAAATACATTTAAAGTATATTTTTCTTCCATGTGGGGTAGCGGTATATCTGCTATAGGGCAGACGGGAAGTTGTTAACCCCCCCCCCCCCCCCCCCCCCCCCCCAATACCTAAACTACCAGATCCCCACCCCTCCAAAAAAAAAAAAAAGGAAAACCCTCCTCAAAAATCCCCTGTGGCCGTCACCGGTGGGTGTGAAGTGGCTGCAAAGAGGCTGTTATCTCTTGCAATATTATTCAATTTTTTTTTCCTCATTGGAGAATGTATTATGTTCCACTTGTTTACTATCTGCACTTGGTTATTTCATACATTTGGTATTTTTGCTGCGTGGTGACTCTGGCTATTTATTTTTCATTTTTTATTTCAATGATACAATTTCATTAGCGCTGCTCGATGATATGAAGCTGCAAAGAGGCTGCAGGAGACCGGCGAGAGATGTAACTAAAGGAGGCGAACAAAGATTGTATTTGTTACAAAGAGGAATGTCTGGGGATTGTCGCCTGGTCCGGGGGTCCTATAGGGGCCCCAGTTGGTACAGGTGGAGCCCTCATTGTCGCCTGGTCCGGGGGTCCTATAGGGGCCCAAGTCGGTACAGGCGGAGCCCTCATTGTTACCCAGTCCAGGGGTCCTATAGGGGCCCCAGTTGGTACAGGTGGAGCCCTCATTGTCGCCTGGTCCGGGGGTCCTATAGGGGCCCAAGTCGGTACAGGCGGAGCCCTCATTGTTACCCAGTCCAGGGGTCCTATAGGGGCCCCAGTCGGTACAGGCGGAGCCCTCATTGTTACCCAGTCCAGGGGTCCTATAGGGGCCCGAGTCGGTACAGGCGGAGCCCTCATTGTCGCCCGGTCCGGGGGTCCTATAGTGGCCCCAGTCGGTACAGGCAGAGCCCTCATTGTTGCACCAGTCCAGGGGTCCTATAGGGGCCTCAGTCGGTACAGGTGGAGCCCTCATTGTCGCCTGGTCTGGGGGTCCTATAGGGGCCCCAGTCGGTACAGGCGGAGCCCTCATTGTCGCCCAGTCCAGGGGTCCTATAGGGGCCCCAGTCGGTACAGGCGGAGCCCTCATTGTCGCCCGGTGCGGGGGTCCTATAGGGGCCCCAGTCGGTACAGGCGGAGCCCTCATTGTCGCCCTGTCCAGGGGTCCTATAGGGGCCCCAGTCGGTACAGGCGGAGCCCTCATTGTCGCCCGGTGCGGGGGTCCTATAGGGGCCCCAGTCGGTAGAGGCGGAGCCCTCACTGTCGCCCGGTCCGGGGGTCCTATAGGGGCCCCAGTCGGTACAAGCGGAGCCCTCATTGTGGCCCGGTCCTGGGGTCCTATAGGGGCCCCAGTCGGTAGAGGCGGAGCCCTCATTGTCGCCCGTTCCGGGGGTCCTATAGGGGCCCCAGTCGGTACAAGCGGAGCCCTCATTGTCGCCCGGTGCGGGGGTCCTATAGGGGCCCCAGTCGGTACAGGCGGAGCCCTCCTTTAATCGTACAGAAGGATTGGCTGCTGCCGGTCATTTATCCTGACATATAGAGTCGTCTATGAGGACAAAATGGAGGCTCCGCCGTTCATCTTCCTGGGCAGCGAAGGATAAAAGAGACACATTCTGCATGCAGGTCCCGTCCCTCCATCGCCCTCACCCCGGGGCCCCCGGGGGGCTGGCAGGGTCCCGGCCGTATCTCTTGAACCGGCAATTTGATGGAAGGAGCTGGAAGGGGTGGGGGGAGGGGGGGACGCGGTGTGATCTGTGTCCTCTCTAAAGGTGGGAACGATGGTCTTCCCTGTAATAAACCCTCTCGGTAATAGGCAGCTCTTTTCAGGGCCCCCGGGGCGGCTCGTCCGCTCCCTCCGCTCCCTCGGCCGCCCCGGCTGCGGGCTTTGATGACATTAGCAGGGCAGCAGCCCCATTAGGGGAGACGTGGAGCGAGGACGGCGTTTTATAGATTGCAGATGCATTCTGCGATTGTGCGTTTGACTTACGGTGACAGCCGATCCATTTTAACATCACAAGTAATAATACGGTTGAGACGGGCCCGGAGGACCACCCCCTCCCCCCCCCCCTCCCAATCACCTGAGATTTGGAGAGGTGGGGGAATGAAAGAAATGTTAGGGGGTGTGGGGGGGGGGCCATCATTTCTCCACCAGGACTCGCAGGCGTCCGTTCCATTGGCTGGAAGGCATGGAGACCCCCGCCAGATAAAGAGTAGGACGAGGCTATTTGTGTGCCAGTTAAAAATGAAATTGCCGGCCTTAACGCGTTCCGCTTTCACCGATAACAAAAAGCCTTTTGTGTTGGCGGAATAGGAAATGGGCACCTTGTTTACTCGGCCCTGGGGGGGTTTTTTTTCCGTTTTAAATCCGCGTTAACCCGTGCGGTGCAACAAAATAAACCTCCGAGAGATCTGCGGCGGCGGGAAGGATTCTACGACTGGTCATCGGGGGAGGGGAGGAAAACTGCCGCTGAACTACAAAACCCAGAACGTTGGCTGTTGGTTGCCCTCCACAGTCATTGTCATGTTTGGGGTCAAAGGGACTTTGTTTTCAAGCATCTGTGAGGAAGGGCTTTGGTGGAAGCTTCCATAGTCCTCACGAGCTGTGTATTGACTAGAAATGAAGAAGATTGAGTTGCCATCCCTTGGTCACTAAGATGGCATTGCGCCCCCTGCCGGGGTAGGGTTGCCTCACTTGGCTGTTGATTTGAAGTTGCCCTCCATAGCCATTGATAGGAAGTTGTCCTCTGTGGCCATTGATAGGAAGTTGTCCTCTGTGGCCATTGATATGGAGTTGCCCTCTTGGCCATTGATATGGAGTTGCCCTCTTGGCCATTGATATGGAGTTGCCCTCTTGGCCATTGATATGGAGTTGCCCTCTTGGCCATTGATATGGAGTTGCCCTCTTGGCCATTGATAGGGAATTGTCCTCTGTGGCCATTGATTTGAAGTTGACCTCCATGGCCATTGATAGGGAGTTGTCCTCTGTGTTGCTCCCCATAGTCATTGATGTGTAGTTGCCCCCAATGACCATTGATATGGAATTGCCCCCCATGGCCATTACTATGGAGTTGCCATCCATTGGTCACTAAGATGGCATTGCGCCCCCCTGCCGGGGTAAAGTTGCATCCCATGGCCCTTGATTTGAAGTTGCAGTCTATGACCATTAAGATGGAGTTGCCCTCTTGGCCATTGATATGGAGTTGCTCCCCATAGTCATTGATATGTAGTTGCCCCCAGTGGCCCTTGATATGGAATTGCCCCCCCATGGCCATTGATATGGAATTGCCCCCCATGGCCATTGATATGAAGTTGCTCTCCATGGCTGTTGATTTGAAGTTGCCATCTATGACCATTAATATGGAGTTGCCCTCTTGGCCATTGATATGGAGTTGTCCTTCACGGCCACTGATATGGGGTTGCCCTCCACTGCCATTGATATGGGGTTGCCCTCCACAGCCATTGATATGGAGGTGACCCCAATGGCCCTTGCTATGGAATTGCTCTCCATGGTAATTAATATGGAGTTGCCCTCCATAGCTGTTGATTTGAAGTTGCCATCTATGACCATTAATATGGAGTTGCCTTCTTGGCCATTGATATGGAGTTGCCCTCTATGGCTGTTGATTTGAAGTTGTCATCTAGGACCATTAATATGGAATTGCCCTCTTGGCCACCGATATGGAGTTGCCATCCACGGCCACTGATATGGGGTTGCCCTCCACGGCCATTGATATGGAGTTGCCCTCCATAGCCATTGATTTGGAGGTGACCCCAATGGCCCTTGCTATGGAATTGCTCTCCATGGTAATTAATATGGAGTTGCCACCATGGCCATTAATATGGAGTCGCCCCCCAATGGCCGATAATATGGAGTTGACCCCCCCCCCCCCCCGAAAATATGGAGTCAACCTTTTTGACCATTAATATGGAGTTAGCCCTCTTGGCCATTAGTATGGAGTTAGCCCTCTTGGCCATTAATATGGAGTTGACCCCCCTGGCCATTAATATGGAGTTGGCCCTCTTGGCCATTAATTTGGAGTTGCCCACTATGGGCAGTAATATGGCATTGCCCCCTTTGGTGTCTGTAAAATCCTTCACTTTTCTGGAAAGGCTTTCCACAAGATTTGTGAGGTCAGGTACTGTTGTTGGATGAGAAGATCCGGCTCACAATCTGCATTCTAATTCATCCCAAAGGTGTTCCGGAGGATTGAGGTCAGGGCTCTGTGCAGGGCTCATGTCTTTATAGGGCTAGCTGTGTTTACTTGACCATCATACCTCCTATGACATCCCATTTTAAAACTACGGCCATTAATATGGAGTTGCCCCTCCCATAGTCATTAATAGTGAAGGTGCCCCTCTTGCAGCTGTAACAGAATCTACTCTTGTAGGAAGCTCTCAAACCTGGTATTCCAGTTCATCCCAAAGGTGTTCAGTAGGGTTGAGGTCAGGGCTCCATGCAGGACACTCGAGTTCCTCCACACCAGACTGGTCAAACCATGACAAGATTTTGGAGATGTCTGTGGGAATTTGTACCCATTTGTGAGGTCAGGTACTGTTGTTGGATGAAAAGACCTAGCTCACAATCTCCGTTCTAATTCATCCCGAAGGTGTTCAGTAGGGTTGAGGTCAGGGCTCCATGTAGGACACTCGAGTTCCTCCACACCAAATTGGTCAAACCATGACAAGATTTTGGAGATGTCTGTAGGAATTTGTACCCATTTGTGAGGTCAGGTACTGTTGTTGGATGAAAAGACCTGGCTCACAATCTGCATTCTAATTCATCCCGAAGGTGTTCAGTAGGGTTGAAGTTCGGGCTCCTTGCAGGACACTCGAGTTCCTCCACACCAAACCGGTCAAACCATGACAAGATTTTGGAGATGTCTGTGGGAATTTGTACCCATTTGTGAGGTCAGGTATTAATCTTGGATGAGAAGACTTGGCTCACAATTGGTATTCCAGTTCACCCCAAAGGTGTTCAGTAGGGTTGAGGTCAGGGCTTTATGCAGGACACTCGAGTTCCTCCACACCAAACTGGTCAAACCAGAACAAGATTTTGGAGATATCTGTGGGAATTTGTACCCATTTGTGAGGTCAGGTACTGTTGTTGGATGAGAAGACCTGGCTCACAATCTGCGTTCTATTTCATCCCGAAGGTGTTCAGTAGGGTTGAGGTCAGGGCTCTGTGCATGATGGTTAAGTTCGTCCACAGCGCACATGTCATTACGAAGCTGGCTTTGTGTACCTAAACACGATCATTTGGAGAGACACCCCCATACTTTTATCCTTGCAGCGTATGCTTTTTTTCGAGCATGTTGAATTTCACTTACTCTTGAATGACTTTCAACCTCCAATCATCTACTATTCTTTCGGCAAACAATACCTTCTAACGTTACTCTTGCATGTTACTCCTGCTATTTTGAGGTTGTGGCCCTCGATCCGGGGAAGAACAACACTCAGCATTACTGAAAGCATCACTTAAAATGCTGTGTGTGTAGACGGTCTAGAAAACGGGAAACGGCAGCTTCCATAGAGTGTTCTCACACAGGTTGGAAGTCCTTGCAAAGGACTGTTGTGGACATAAGGCATGTCTAGTGTCTGTGGGCATATCATGGGTACCCTGTGACCACCAAAGACATGCCCAGGAGATGTGTGGGAGCAAATATTTGTTTTATAAAATGGATTTTGTGGTCAGATATTAGATAAGGCCAGCTCTGTGTATCCGCCATATCTCCACGTAGCTTAAAGGTACCAAATGTGGAAGGTTGGCTCTGCTGACCTCTTTCAGGCCTGCCGTCCTTTTCCTTGCTGCTTTACTTAGTGAGTCACTGACTCCAGACCAGCAGAGACCTCATTTCTTGTTCCTGGCGTATTGGGGGACAGTCGGCTTAAAGTATACCTTCACCCTCGTTCTTTCCCTCATTCTATGGAGTCAACCCTTTTGACCATTAATATGGAGTCAACCCTCTTGGCCATTAATATGGAGTTGGCCCTCTTGACCATTAATTTTGGAGTTGCCCACTATGGGCAGTAATATGGCATTGCCCCCTTTGGTGTCTTTAAAATCCTCCACTTTTCTGGAAAGGCTTTCCACAAGATTTGTGAAGTCAGGTACTGTTGTTGGATGAGAAGATCCGGCTCACAATCTACGTTCTAATTCATCCCAAAGGTGTTCCGGAGGATTGAGCTCTGTGCAGGGCTCTTGTCTTTGTAGGGCTAGCTGTGTTTACTTGACCATCATACCTCCTATGACATCCCATTCCAAAACTACGGCCATTAATATGGAGTTGCCCCTCCCAGAGTCATTAATAATGAAGGTGCCCCTCTTGCAGCTATAACAGCATCCGCTCTTCTAGGAAGCCCTCATAACCTCATAAGTTCATCCCAAAGATGTTCAGTAGGGTTGAGGTCAGGGCTCCATGCAGGACCTAATTTCTTGTTCCTGGTGTATTGGGGGACAGTCGGCTTACAGTATACCTTCACCCTCGTTCTTTCCCTTAATCTATGGAGTCAACCCTTTTGACCATTAATATGGAGTTAGCCCTCTTGGCCATTAATATGGAGTTGACCCATTAAAAGTATACCTTCACCCTCATTCTTTCTTCAGCTTTCCCTGCTTAGTCGAGAATGACATTGTCCTCAGCTGCCCAAATCCTCTTGAGAGGAGTCTTCGGGGCAATCTACAGAAATTGTGCTTGGGGGCTGGTTGGCTCTTCTTGGTTCTTGCAGATGATGCGCCAGGGAGGTTTGAAGTTCCTCTATAGCAGCCTTTATTAAGCATTTTACCCTAGAGCAGGGGTCTTTTTAAACAAATGGGCAGATTATGGTTCTTCAGACTGTGTCCAGTAGGAGTAAGCAATACCCCAGCATTAGCGGGAATAGACTAAGTTTCAGGTTTGGTGGTCAGTGGGATTAAAAAAAATTACTTAATGCCTGTGCCTATTAGGCCAAGGAATAGTGCCCCATCATTGGTATCAGTGGGAGGAATAGTGCCCCATCATTGGTGTCAGTGTGAGGAATAGTGCCCCATCAATGGTATCGGTGGGATGAAGAATGCCCCATCATTGGTGTCAGTGGGAGGAATAGTTGCCCCATCGTTGGTGTCAGTGGGAGGAATAGTTGCCCCATCGTTGGTGTCAGTGGGAGGAATAGTTGCCCCATCATTGGTGTCAGTTGGAGGAATAATGCCCTGTCGTTGGTATCAGTGGGAGGAATAGTGCCCCACTGTTGGGGTCCATGGAATGGTGCCTCCTTGAAGATGTCAGTAAGAGGAATGATGCCTCATCAATGGTGTCAGTGCAGGAAAAGTGCCTCATATCAGTGGGAAGAACAATGCTCCAAAGGCCAGATACAGTAAGCTAAGGTCCACATTCAGCCCACTATCACAGTTTGCAGATCAGTGGTCTAGAGGAACCCTTGAAATAATTTTAAGGCCTTCTAAGTTTATCAGTGGTCAGTGGAAAGAATGCCCCCCTTACCGTGGTGGTTAAAATGCCATTCTTGCTGAAAGCTAAAAAGATCATTTTTGGTCATGCCATGGACTCGTCAAGTGGCCTTGGCCCTGGAATGCAAGAACCATCAATTGGAAGTCCACAGCTCAAGAAACCTCTAGCAAGCTTTCGAGGAACCCTAGATTTCCATGGAACCCTGGTTGAGAATAGCTGCTGCCTAGGGTTACAAGACCTATCTCCACTGGAGTAAACACAAATGGCCAAGAACCTTCATGTATATTGGCCCACTGGGCGATGGCGGCACCTAACCAATGAAATATTAAAGTCTGGCCATCCTAGGAAGTTGATGACCACCTAGGGTCCTCGGTTTTAGAATTGGTCTGTGCCTTCATCCGTGAAACAAAGCATTTCACCTCCATGTATGTTCAGCGCCGCAATGAAGAGGAGTGTTTATTGGCCTGAGGACAGCTTTATGGCCAGCCTAAGTTGACGCGGCTATGGGATGCAAGAACTGGAAGGCCACAGCTCAAGAAACCTCTATCAACCTTTGGAGGAACCCTAGATTTCCATGGAACTCTGGTTGAGAATAGCTGCTGCATAGGGTTACCTATCTCCACTGGAGTAAACACAAATGGCCAAGAACCTTCATGTAGATTGGCCCACGGGGCGTTGGCGGCACCTAACCAATGAAAGTTGGATGGAACTTGTTGGTCACCTTAGGTCCTCGATTTTAGAATTGGTCTGCGCCTTCATCCATGAAACAAAGCATTTCACCTCCATGTATGTTCGGTGACGCAGTCGGAGCAGATGCTGCGCGGCGCTGCAATGAAGAGGAGTGTTTTATTGGCCCGGGCACAGCTTTATGGCCGGGCTAAGTGGACACGGCTCTGGATCTGGAGATGGCCGGCTCGGCGTCCGGAAGAGATAAACCAGGAGGCTGGCACGGGCACTGGGCCGCCATACGCTTTAGTGGGCTATTAAACGGGAAGCGGCTGGCAGTTTATCGCTCGGATGCAGGAGGGGTGCAGGTGGGGGAGGTCTCCGCAGCTACAATTCCATTTCCCTTTTATCTCCTTCGTCGGCTGAGTTATAATGGCCGGAACAGCTGAACAACGGCGCTCGCTGCCATGCATATTAAGAGGCCACTTCCAGGGTGGCACGGGCCCGTCAGGACCATTATGTCCACAATCATTCCATCCTGCCAGGAAGGTCACTCTCCGCCGAGATGACAAACGTGACAAGATGGAACCGACTGGCAGCCATAGAAAAGGGGCGAGCGGGCGCTGCGCCATAGACAGGAGCGCTGGGATTGCTCTGTACACCACGGCGGTGGGGAGGGGGGCTCCGAGACCCAGGACAGGGGGGGCACGGCATACCCCGAGACCCGGGACAGGGGGGGCACGGCGTACCCCGAGACTTAGGACAGGGGGGGCACGGCGTACCCCGACACCCGGGACAGGGGGGGCATGGCGTACCCCGACACCCGGGACAGGGGGGGCACGGCGTACCCTGAGACCCAGGACAGGGGGGGCACGGCGTACCCTGAGACCGAGGACGGGGGGGGCACGGCATACCATGAGACCCAGGATAGGGGGGGCACGGCTTACCCCAAGACCCAGGACGGGGGGGGGGAACGGCGTACCCCGAGACCCAGGACGGGGGGGGGGAACGGCGTACCCCGAGACCCAGGACGGGGGGGGGAACGGCGTACCCCAAGACCCAGGATGGGGGGGCATGGCGTACCCCAAGACCCAGGACAGGGGGGACGGCATACCACGAGACCCAGGACGGGGGGCACGGTGTACCACGAGACCCAGGACAGGGGTGGCACGGCGTACCCCGAAACCCAGGACGGGGGGGCACGGTGTATGGGTTGTCTTTTGTCAGACTGTACATTGTAACTTTGTAGAAGGAGGAGGAGGCATTTCCTCAGTCTCCCCCCTCCCCCAGTGATCAGACTGTACATTGTAACTTTGTAGAAGGAGGAGGAGGCATTTCCTCAGTCTCCCCTCCCCCAGCGATCAGACTGTACATTGTAACTTTATAAAAGGAGGAGGAGGCATTTCCTCAGTCTCCCCGCCCCCAGTGATCAGACTGTACATTGTAACTTTGTAGAAGGAGGAGGAGGCATTTCCTCAGTCTCCTCCCCCAGTGATCAGACTGTACATTGTTCCTTTGTAGAAGGAGGAGGAGGAAGCATTTCCTCAGTCTCCCCTCCCCCAGTGATCAGACTGTACATTGTAACTTTGTAGAAGGAGGAGGAAGCATTTCCTCAGTCTCCCCTCCCCCAGTGATCAGACTGTACATTGTAACTTTGTAGAAGGAGGAGGAAGCATTTCCTCAGTCTCCCCTCCCCCAGTGATCAGACTGTACATTGTAACTTTGTAGAAGGAGGAGGAGGCATTTCCTCAGTCCTCTCAGTCTGCAGCGGGGTCATGCAGAGGGGTAATGCTGTGGGGGTCATGCAGTGGGGTACACTATAGTACCCCCATATGAGGAGGCCTTTAACCAACTCCTTGTGTGAAAGATCTTGTGAATAGAATTGTCGGGTTGCTGGTCGGTGAATCTCCGTGGATATCATCCCCTCACCGCCAACACCGCGGCACGACACCAGGGCTGCGATTCGGCGTGCCAGGTCAAGTTTTGCAATCTGAAGCTCTTTGATTTGGTTTCTGAGCACAAAGTCTGATGCTTCCCCACGATGAGAACGCAGTATATTCACCGAATGGAGAGACCCTACGCGTTTCGCCCGTCCCCGGTGTATATTGACCCCAAAATCCAGCGCTGCAGGGCATGGACGTTGACCTCAAACAGCGAAGGACTCCACAATGAGAGCGAACCTTCTCTAAATGTTCCCATTCTAAGGGTCACGGCAGAGAATCTTGCCAACAACAATAGGGCGAATGGCACGTGCACGCTTTTAAATCCCCCTCCCCCCCCCCGCGGCGCATCGTGCGACGTTTGTATTGCGCATTGACACCGGCCAGTCTCGTCTCCAAATAGCCATGCAGCCTCCTCGGTCTGCGGGACGGACGCTGCCAGCCGGCTCTAATGGAGATTTTCCTAAAAGCCGGCGTGGTGTCGGCCTGATGGTGACAGGCGGGTGTGCGGGGTGACGTGTCGCCGCTCGCTGGGCATCCGCTGGATGAGCGGTATTAGGCTGCAGAGTGGCAGACGGCGCCTCCATAATAATTGAGCGCGGAGCTCCTTTCAGCTCCTTTCTCCCTCTTAGCATTCCTGCCACCTGTGCTCTGCGTGCTGAAAGAAAACAAGACACGGCTGGAATGCAGAGTGACTGCGTGTGCGCCGCGCTTCCCGCGTCCGTCCATCCCCCTCCCTCCTGACCCGCTGCGGGGCCCCCTGACGCGTTCCGGCCTTGTCCAGCTCTAGGTAAAGAATGCTGCCCGCCCTTCACTGTGACAGGTGGGAATCTCAGTCACCATATGTGCCAAACCAGAGGTCGGAGGTCAACGGCGTCTACAGGACCCGGCGCTGTGCTTGGTGTCTGATTGGTGTATGCCGGCCCTGCCGCTCCGGTGGGAGATGGTTCTGCTGGGCCCTGTAGTGCACTGATTCCATATCCATCTGTCTATTGCTACAGCCTTGGAAATGGCGACAAAGTCTCCTCCCCCGAGGCGTCTGCCTTCTTTATTCCCTCTATTCTTCTATTTCTCCCCAAACCTCTCCTTACCTCTCCTCTGCTCTGGTCTCCTCTCCTCTACCTTACTTCTCCTCTCCTTTCCTCTTCCCTCTCCTCCTGCTCTATTCTCTCCTCTGTCCCATCTGTTCTCCTCTCCTCCTTTTTTCTCTCCCTTCTCTTCTCCACTCCAACTCTCTTCCTTCTCTCTTTTTCTGTTGTTCTCCTCTCCTCTCACCTCTCCTTTCTTCCTTTTTCTACTCTTTTCCTCTCCTCTGTTCTCTTCTATTCTCCACTCTCCTCTTCCCTCTCATTTGCTCTCCTCTCCCCTGTCCTCTTCCTTCTTGTCTCATTTTCTGTTCTCCTGTCCTCTCCTTTGTTCTCTTCCTTCTCACCTTCTCAGTTCTCTACTTCCTTCTCCTCTGCTTGGTCCTCTCCTCTCAATGCTCCTTTTAATCTCTCTTTTCCTCTCCTCTCCATGTTTGTTCTACTCTCTCTTCTCCTCTCTTCTCCTCTTTTCTCTCCTTCCTCCTCGCCTCTGTTGTATCTCATCTCTCCTTTCTCCTCTCCTCTCTGCTCTTCCTTCTTTCCTTTTAAATTCTATTCACCCTTCTCCTCTGCTTGGTCTTCTCCTCTCAATGTTCCCTCTACTCTCTCCTCTCCCTCTCTCCTCTTTCTTTCTTTTCTCTTTTCTCTCCCTTTTCTCCTCTCCTCTTTTTCTCTCCCTCCTCCACTCCTCTGTTCTATCTCCTCTGCTTTTCTCTCCTCCTCTCATCTCCTTTCCCTCCTCCTCTTCTCTCCTCTCCTTTCCCTTTTCCTCTCCTCTCCTTTCCCTCCTCCTCTCTTCTCTCCTTTCCCTCTTCCTTTCCCCTACTTTCCCTTTTCCTCTCCTCTCCTTTCCCTCCTCCTCTTCTCTCCTCTCCTTTCCCTCCTCCTCTCCTCTCCTTCCCTTCCTCCTCTCCTTTCCCCTCCTCTGTTCTATCTCCTCTGCTTTTCTCTCTCCTCTCATCTCTCTTTCCCTCCTCCTCTTCTCTCCTCTTTCCTTTCCCTTTTCCTCTCCTCTCCTTTCCCTCCTCCTCTTCTCTCCTTTCCCTCCTCCTCTTTTCTCCCTTTCCCTCTTCCTTTCCCCTACTTTCCCTTTTCCTCTCCTCTCCTTTCCCTCCTCCTCTTCTCTCCTCTCCTTTCCCTCCTCCTCTTCTCTCCTCTCCTTTCCCTCCTCCTCTTCTCTCCTCTCCTTTCCCTCCTCCTCTCCTCCTCCCCCCTCCTCTCCTTTCCCTCCTCCTCTTCTCTCCTCTCTCTTTCCTTCCTCCTCCTCTCCTTTCCTTCCTCCTCCTCTCCTCTCCCTCCTCCTCTCCTTTCCTTCCTCCTCCTCTCCTTTCCTTCCTCCTCCTCTCCTCTCCCTCCTCCTCCTCTCCTCTCCCTCCTCCTCTCCTTTCCTTCCTCCTCCTCTCCTTTCCCTCCTCCTCTCCTCTCCTTTTCCTCCTCCTTTCCCCTCCTCTCCTCTCCTTCCTCCTCTCCTTTTCCTACTCTTTCTAGACCTGACATAATCAGAAGAGTATAATCGGCGATGCCTCGGTGATCGATCGATGTGCCCCCTTCTTATGGCGTTTCCTGTTCTTTCTTTCCATGCCCACCCATCAGAGTTCAGGGCCCCCTCTGGGCATTGTCCGGTGACACCGATGGCCGCCCTGCACATTGCTGAGAGCACCTCTTTGTAGACCAGGAATGTCTCACTGAGGTTCTTCCTGTGGCCCCCATGCTCCAGCCTCTGGCGTGTCACTGAGCGGGGCCCCGGGCTGCGCCATGTGATGTGTAGATGGATAATCGATCATCTGCTAATATTTCTCAAATACAAAATATTTCCAGTTGCTGTTGTCACTTTATTGTTGGCGGCCAAAGTGTTGTCACCTTATTGTAGGATTGGGGAGGTGTGGCCCCCAGTAGATGTAACGTGGCCCTTTGCGGCTCATCGCCCTCTGTCAGGCCTCATCTTATCGAGAACATCTCTCCTGGTTTCCACCTTCTCATCCCGCCATCGATACCTTGTGGCTGCGTCTGAGCCCCGATGGTGTCACTGCTCCAGAGAGATGCGATAGGCTGGATTCCCCTGAATATTAATGCGTCTGACACCTCGGTGGGCCGCGCCGCGCTCAGCGATGAGCTCCGGTTCCCGCCAAACGCATCATCATCATCGAATGATTCTGTCTGGTAACAAAGTATCAGTGTGTGATCCTTCACAAGGTGGACCAATCCGGGACTGGAAGTCTCCCATCCGAAGGATTCACTCCCATGTATGCAAGGAATTCATTTATTGCAGGACATCGGGGGGTGTATGGGGGGGGGTGTGTGGGGGGTGTATGTGGGGTGTATGGGGGGGGTGTGGGGGGTGGGGGTGTATGTGGGGTGTATGTGGGGTGTAATGGGGGTGTATGGGGGGTGTATGGGGGGTGTATAGGGGGTGTATGTGAGGTGTATGGGGGGGTATGGGGGGTGTATGGGGGGTGTATGGGAGGTGTATGGGGGGTGTATAGGGGGTGTATGGGGGGTGTATGGGAGGTGTATGGGGGGTGTATGGGAGGTGTATGGGGGGTGTATGTAGGGGGTGTATGGGGGGAGTATGGGGGGTGTATGGGGGGGGGTGTATGGGGGTGTATGGGAGGTGTATGGGAGGTGTATAGGGGGTGTATGTGAGGTGTATGGGGGGGTGTATAGGGGGTGTATGTGAGGTGTATGGGGGGTGTATTGGGGGTGTATGGGGGGAGTATGGGGGGTGTATGGGGGGGGGGTGTATGGGAGGTGTATGGGAGGTGTATAGGGGGTGTATGTGAGGTGTATGGGGGGTGTATAGGGGGTGTATGTGAGGTGTATTGGGGGTGTATGTGAGGTGTATGGGAGGTGTATGTGAGGTGTATTGGGGGCGTATGGGAGGTGTATGGGGGGTGTATGTGAGGTGTATGGGGGGTGTATGGGGGGTATATGTGAGGTGTATTGGGGGCGTATGGGGGGTGTATGTGAGGTGTATGGGGGGGGGGTATGGGGGGGTATATGTGAGGTGTATTGGGGGCGTATGGGGGTATATGTGAGGTGTATTGGGGGCGTATGGGGGGTATATGTGAGGTGTATTGGGGGCGTATGGGGGGTGTATGTGAGGTGTATGGGGGGTGTATGGGGGGTATATGTGAGGTGTATTGGGGGCGTATGGGGGGTATATGTGAGGTGTATTGGGGGCGTATGGGGGGTATATGTGAGGTGTATTGGGGGCGTATGGGGGGTATATGTGAGGTGTATTGGGGGCGTATGGGGGGTATATGTGAGGTGTATTGGGGGCGTATGGGAGGTGTATGGGGGGTGTATGTGAGGTGTATGGGGGGTGTATGGGGGGTATATGTGAGGTGTATTGGGGGCGTATGGGAGGTGTATGGGGGGTGTATGGGAGGTGTATGGGAGGTGTATGTGAGGTGTATTGGGGGCGTATGGGAGGTGTATGGGGGGTGTATGTGAGGTGTATGGGGGGTGTATGGGGGGTATATGTGAGGTGTATTGGGGGCGTATGGGGGGTGGGACTTTCCCGGCGCCATTCAAAATTCAAAAACAGAAAATATATGAAAACTATTTATTACAAAACATAAACTGTAGGCTGGATCATCGATCTCCAAACTGCGGCCCCCTTTGCTTGACTTTATCTGACCCTTGGGGTCCCTCCCACTGACACCAATGATGGGGCACTATTCCTCTCACTGATTCCAGTGATCAGACTGTACATTGTAACTTTGTAGAAGGAGGAGGAGGCATTTCCTCAGTCTCCCCTCCCCCAGTGATCAGACTGTACATTGTAACTTTGTAGAAGGAGGAGGAGGCATTTCCTCAGTCTCCCCTCCCCCAGTGATCAGACTGTACATTGTAACTTTGTAGAAGGAGGAGGAGTCATTTCCTCAGTTCCCCTCCCCCAGTGATCAGACTGTACATTGTAACTTTTTAGAAGGAGGAGGAGGGCATTTCCTCAGTCTCCCCTCCCCCAGTGATCAGACTGTACATTGTAACTTTGCAGAAGGAGGAGCATTTCCTCAGTCTCCTCCCCCAGTGATCAGACTGTACATTGTAACTTTGTAGAAGGAGGAGGCATTTCCTCAGTCTCCTCCCCCAGTGATCAGACTGTACATTGTAACTTTGTAGAAGGAGGAGGAGGCATTTCCTCAGTCTCCCCTCCCCCAGTGATCAGACTGTACATTGTAACTTTGCAGAAGGAGGAGCATTTCCTCAGTCTCCTCCCCCAGTGATCAGACTGTACATTGTAACTTTGTAGAAGGAGGAGGAGGCATTTCCTCAGTCTCCCCTCCCCCAGTGATCAGGCTGTACATTGTAACTTTGTAGAAGGAGGAGGAGGCATTTCCTCCGTCTCTTCTTCTGATTTGATCATTCTATATATTTTGTTACTTTGTAGCAAGTCACAAGGCGGGAGGCTGCATCAGGGGCTGATCTGCGTCAGACATTTTTGGATGGCACAGTCTCTGCGTTTGCTCTGTGGTGAGGTGGATGGCGCTCTTGGTTGCGGTCTCGGGGCCCTGAGACGCCCCCCCCCCCGGGGCCCCTATCACAGATCCGGTGTCCGGAGTATTACATGGCGGTGATAATCCTCGTCCTCGCCGCTCTTGTGCTGGAAATCGTCTTTTGTGGCGCTTTCTTCGCCGATATCTCCGGCATCTCACAGAGGACCTCATTTCTTAAGAAGGTCCTTGATTTCCTTTTCAGCTCAGAAGTGAGTTAATTTGGGAACACCGCGTCTCGCCGTTATCTCCGCCGCTGCAGAATATTCCCCTTCCCTCCGCCCCCCCCCCCCCTCGATCTCTCACCGCCCCCCCCCCCTCACCGCTCCCCCCCCTTTCCTTTTCCCTCTCGACAATTGGCGCTGCCAGCAGATGAAAGCTTTACACAATCTGCTGTCCCGGTCCATAAACTGCTAATCAGGTTCAGGAGATCAGTGAGCGCAGTCAGCGCGCCACGCTTCGCCCCCCCCTCATCCTGCGCACCCCCCCCCCCCTCTGTGATAGGCGCTGAGGGGTCAGCCGCGGGTTAATGGAAACCTGGCTTAAGCCAAGAGAAGGCCGCCAGCCGCGATACCCTCAGGACTGCCTGGGCACGGGGACTGAGTCCGCCTGGCACCGCTACAGCCTCTGATGGTGCTATTAATGCCGCCAACACCACCATGGCCACCCAATTCCAGGCCCCTCCCCCCCCCAGTCCGTGACTTGAAGATCGGGACCATGCGATCGCCTTTAAGTCGCTGTTAGACCCCAAACAAAAAATGTCGTATATGGAAATCATGAGATGTGGCGCCTGCATTAGTTTTCTTTTTTAACCACTTCCAGTCCGGACACACTTCCCCCCCCCCTTCCAGTCCGGACGCTTCCCCCCCCCTTCCAGTCCGGACACTTCCCCCCCCCCTTCCAATCCGGACACTTCCCCCCCCCTTCCAGTCCGGACACTTTCACCCCCTTCCAGTCCGGACACTTTCACCCCCTTCCAGTCCGGACACTTTCCCCCCCTTCCAGTCCGGACACTTCCCCCCCCTTCCAGTCCCGACACTTTCCCCCCCTTTCCAGTCCGGACACTTTCACCCCCTTCCAGTCCGGACACTTTCCCCCCCTTCCAGTCCGGACACTTTCCCCCCCCTTTCCAGTCCGGACACTCCCCCCCCCCTTCCAGTCCGGACACTTTCCCCCCCTTCCAGTCCGGACACTTTCCCCCCCTTCCAGTCCGGACACTTCCCCCCCCTTCCAGTCCGGACACTTTCCCCCCCTTCCAGTCCGGACACTTCCCCCCCCCTTCCAGTCCGGACACTTCCCCCCCCCCCTTCCAGTCCAGACACTTTCACCCCCCCCCTTCCAGTCCGGACACTTTCCCCCCCTTCCAGTCCGGACACTTCCCCCCCCTTCCAGTCCGGACACTTTCCCCCCCTTTCCAGTCCGGACACTTTCCCCCCCTTCCAGTCTGGACACTCCCCCCCCTTCCAGTCCGGACACTCCCCCCCCCCCCTTCCAGTCCGGACATTTCCCCCCCCCCTTCCAGTCCGGACACTTTCCCCCCTTTCCAGTCCGGACATTTCCCCCCCCTTCCAGTCCGGACACTTTCCCCCCCTTCCAGTCCGGACACTTTCCCCCCCTTCCAGTCCGGACACTTTCCCCCCTTCCAGTCCGGACACTTTCCCCCCCTTCCAGTCCGGACACTTTCCCCCCTTCCAGTCCGGACACTTTCCCCCCCTTCCAGTCCGGACACTTTCACCCCCTTCCAGTCCGGACACTTTCACCCCTTCCAGTCCGGACACTTTCCCCCCCTTCCAGTCCGGACACTTTCCCCCCTTCCAGTCCGGACACTTTCCCCCCCTTCCAGTCCGGACACTTTCCCCCCCTTCCAGTCCGGACACTTTTCCCCCTTTCCAGTCCGGACACTTTCCCCTCCTTCCAGTCCGGACGCTTCCCCCCCTTCCAGTCCGGACGCTTCCCCCCCTTCCAGTCCGGACACTTTCACCCCCTTCCAGTCCGGACGCTTCCCCCCCTTCCAGTCCGGACACTTCCCCCCTTCCCCCCCAGGACAATTTTCAACTTTCAGCGCTATCACACTTTGAATGACAATTGCGCGGTCATGCAACACTGTACACATATGACTTTTTTAGCATTTGTTTGAGACAGATAAAGCTTTATTTTGGTGGTATTTATTCACCGCTGGGATTTTTATTTTTTTTTTGTATGTAAATGAAATGTCCAAACATTTTGAAAAAAAGTGTTTTTCTTATAAATCTTTGCAAATAAATAATCTTTCATCATAAATCTCGGCCAAAATGTATTCCGTTATCTTTTTAGTAACGAAAAACAAAACAAAATTAGTTTATAACCAAAAATTATAATTTTTAAACTTTTTTTTTTACATTTTTATTTTTTTTTTTATATTATTATTTATGGTTTATTTTTTAAGTTTTTACATACTGTCACCCTAGCAGTGCAGTCACCATGGTGACACTGTACTACTTCTGGGGGGTGATGAAGATTTAATTTTTTTTTTTACACGGATTGCTTTTACACCCATAAAGGCTGTAAGAGGAATCATTTCTCCTTCTCTCTGGCTGCATTCTTGCAGCCATTGAGAACTACTGTGTGAGCTGTGATTGGTCACAGCTTGTCACATGCTACAAGGCTGTTGTGAATGGTCCTGTACCATGTGATCTCGGTGATCATTCACAGATTTCACACGTAGTAAGCAATGATGTCAGAAGTGACATCTTGCTGACTACTCTGCATGTGATCACTGATTGGCCAATCAGTGATCACATGATTGGGACCTCGCACAGAGGTCCCTCCGATGATCTGTGTTCCACTGTGTCCGGAGGATTGCGGTTCTGCGTGCTCCCAGGGAGCACGCACAAGCAGGGGGTGGGGTGGACCGTCATGGACCTCCCATAATCCTCTGCTCCCGGTCTGCTGTCATGAACCGGATTATTGTGGATTTTGGGATCTGAGCCGCTATTATGATGTCATTACCAGCAAGCTCCCAGTGTTGGGAGAATCGCCACTGAATTCAGGGGAGACCGTCCGCTCTACAAATATCATGGGAAAAAATAAATCAACCGCTCCGCGCCTCGCTATTAACTCCACCCCCCCCGCCGCTCATCCCTGCCCCGCCTCGCCGCACCGTGCATCCCCGCCCCTCTGCCGCGTATCCCCGCCCCCCCCCGCTGCTTATCCCCGCCCCCCTTCTTACTGAGAGCTTCTTACAGGTGTTGTAGCATCCATTGTATTCTCAGTATCTGTCCTCATTCTGTATGTATGGACTCTGCACAGTCCCACTTCTGTCCCGGATGCCGGGTGTCATTCTGTATGTATGGACTCTGCACAGTCCCACTTCTGTCCCGGATGCCGGGTGTCATTCTCGGTATCTGTCCCCATTCTGTATGTATGGACTCTGCACAGTCCCACTTCTCCTGTCCCGGATGCCGGGTGTCATTCTGTATGTATGGACTCTGCACAGTCCCACTTCTCCTGTCCCGGATGCCGGGTGTCATTCTCGGTATCTGTCCTCATTCTGTATGTATGGACTCTGCACAGTCCCACTTCTCCTGTCCTGGATGCCGGGTGTCATTCTCGGTATCTGTCCTCATTCTGTATGTATGGACTCTGCACAGTCCCACTTCTCCTGTCCCGGATGCCGGGTGTCATTCTCGGTATCTGTCCTCATTCTGTATGTATGGACTCTGCACAGTCCCACTTCTCCTGTCCCGGATGCCGGGTGTCATTCTCGTTATCTGTCCCCATTCTGTATGTATGGACTCTGCACAGTCCCACTTCTCCTGTCCTGGATGCCGGGTGTCATTCTCGGTAAAAAAAAAAAAAAAATCACAGAAACGCATCAAACACGCAACACAATGGTGTCACTGAAGTGTGAACACGGCCTTAAGTAGAAATCAGGCTGAGAGTGGGCGTGTCAATGGGTGCGGCCTCCTAGCAATGCAGTGTGAATCACAAGACCGGCTGAACAGAATTAGAATGCTCAGTAATAGCTCACTGATGGAGTTCCCCTTTAATTGTGGGCGGGGCACAGACACCAAATTCTTCTCATAGAGATCCCGCTCATCGCGGGTTCCGTCACATTGTAACAAAACGCATTAAAATGCATTAAAACCGCCGGCGGCAAATGTCACGCGTGTTTTCTAATGGCTGGCATGAATGAGCCCCGAGTGGTGAAGATTCTCCACCAGGGAATGTTTGGTGAAAGTTTGGCGGTAAATGTCACGCGCGTTTTCTAACATGAATGAGCCCCGAGTGCCGGGTTTTCGTGTTCTGCGTAGACGGTAACCTGCGTCTCCCCCGCCGCGCCATAATTCACAATTATCACCCAGTGACATCACTGACACACGTAAGCCACCGCCGAGCCCTCGCGATGTGATAAACGCGGATGTTACGACCTCGCCGCCTGAACCGCGACCCGCCGCCGTATTTCTCGCAGGCCGCGGTCTCTGAGCGATGACAACGACGAGCCGACGTTCCCGCGAAAAAAAAAAAAAGAAGAAAAACACTTGAGGCGTTTTCCATCTCGTTTACGGGGCCCTTGAAATGACACATTAAAGCAATTTGCGGAGTAATTAGCGCGGCGGATCGCGCGACAAATGATTTCTTGATGTATCGGAAAATTTCCGGTGCCTGAGCGCAACGCGGGGTCTGAAAATGAGGAGAGCGCGGAGTGATGTCGCAGCGGGCGGGGATAATAGGTGAACATGACAGGAGCGCGTCTGCCTTATCAGCGTTTTATCGGCGAAGATGAAGGACGCGCGAGGAAAATCACCATCACAAAGCCGAATTAAAGCGCTTTCTGATCTGTAATAGGCTGAAGCACCTCGACGGCGACACGTTACAGGCAATTAGGCATGAAAGAGTTCCTTAACGAGCCTGCGCGACTCATTATTCACAATCACGGCGAGCTGCTGCGGGGGAGGGGAGCGCGGCCACAAAAAACCATTCCCACCACATGCGGCAGAGGGACCGCGCACACTGCCGACGGGACGGATCACACAGGACATCAAGGGGGACTTTCACCCAACATTCCCTGGTGGAGAATCTTCACCGCTTGGGGCTCATTCACGCCAGCCGCTAGAAAACACGCGTGACATTTACCGCTGAACTTTCACCGAACATTCCCTGGTGGAGAATCTTCTCCACCACTCGGGGCTCATTCACGCCAGCTGTTATTAAACACGCGTGACATTTGCCGCCGGCGGTTTTAGCGCATTTTCATGCGTTTTGTTACAATGTGACGGAACCCGCGATGAGCCGATCTCTAGGAGAAGAATTTGGTGTCTGTGCCCCGCCCACAATTAAAGGAGAACTCCATCAGTGAGCTATTACTGAGCATTCCGATTCTGTTCAGCCGGTCTTGTGATTCACGCTGCATTGCTAGGAGGCAGCACCTGTTGACACGCCCACTCTCAGCCTGATTTCTACTTAAGGCCGTGTTCACACTTCAGTGACACCATTGTGCAGAGTCCATACATACAGAATGGGGACAGATACCGAGAATGACACCCGGCATCCAGGACAGAAGTGGGACTGTGCAGAGTCCATATATACAGAATAGGGACAGATACCGAGAATGACACCCGGCATCCGGGACAGGAGAAGTGGGACTGTGCAGAGTCCATACATACAGAATGACACCCGGCATCCGGACAGGAGAAGTGGGACTGTGCAGAGTCCATATATACAGAATAGGGACAGATACCGAGAATGACACCCGGCATCCAGGACAGGAGAAGTGGGACTGTGCAGAGTCCATATATACAGAATAGGGACAGATACTGAGAATGACACCCGGCATCCCGGACAGGAGAAGTGGGACTGTGCAGAGTCCATACATACAGAATGACACCCGGCATCCGGGACAGGAGAAGTGGGACTGTGCAGAGTCCATACATACAGAATGAGGACAGATACCGAGATTGACACCCGGCATCCCGGACAGGAGAAGTGGGACTGTGCAGAGTCCATACATCCAGAATGGGGACAGATACCGAGAATGACACCCGACATCCAGGACAGGAGAAGTGGGACTGTGCAGAGTCCATACATACAGAATGGGGACAGATACCGAGAATGACACCCGGCATCCAGGACAGGAGGAGTGGAACTGTGCAGAGTCCATACATACAGAATGACACCCGGCATCCAGGACAGGAGGAGTGGGACTGTGCAGAGTCCATACATACAGAATGACACCCGGCATCCAGGACAGGAGGAGTGGGACTGTGCAGAGTCCATACATACAGAATGACACCCGGCATCCAGGACAGGAGGAGTGGGACTGTGCAGAGTCCATACATACAGAATGACACCCGGCATCCAGGACAGGAGAAGTGGGACTGTGCAGAGTCCATACATACAGAATGACACCCGGCATCCAGGACAGGAGGAGTGGGACTGTGCAGAGTCCATACATACAGAATGACACCCGGCATCCAGACCTCATCCTGTACAATGACAGTGACTAGCCGGTCACATGACCATCTCCCCTCTGCCGGCGGAGGATCAGGCGGTGTCTCCTGCGGTCCCCGGAGACACCAGACAGACGATCGGCATTACCATGTCTGTGGTGTAATCACATCCGCCGGCGCTGCGTACAGATCGATGATTATTGATCGATGACACGGACGCCGCGTTTGTATCGCTTGTTATTTGTGTATCAGGTAAATATTGGGACGGGAAGTCTCCCGGGGACTGCGCCACAAACACACATTCTGCACTCTGACCGTGATGACGTCCTCCACGTCACTCGCGCCTAGAATCGTGTGCGGCGCAAGGGCGGGGTCACAGCGTTTGCAAGCCGGGAATTTTTAATTATTAAAATGATTTTTTATTATTATTGTTGTTATTAATAATAATAAATACTAATAATATTCTTTTAAGAAAATTACTTATAATTATTATTATTTCATTATTAAAATTAATTATTTTTTTTTGTGGCGTGACACCTCCTGATAGCCAATCACACTGATCAAAATATGATGTGATGGGGGGAATCTGATGTGAAGGGGGAGGGGCTCTGATGTGATGGGGGGAATCTGATGTGAAGGGGGAGGGGCTCTGATGTGGTGGGGGAATCTGATTTGAAGGGGGAGGGGCTCTGATGTGAAGGGGGAGGGGCTCTGATGTGATGGAGGAATCTGATGTGAAGGGGAAGGGGCTCTGATGTAATGGGGTAATCTGATGTGAAAGGGGAGGGGCTCTGATATGATGGGGGAATCTGATATGAAAGGGGAGGGGCTCTGATATGATGGGGGAATCTGATGTGAAGGGGGAGGAGCTCTGATGTGAAGGGGGAGGGGCTCTGA
This sequence comes from Staurois parvus, assembly GCA_951230385.1. NCBI lineage: Eukaryota > Metazoa > Chordata > Amphibia > Anura > Ranidae > Staurois > Staurois parvus. The sequence continues at coordinate 254,657 of CATNWA010015637.1, read as the reverse complement.
TGTGAAGAGGAGGGGCTCTGATGTGATGGAGGAATCTGATGTAAAGGGGGAAGGGCTCTGATGTGAAGGGGGAGGGGCTCTGATGTAATGGGGTAATCTGATGTGAAGGGGGAGGGGCTCTGATGTGATGAAGGGAATCTGATGTGAAGGTGGAGGGGCTCTGATGTGATGGGGGAATGTGATGTGAAGGGGGAGGGGCTCTGATGTGATGGAATCTGATGTGAAGGGGGAGGAGCTCTGATGTGATGGGGGGGAATCTGATGTGAAGGGGGAGGGGCTCTGATGTGATGGGGGGAATGTGATGTGAAGGGGGAGGGGCTCTGATGTGATGGGGGAATCTGATGTGAAGGGGGAGGAGCTCTGATGTGATGGGGGGAATCTGATGTGAAGGGGGAGGGGCTCTGATGTGATGGGGGGAATCTGATGTGAAGGGGAGGGGCCTCAGTGTCGGTGTCTTTGGGGGTTTATATTTGTTGATTTATCTCATTGTCAGCACATTTGTAGAAAACAAAGAGTCCCCCCTTCCCCCCCCCATTGTTTGTGGGCCGTCCTCCGGGAAGCAGCACACATAGGCGGGGTCCCCGCAGGGGGACTGGGGGGCCCTTTGTGGGTCATCGTATCAGCATTATAAATAAAAGTTACAAATGATATTTTGTTACTATTTGGGGGGTTTTCATGATACAATAATAAATCCGGAGACGTGTCGCCCCAAATGTCCCTGAAGCGGCAGAACTGCGTCCGCGCCGGAAATCAGACGGTGGAAAATAAATCTGCAGATAGAAGCCAATGGCTGGTGAGCGATCGATCCGAACCAACCGATTCCAGAAACAAACGATTTTCTCTGCGGGATATAAATACCGCCATCGGGCTGATAATACTGATGGCACCGCCCCTCTGATATCGTCACACGTCCACCCGCTGACCCCCGGCCCCCCCTCCAGTCCTGCACAGGTGTACCGGCTCCTCCCCTCCAGTCTTGCACAGGTGTACCGGCCCCTCCCCTCCAGTCCTGCACAGGTGTACCGGCTCCTCCCCTCCAGTCCTGCACAGGTGTACTGGCTCCTCCCCTCCAGTCCTGCACAGGTGTACCGGCTCCTCCCCTTTAGTCCTGCACAGGTGTACTGGCTCCTCCCCTCCAGTCTTGCACAGGTGTATTGGCTCCTCCCCTCCAGTCCTGCACAGGTGTACTGGCTCCTCCCCTCCAGTCTTGCACAGGTATACCAGCTCCTCCCCTTGAGTCCTGCACAGGTGTATATCGGCTCCTCCCCTCCAGTCTTGCACAGGTATATCGGCTCCTCCCCTTCAGTCCTGCACAGGTGTATCGGCTCCTCCCCTTCAATCTTGCACAGCAGTACCGGCTCCTCCCCTCCAGTCCTGCACAGGGGTACTGGCTCCTCCCCTCCAGTCTTGCACAGGGGTACCGGCTCCTCCCCTTCAGTCCTGCACAGGTGTATCGGCTCCTCCCCTCCAGTCTTGCACAGGTGTATCGGCTCCTCCCCTCCAGTCTTGCACAGGTGTATCGGCTCCTCCCCTTCAATCTTGCACAGCAGTACCGGCTCCTCCCCTCCAGTCCTGCACAGGGGTACTGGCTCCTCCCCTCCAGTCTTGCACAGGTGTATCGGCTCCTCCCCTTCAGTCTTGCACAGGAGTTGATGCATATTGATGACGCATATTGATGAGATGTATTGTTGACGTGTATTGATGACGCGTATTGACGCATATTAATGAGGTGTATTGATGACGCGTGTTGATAAGGTGTATTGATGACGCGTATTGATGACACATATTGATGACATGTATTGATGACGCGTATTGATGACACATATTGATGACATGTATTGATGACGCGTATTGATGACATGTATTGATGATGTTTGTTGATGACGTGTATTGATGACATGTATTGATGACATGTATTGATGATGTTTGTTGATGATGTGTATTGATCGCCAGTGATGGGGACAGCGCGGTATGAGCGGCCGGCGAGGGGACGTCAGGACGGATCCCTGGGGGGGGGGGGGTCATTTTTTTTTCTTCTTCTAAGTAAAACTAACTCCGGTCTGTATTTTCCCCCGGCTGTAGGGTGGAGGCCGGGGATGTTCGAGGGGAATTTTGAGCGGAGCAGTGTTGCCTGTGGGGGGGGTGGTAATGGCGGGGTGGGGGAGGGGTCTGTACTATTTAGGTTGCAATTAATACCTCTTTGTCAGGATTTTTTTTCCTCTCCCAGCCACAGCTGTTCCAGCAGGAGATGTAAATATACCCAGCCGGCTGTTTGCGGTCTCGTATTTCAGGTTCAGCCTTTGTCACATTGCTGCTGTATGTGACATGTATGACGCTCCGCCGCCAGCTGGGCGGCTTCTATCCTTTTCTGGAAAAGCATTTAAACATTAGTGAATGAGCAGCAGGTCGCCTTTGTGGGTAGCGCCGGGCCCTCCCAGCCCTGGACCCCCCCCCCCCCCCTTCCTCTTCAGAGAGGATTTATTTTGCAGGGAATTGTCACCTGTCTGCTCGATGGCTGTAATTTTCAATGTGGCAGACAGATCCGTGATTGTCTCGGGAACTTCCTGTTATAGGGTGACAACGCTTCGCCCATATTCCTTAATTGTGCTCCTGCGTTGTCACTCTGTTGTCCTTGTTCGAGCACTTCCTGTTATAGGGTGACCACTCTCTGTCCCTATCTCCCAATTGTGCACCCACGTTGTCAACCTGTTTTTCTTGATTAGGTGCATTCCTGTAATAGGGTGACAACATTCATCCCTTTCTCAAAAATGTGCTCCTGCATTGTAAACCTATTGTGCTTCTTCAGGCACTTCCTGTTATAGGGTGACAACACTCTGTCCCCATCTCCCAATTGTGATCCAGTGTGGTCAACCTGTCATCCTTGATCGAACACTTCCTGTTATAGGGTGACAGTGCTCTATCCCATCTTCCAATTGTGCTCCTGCGTTGTCACCCTCTTGTCTTTGTTAAGGCACTTCCTGTTATAGAGTGGCAACACTCTGTCTCTATCTCCCAATTGTGTTCTGTGCTGTCACCCTGTTGTCTTTGTTCAGGCACTTCCTGTTATAGGGTGACACCACTCTATCCCTATCTCCTAATTCTGTTCTGTGTTGTCATCCTGTTGTCCTTGTTCAGACACTTCCTTTTATAGGGGGACAACGTTCTGTCTTCCAATTGTACTCCTGCATTGGCAATCTGTCATGTTTAAGGAACTTCCTGCTATAAGGTGACAACATTCATCCCTATTTCAAAAATGTGCTACTGCATTGTCACCTCATCATGCTTCTTCAGGGAGTTCCTGTTATAGGGTGACAACGCTCTATCCCTATCTTCCAACTGCGCTCCTGCGTTGTCACCCTGCGGTTGTCTATATTCAGGCACTTCCTTTTATAGGGTGACAACACTGTACGTCTCCCAATTGTGCTCCTGTGTTGTCACCCTGTCTTGCTTTTTCAGTCACTTCCTGTTGAAGGGTGACTACGCTATGTCCCTGTCTCCCAGCTGTTTTCCTGCATTGTCACCCAGTCACGTGAGCTTCCAATCGGCTTTGTCAACCCACATTACACAGAAATGTTGTCCCCACCAGTAAACTCTCCCCAATAAATGCCATCCAGTCACCACTGGAGTCCATGTAGACAGGAAGTTGTTCCTCCCATATTCCTGAGAAGAGAAACATTGTAACACAAAGTATATAGGTAAAGGCCACGCCCCCATTATGTGGCTCATGAATAATTCATGCAAAATTAAACAGACCCGTGCTTTCTTTTTCACTTCTCCTATATATCAGCTTTTCAGAATAATAAATGTAATCATTCAGCGGCCGGACTGAAGGTTTTGTACAGCAGAACAATTTAGATTGTTACATTTTTTTATATTTTAGAGATTGATCGCTCAGAGCAAAAAAAGTGGGATAACCGAGAAGGAGAGAGGGACAGACGGACTTTATCCTGAAGGAGGGACAGAGGGACTGGGTTCTAAAAGGATCAGCTGGACTGGGTTCTAAAAGAGGATCAGAGGGACTGGGTTCTAAAATGGGATCAGCTGGACTGGGTTCTAAAAGAGGGACAGAGAGACTTTATTCTTAAAGAGGATCAGAGGGAATGGGTTCTAAAAGGGGATCAGTGGGACTGGGTTCTAAAAGAAGGACAGAGGGACTGGGTTCTAAAAGGGGATCAGTGGGACTGGGTTCTAAAAGAAGGACAGAGGGACTGGGTTCTAAAATGGGATCAGCGGGACTGGGTTCTAAAAGAAGGATAGAGGGACTTAGTTTTAAAGTAGGGACAGAGAGACTTTATCCTTAAAGAAGATCAAAGGGATTGGGTTCTAAAAGGGGATCAGAGGGATTCGGTTCTAAAAAAGGATTAGCAGGACTGGGTTTTAAAATAGGCACAGAAGGACTTTATCCTGAAAGAGGCTCAGAGGGACTGGGCTCTAAAAGAGGATCAGAGGGACTGGGTTCTAAAAGAGGATCAGAGGGACTGGGTTCTAAAATGGGATCGGCGGGACTGGGTTCTAAAAGAGGGACAGAGGGACTGGATTCTAAATGAGGGACAGAGGGACTGGGTTTTAAAAGAGGGACAGCGAGACTTTATCCTTAAAGAGGATCAAAGGGATTGGGTTCTGAAAGAGGATCAGCAGGACAGGGTTTTAAAAGAGGAGAAGAAGGACTTTATCCTGAAAGAGGCTCAAAAGGGACTGAGTTCTAAAAGAGGATCAGAGGGACTGGGTTCTAAAAGAGGGTCAGAGGGACTGGGTTCTAAAAGAGGATCAGAGGGACTGGGTTCTAAAAGAGGATCAGAGGGACTGGGTTCTAAAAAAGGATCAGAGGGACTGGGTTCTAAAAGAGGATCAGAGGGACTGGGTTCATAAGCCTTAGAAGCCGAGCGGCTGCATATTTGCGTACCATTTACCCTTGCGATCGGGACCTTTTCCGATCATGTGACTGCAATGACAGCAAATCACGTCGATCACATGACCCTAAAGCCCCGCCCCACCTCCCAGCTTCTGAAACTCTGAAAGGTCCAAGAGGCACCGGCGCAAAGGGGCTAAAGAGGATCAGTGGGAATGATTTCTAAAAGAGGATCAGCGGGACTGGGTTCTAAAATAGGATCAGCGGGACTGGGTTCTAAAAGAGAATCGGCGGAACTGGGTTCTAAAAGAGGATTAGCGGGACTGGGTTCTAAAAAAGGATCAGCGGGACTGGGTTCTAAAAGAGGATCGGCGGAACAAGGTTCTAAAAGAGGATTAGTGGGACTGGGTTCTAAAAGAGGATTAGCGGGACTGGGTTCTAAAAGAGGATCAGTGGAACTGGGTTCTAAAAAAGGATCAGTGGGACTGAGTTTTAAAAGAGGCACAGAAGGACTTTATCCTGAATGAGGCTCAGAGGGACTAGGTTCTAAAAGAAGATCAGCGGGACTGGGTTCTAAAATGATCAGAGGGACTGGGTTCTTAAAGAGGATCAGCAGGACAGGGTTCTGAAACAGGATCCGAAGGACTGGGTTTTAAAAGAGGGACAGAGGGACTGGGTTCTAAAAGAGGATTAGCAGGACAGGGTTCTAAAAGAGGATTAGCGGGACTGGGTTCTAAAAAGGGGATCAGCAGGACTGGGTTCTTAAAGAGGATCAGCGGGATTGATTTCTAAAAGAGGATCAGCTGGACTGGGTTCTAAAAGAGGATCAGCGGAACAGGGTTCTAAAAGAGGATAAGCGGGACTGGGTTCTAAAAAGGGGATCAACAAGACTGGGTTCTTAAAGAGGATCAGCAGGATTGATTTCTAAAAGAGGACAAGCAGGACTGGGTTCTAAAAGAGTATCAGTGGAACTGGGTTCTAAAAAAGGATCAGCAGTACTGGGTTTTAAAAGAGGGACAGAGGGACTTTAGCCTGAAAGAGGATCAGAGGGACTGGGTTCTAAAAGAGGATCAGAGGGACTGGGTTCTAAAAGAGGATCAGAGGGACTGGGTTCTAAAAGAGGATCAGAGGGACTGGGTTCTAAAAAAGGATCAGTGGGACTGAGTTTTAAAAGAGGCAGAGGGACTTTATCCTGAAGGAGGCTCAGCGGGACTGGGCTCTGTATGGAGGGATATTTGCCACTGAAATGGACTGCCATAGAGTAACACGCAACGTGACGCATGTGCATGTCATTGCCCCGCAGAGTTCTAAACGGGCCCTAACTTTCCAACAGTCAGGAACTCCGAGATATGAGTCCTGGGCAATCCCATCCTTGGGGGGTGTCATATGATTTCGTTTCTCCCCTCCAATCCCCCCGGCCCCCCTCTACCACAGTGTGATAAGTGGACTGTCTGTGTGGCGCGGTGGGCCGGCTCTCCATCTCTCAGACACGTCTCAGTCGGCAGCCATCAGTCTCTTATCACCATTATTGCGGAATATTAGCGAGATGAAAGGCGACGGTCCTGCGTTATATCAATGGCGCCGTGACATCGGCGAGCTGCGGAGGACAGAAACAATGTCCTCTCATTTTCTGTGCTATATATAGAACTGATGGCAGATAAGAGGCTCTCGGCCGGCCGGCTCTGCAGCTGCGAGAAAAAGTTCATCATGACCGTAGCGGAGGATCAAATCCAGCGTCCAACCTCAGGGACCCGCCATCCTCTGAGATCCGCCAGCCTACGGGACTTGTTGTCCTCCGGGAACCTGCCATCCTTCGAGACCTGCCAGTGTCTGGGACATGGCAACTGCCAGTACATGACAAACTCTGGGACCTGCTATTTTCAGGACCCTGGCAGGATCTGCCATCCTGCAGAACATGCCAACCTCTAGAACCCACCAACTTCTAAGACCTACCACACTTCAAGACCCACCATCCTCCAGGTCCTATCATCTTTCAGGATCTACTGTCCTCCAGGACCAACCAACCTTTGCAACCTGCTGTCTTCTGGAACTTGCCATCCTCTAAGACATGCCATCCACAGGGACCCACCATCCTCTGAGATCCGCCAGCCTATGGGACCTGTTGTCCTCCGGGAACCTGCCATCCTTTGAGACCTGCCAATTTCTGGGACATGGCATCTTCCAGTACATGAAAAACTCTGGGATCTGCTATTTTCAGGACCCACCATCTTTCATGATCTGTCATTCTCCAGAACGCAACAAACTCTGGGACCTGCTATTTTCAGGACCCACCATCTTTCAGGATCTGCCATCCTTCAGAACATGACAAACTCTGGGACCTGCCATTTTCAGGACCCACCATCTTTCATTGTCTGCCATCCCCCAGAACATGTTAACCTCTAGGACCCTTCAACTTCTAAGACCCACCATCCTCCAGGACCCACCATCTTTCAGGATCTGCCATCCTTCAGAACATGACAAACTCTGGGACCTGCTTTTTTCAGGACCCACCATCTTTCAGGATCTGCCATCCTTCAGAACATGACAAACTCTGGGACCTGCCATTTTCAGGACTCACCATCTTTCATTGTCTGCCATCCCCCAGAACATGTTAACCTCTAGGACCCTTCAACTTCTAAGACCCACCATCCTCCAGGACCCACCATCTTTCAGGATCTGCCATCCTTCAGAACATGACAAACTCTGGGACCTGCTTTTTTCAGGACCCACCATCTTTCAGGGTCTGCCATCCTCCAGAACATGACAAACTCTGCGACTTGCTATTTTCAGGACCCTGGCAGGATATGCCATCCTCCAGAACATGCCAACCTCTAGGACCCACCAACTTCTAAGACCTGCCACACTTCGAGACTCACCGTCCTCCACGACCTGTCATCTTTCAGGATCTACTGTCATCTAGGACCCACCAACTTCTAAGACCTGCCACACTTCGAGACCCACCATCCTCCAGGTCCCATCATATTTCACGATCTACTGTCCTCCAGGACCAACCAACCTTTGCGACCTGCTGTCTTCTGGAACTTTCCATCCTCTAAGACATGCCATCCACAGGGACCCACCATCATCTGAGATCCGCCAGCCTATGGGACCTGTTGTCCTCCGGGAACCTGCCATCCTTCGAGACCTGCCAATTTCTGGGACATGGCATCTTCCAGTACATGACAAACTCTGGGACCTGCTATTTTCAGGACCCACCATCTTTCAGGTTCTGCCATCCTCCAGAACATGACAAACTCTGGGACCTGCTATTTTCAGGACCCACCATCTTTCAGGATCTGCCATCCTCCAGAACATGAGAAACTCTGGGACCTGCTATTTTCAGGACCCACCATCTTTCAGAATCTGCCATCCTCCAGAACATGAGAAACTCTGGGACCTGCTATTTTCAGGACCCACCATCTTTCAGGTTTTGCCATCTTCCAGAACATGACAAACTCTGGGACCTGCTATTTTCAGGACCCACCATCTTTCAGGATCTGCCATACTTCAGAACATGTTAACCTCTAGGACCCTCCAACTTCTAAGACCTGCCACACTTCAAGACCCACCATCCTCCAGGACCTGTCATCTTTCAGGATCTATTGTCCTCTAGGACCCACCAACTTCTAAGACCTGCCACACTTCGAGACCCACCGTCCTCCAGGACCTGTCATCTTTCAGGATCTACTGTCCTCCAGGACCAACCAACCTTTGGGATCTGCTGTCTTCTGGAACTTGCCATCCTCTAAGACATGCCAGCCACAGGGTCCCGCCATTCTCTGAGATCCGCCAGCCTACAGACCTGTTGTCCTCCGGGAACCTGCCATCCTTCGAGACCTGCCAATTTCTGGGACATGGCATCTTCCAGAACATGACAAACTCTTGGATCTGCTATTTTCAGGACCCACCATCTTTCAGGATCTGCCATCCTTCAGAACATGTTAACCTCTAGGACCCTCCAACTTCTAAGACCTGCCACACTTCAAGACCCACCATCCTCCAGGACCTGTCATCTTTCAAGATCTACTGTCGTCCAGGACCAACCAACCTTTGGGACCTGCTGTCTTCTGGAACTTGCCATTCTCTAAGACATGCCAGCCACAGGGAGCCACCAACTTCTGAGATCTGCTTTTCCAGGACCCACCATTTTTCAGAACCTGCAATCCTCTAGCACATGTCAGCCTCTAGGATTCACCAACTTCTGAGACCTGCCATCTTCCAAGACCAGCCGTGCTCCAGTACCCATCATCTTTCAGGATCTGCTATCCTCCAGGACCAACCAACTTTGGGACCTGCTGTCTTCTGGAACTTGCCATCTTTTAAGACATGGCAGCTACAGGGAGCCGCCAACTTCTGAGATCTGCTTTTTCAGGACCCACCATTTTTTAGAACCTGCCATCATCCAGGACATGCCAACCTCTAGAACCCACCAACTTCTGAGACCTGCCATCTTACAAGACCCACCATCCTCCAGGACCCGTCATCTTTCAGGATCTGCTATTCTCCAGGACCTGCCAGCCTCTGGGTCCTGCTGTCCTCTGTAACCTGCCCTCCTCCAAGGCCTGCCAATTTTTGGGACTCACCATCCTCCAGGATCTGCCATCTTTTTGGACCCACCAACCTCAGGGACCTGCCAATGTCCAGAACTCACCACCTTTCAGAACCCAGCATTCCCTGGGGCCTGCTATGCTCCCGAGCCTGCCATCCTCTGAGAATTGCCAATTTCTGGAACCCATCATCTTTAAGAAACCACCATCTTCTGAAACCTGTCATGCTCTGGGACCCTCCCATCTTCCAGGACCTACCATCGCCTGAAAATGGCCAATTTCAGAGACCCATCATCCTCCAGAAACCACCATTCTCTGGGACCTATCAGGTTCCAGGACCTATCAGGTTCTGGGACCCATCATCTTCCATGACCCTCCATCCTGTGGGACCCACCAACTTCTGGGACCTGCCATCTTCCAAGACCAACCATTTTTTAGGACCTGCCATCCTCCAGGACCTGTGGTGCTCCAGCACCCTCCATCCCCCAGGTCCCGTCAACCTCCTGGACCCACAGATCTCCAAAATCTCCAGTCCTCTAGAACCTGCCATCCTCCTAGACCCACCATCCTTCGGGACCCTCTGTCTTCTTCCACAGACCAGCCTGTAGTTGCCATAAAAATTCTGAAATATTAGAATTAAAAAAAAAAGGAAACAAGACTTTCAGGGTCCCCAACATAGATCCAAAAACATTACCAATTAAAATCCTCTATATCAAAATTCGTTTTATTACAAAAAAAAAATGTTAAAAACATCAGATTGCTAATAATTGTTCCACCATCACGTAACCTTCCCCTTGTCTACAGTCCACCAACCTCGAACACGGTGTCAGGTTTATAAAGGTCACATGACTATATTCCCTCTCATTGTATTCAATCTCCCAAGTCACAGTGTAAGTTGGGAAGATGAAACAATGTAGCTCTCTACGCGTTTCATGGACCAATGGTCTCCTTCTTCAGAGGATGGCAGCGACTACAGAACATCTTCCTTCGTGTTATGGGGATAAATCGAGGTTTGAGGGGATATGTAGTCCTAACACACTTCTGCCCTAGACTGCTCCCCCCTAGATACGGTGCAGTGAGCGAGGCGTTGTCACCCTAGGACAGGAAGTGTGCTACTGGCAGGATCACCAGGTGGGAAGAAAAGGAAAGAAATGTCTTAAGAAAGGAAAACTAATGCAGCCAGCACATATAAAGACGGGCAGACCGCGATATATGACATTTGTGGGTTTATCTACGTTTTAAGGAGAGCAACAGAACTCACTAATTACAAAGCCGCGTAGATGGCGACGTCACGCACTTCTAAAGGTTTGGCAGAAGAGCTAGCAATCGTGGCATCAGCTTGTAATCCGTCTGTAACGGGGGGGCTGCTATGATCAGGGCCAACCGGTGCGCACTACGTGATGTGCGCCAAGTCTGGAGCTAGTCATAATAGGCACTTTAAAAGGCAATGACGAGCCGTTAGAGTGTAAGCTCTTAGGGCGCAGAGAATGATATGAATAGCTCAGTGTACAGCGCTGCGGTATATGTCAGAGCTATATACATGTATGGGAATAGTGTGTGACTGTGGGGGAGGGGACATTAGAGTGTAAGCTCCTCCGGTACAGAGACTGATGTGACTGGGGGGGAGGGGACATTAGAGTGTAAGCTCCTCTGCTACAGAGACTGATGGTACTGTGGGGGAGGGGACATTAGAGTGTAAGCTCCTCTGGTACAGAGACCGATGTGACTGTGGGGGAGGGGACATTAGAGTGTAAGCTCCTCTGGTACAGAGACTGATGTGACTGTGGGGGAGGGGACATTAGAGCGTAAGCTCCTCTGGTACAGAGACTGATGTGACTGTGGGGGAGGGGACATTAGAGTGTAAGCTCCTCCGGTACAGAGACTGATGTGACTGGGGGGGAGGGGACATTAGAGTGTAAGCTCCTCTGCTACAGAGACTGATGTGACTGTGGGGGAGGGGACATTAGAGTGTAAGCTCCTTTGGTACAGAGACCGATGTGACTGTGGGGGGAGGGGACATTAGAGTGTAAGCTCCTCTGGTACTGGGACTGTGGGGGAGGGGACATTAGAGTGTAAGCTCTTAGGGCTCAGAGAATGATATGAATAGCTCAGTGTACAGCGCTGCGGTATATGTCAGAGCTATATACATGTATGGGAATAGTGTGTGACTGGGGGGGAGGGGACATTAGAGTGTAAGCTCCTCTGGTGCAGAGACTCATGTGATTGTGGGGGAGGGGACATTAGAGTGTAAGCTCCTCTAGTACAGAGACTGATGTGACTGTGGGGGAGGGGACATTAGAGTGTAAGCTCCTCCGGTACAGAGATGGATGTGACTGTGGGGGGAGGGGACATTAGAGTGTAAGCTCCTCCGTACAGAGACTGATGTGACTGTGGGGGAGGGGACATTAGAGTGTAAGCTCCTCTTGTACAGAGACTGATGTGATTGTGGGGGAGGGGACATTAGAGTGTAAGCTCCTCTGTACAGAGACTGATGTGATTGTGGGGGAGGGGACATTAGAGTGTAAGCTCCTCTAGTGCAGAGACTGATGGGACTGTGGGGGAGGGGACATTAGAGTGTAAGCTCCTCTGGTACAGAGACTGATGGGACTGTGGGGGAGGGGACATTAGAGTGTAAGCTCCTCTGGTGCAGAGACTGATGAGACTGTGGGGGAGGGGACATTAGAGTGTAAGCTCCTCTGGCACAGAGACTGATGGGACTGTGGGAGAAGGGATATTAGAGTGTAAGCTCCTCTGGTACAGAGACTGATGGGACTGTGGGGGAAGGGATATTAGAGTGTAAGCTCCTCTGGCACAGAGACTGATGGGACTGTGGGAGAAGGGATATTAGAGTGTAAGCTCCTCTGGCTCAGTGTTCTCTGTACAGCGCTGCGGTATAGGTCAGAGCCATATAAATGTGTATTATTCCTAATAAATAAAACCAGAATTCTCATCTGGATATTATTTCCTGATCTCTATATAAGACCTGACACCCTAATAAGCTGTGTGTTCCCCTCCACTGACTGTTCATGATGGATCGGGGCAGAGAAAACGACGGCAGAGCCAGTAGATTCAGCGTGGGGGGGGGGGGTGTACAGTGCAGATTGTATAGATTCTATCTTTGTCCCGAGCGCCGCGCTCCTCCTGCACAATGCGCGGCACGTCACGGTGATGTATAGCGCCACATGTTATAAATAAATAGATCTCGGCATGCAGCAGCAAATATAGGATTTACGTGCTTTCAATGCGCATCGCGCTGTGTGGTATAAATACATCATTCGCTTTATAAATGCGTCCGCTCCCGGAGGAACGCGCCGCCATCCATCGTTTTTTTTTTTTTCCTTTAAGCAGCTGAAGGGGTTAATGTGCTGCGGGGCCCCGGCTGGTGTCACGTTCAGAGGGCCATCCGCCAGCGCAGGCCATTAGCAGCCGCTTGTGTCAACACCCCATCACTACAGAACTTAATACCCGATCAATAAGCGATGAACTGCCGCAGACCCCAGGGAGCGGAACCAATCCACCGCCAAGGAGGCGCGGCCCGCCATACAGGACCGCATGGACGCATGATATACGACCGCAGAATCCGCAATCAGCACATGTGTACCGAGCGCTAATGATGGGGAGGATGAATGAGGTGGTTGTTATTGAACGTGATAATTCACTTTATTGATTGATTTATATAGAACTGACATATACCGCAGCGCTGTACAGAGAACACCGAGCCAGTCCCATCAGTCTACCAGAGGAGCTTACACTCTAATGTCCCCTCCCCCACAGTCCCATCAGTCTACCAGAGGAGCTTACACTCTAATGTCCCCTCCCCCACAGTCCCATCAGTCTACCAGAGGAGCTTACACTCTAATGTCCCCTCCCCCCACAGTCCCATCAGTCTACCAGAGGAGCTTACACTCTAATGTCCCCTCCCCCACAGTCCCATCAGTCTACCAGAGGAGCTTACACTCTAATGTCCCCTCCCCCACAGTCACATCAGTCTACCAGAGGAGCTTACACTCTAATGTCCCCTCCCCCACAGTCACATCAGTCTACCAGAGGAGCTTACACTCTAATGTCCCCTCCCCCACAGTCACATCAGTCTACCAGAGGAGCTTACACTCTAATGTCCCCTCCCCCACAGTCCCATCAGTCTACCAGAGGAGCTTACACTCTAATGTCCCCTCCCCCACAGTCCCATCAGTCTACCAGAGGAGCTGACACTCTAATGTCCCCTCCCCCACAGTCACATCAGTCTACCAGAGGAGCTGACACTCTAATCTCCCCTCCCCCACAGTCACATCAGTCTCTGTTCCAGAGGAGCTTAGACTCTAATGTCCCCTCCCCCGCAGTCCCATCAGTCTCTGAACCAGAGGAGCTTACACTCTAATGTCCCCTCCCCCACAGTCCCATCAGTCTCTGTACCAGAGGAGCTTACACTCTATTGTCCCCTCCCCCACAGTCCCATCAGTCTCTGTACCAGAGGAGCTTACACTCTAATGTCCCCTCCCCCCGCAGTCACATCAGTCTCTGTGCCAGAGGAGCTTACGCTCTAATGTCCCCTCCCCCACAGTCACATCAGTCTCTGTGCCAGAGGAGCTTATGCTCTAATGTCCCCTCCCCCGCAATCCCATCAGTCTCTGCGCCAGAGGAGCTGACACTCTAATGCCCATCTTCCACAGTCACATCAGTCTCTGTACCGGAGGAGCTTACGCTCTAATGTCCCCTCCCCCTCAATCCCATCAGTCTCTGCGCCAGAGGAGCTGACACTCTAATGTCCCCTCCCCCCACAGTCACATCCATCTCTGTACCGGAGGAGCTTACACTCTAATATCCCCTCCCCCACAGTCACATCAGTCTCTGTACTAGAGGAGCTTACGCTCTAATGTCCCCTCCCCCACAGTCACATCAGTCTCTGTACCGGAGGAGCTTACGCTCTAATGTCCCCTCCCCCACAGTCACATCAGTCTCTGTACCGGAGGAGCTTACGCTCTAATGTCCCCTCCCCCACAGTCCCATCACTCTCTGTACAGAGGAGCTTACACTCTAATGTCCCCTCCCCCCCCGCAGTCCCATCAGTCTCTGTACCAGAGGAGCTTACACTCTAATGTCCCCTCCCCCACAGTCCCATCACTCTCTGTACAGAGGAGCTTACACTCTAATGTCCCCTCCCCCACAGTCCCATCAGTCTCTGTACCAGAGGAGCTTACACTCTAATGTCCCCTCCCCCACAGTCACATCAGTCTCTGTACCAGAGGAGCTCACACTCTAATGTCCCCTCCCCCACAGTCCCATCAGTCTCTGTACCAGAGGAGCTCACACTCTAATGTCCCCTCCCCCACAGTCACACACTATTATCATGATACATGTATGTAGCTCTGACATATACCGCGGCGCAGTACAGAGGCCGGTCTCCTCCATGGGTCGTATTGCGGGGAATCGGTCGGACGGGAAGTATTTTCGGTGATTATCGGAGAAGTTTTGTCCTGTGAGGTTTTTTCTTCAAGTAAACCTTTTTTCTGTTTTCGGGTCTCCGGGAGGAAATCGATGGCGTGAAGATTTATTGGATTCGCTCTTCACCTCAATCTTCCCGCCGTTGAGATTTCGATTTCTGAAATGAAAAAAAAAACAGTTAAATTTAAGACTTCCAAAAAAACAATTGAAAATTCCGATGGACTCTAAAAATACGGCGCAGGATTGATGAGTGTGTGCGTGGGCAGCGTTGGACCAATTTCCTGAGTGACGCAGAGCGCCGGCGGCCATGTTAGGGCCCCTGCGATGGTTTCCGGCCTCCCCTCCCTTCGCCGCCTTAAATATTTGATTAACCCTGAAAGCGTCTGCGACACGAGCGGCGAATGGAATGTTCTCTTTCTGCACCAGCGGCCCTGTCGGGAGACGCCGGGGTTGCCATGGTGAAGGGAGGGAGTTGAGCTCGGCCGCCCCTGAGCGCGCGTTTAGCGAGGCCGCCGTTTTTTTGTCCTCCTCGTGTGCTAATCAAGGCTGGAGGAAGATTCATGATGGGAAATTGTGCTGCGAGCGAAGGCAGATTACTTCCCGGTGTCCTACCGTGTGTGTAACAAGCGAGCGCCATCGCCGCCTTCCCGCCCTCTGCGACAGCTTGTCACCCGCGGCCAAATCTGCGCCGCGTCTCGCATATTTCCTATAATTGTGGTGAAGGCTCTTCCATGCGGAGGTCTGCGTGCCACCGGGGTGACGGCCTTCCCTGCGTCCGGAACGTGGCGGACAATCTGTGAGGATCGCAGAGGGAAAGGAGAGAAACGGTCATTGGGGAGGGGGGGGGAGAGAAGCGGTCACCGTGGAAGGGGGGGGCGAGAGAGAACCGGTCACCGGGGGGGGGGGGGGGGGGAGGAGAGAAGCGTCACCGCGGGGGAGGGAAAAGGAGAGAACTGGTCACCGCGGGGGGGGGGGGGGGGGGAGGAGAGAAGCGGTCACCGCGGGGGGAAGGAGAGAACCGGTCACCGCGGGGGAGGAAAAGGAGAGAAATGGTCACTGCGGGGGGGGGGGGGAGGAGAGAAGCGGTCACCGCTGGGGAGGAAAAGGAGAGGACCGGTCACCGCGGAGAAGGAAAAAGGAGAGATCCGGTCACCGCGGGGGGGGGGGGGGGAGGGGGGGGGGGGGGAGAGAAGCGGTCACCGCAAGGGAAGAAAAGGAGAGAAGCGGTCACCGCGGGGGAGGAAAAGGAGAGAACCGGTCACCAAAGGGGGGGGGGAGAACCGGTCACCGCGGACGGGGGGAGGAGAGAACCGGTCACCGCGAGAGGGGGGGGGAGAGAGAGAGAAGCGGTCACCGCGGGGGAAGAAAAGGAGAGAAGCGGTCACCGCGGGGGAGGAAAAGGAGAGAACCGGTCACCACAGGGGGGGAGGAGAGAACCGGTCACCGTGGGGGGGGGGGTGGGGGGGGGGAGAGAAGCGGTCACCGCGGGGGAAGAAAAGGAGAGAAGCGGTCACCGCGGGGGAAGAAAAGGAGAGAAGCGGTCACCGCGGGGGAGGAAAAGGAGAGAACCGGTCACCACAGAGGGGGGGGGGAGAACCGGTCACCGCGGACAGGGGGAGGAGAGAACCGGTCACCACGGGGGGGAGAGAACCGGTCACCACAGAGGGGGGGGGGGAGAGAACCGGTCACCGCGGACGGGGGGAGGAGAGAACCGGTCACCGCCGGGGAGGAAAAGGAGAGAAGCGGTCACCGCTGGGGCGATGCGGCGAATCGCGGAGTGATATCTGTAGCAGTGCGTCATATAGGCAAATAATCGCAATGTGCGGTCTTGTGAAATGCGTCAGAAATTGGAAAGTCGTTGTTGGCGACATGTCAGATGAAGGTTGCGATTTGTACAATGTATCAATGAAGAGACGTAGAAATGAAGACCACGGCAACATGAATGATACTTTGCTGCAATTTGCAACTTTTTTTCAACAGTGTTGCACATCGTTTTCCCCCGTTGGGATTCCTCACTCTGTCATTGACTGGTGACCTCACCTCGGCCTAGGCAAAGTCACTGACTGGTGACCTCACCTCGGCCTAGGCAAAGTCGCTGACTGGTGACCTCACCTCGGCCTAGGCAAAGTCGCTGACTGATGACCTCACCTCGGCCTAGGCAAAGTCGCTGACTGGTGACCTCACCTCGGCCTAGGCAAAGTCGCTGACTGGTGACCTCACCTCGGCCTAGGCAAAGTCGCTGACTGATGACCTCACCTCGGCCTAGGCAAAGTCGCTGACTAATGACCTCACCTCGGCCTAGGCAACGTCATTGACTGGTGACCTCACCTCGGCCTAGGCAACGTCATTGACTGGTGACCTCACCTCGGCCTAGGCAACGTCTCTGACTGATGACCTCACCCTAGGCAAAGTCTCTGACTGATGACCTCACCTCAGCCTAGGCAAAGTCGCTGACTAATGACCTCACCTCGGCCTAGGCAACGTCATTGACTGGTGACCTCACCTCGGCCTAGGCAACGTCATTGACTGGTGACCTCACCTCGGCCTAGGCAACGTCATTGACTGATGACCTCACCTCGGCCTAGGCAACGTCTCTGACTGATGACCTCACCTCAGCCTAGGCAAAGTCTCTGACTGATGACCTCACCTCAGCCTAGGCAAAGTCTCTGACTGATGACCTCACCTCGGTCTAGACAAAGTCGCTGACTGATGACCTCACCTCGGTCTAGACAAAGTCGCTGACTGATGATCTCACCTCGGTCTAGACAAAGTCTCTGACTGATGACCTCACCTCAGCCTAGGCAAAGTCTCTGACTGATGACCTCACCTCGGCCTAGACAAAGTCCCTGACTGGCGGTTGAACGGTATATGTAGCGTACACGAGGTGGAGTTTTGGGGGATGGAAGGACGAAGATGGAACATACGGGAAGCAGAAGTCCACATTCTGGGTAGAAGTTGATGATGTCATCGCTCTGCAAGGTGACATCATCTGACCGGTTCCGGCACCAAAAATAGCAACTCGGATATTTTCCGTATCCCCCTCCGCAAACCGCGTCTGGCGTCTTCAGGCCGTGCGATCAGCGAGCTTCTTGTGTAAAGTTCGAGGATTCAGATCAACTTTTTACAAACAGAACTTTGTCGTCTTCACTTGGGGCTCATTCATGTGGAATATGCGGTAAAATGTGCGTTTCGTTCACTTTAGCGCAGCCTATCGGAATGAACAAACCGCGGCACAGCGACTTGGTGGGCACTCCTGCCTTACAGCATCAGGATATTAGCTGCATGGAGTTTGCCTGTTCTCTCCCACCCTCCACAGACATGCCCCCATCTACATTGGCCCTAGTATGTGATCTTGGAACCTTCACACTATGTCATGCGTGTGTACATACATGAACGGGGCCGGCTATGCATTTCAGTAGGCTACACTAAGTGCCCCGGTTGGAGCGTCTCGTATTTGCCGACCGCGCTGTTCTGTTCTGCCGCTTTCCGCACCTAAAAATGCGCATTTAGCTAACCGTGTTTGGGGCGCCATTAACAACGAATGACACCACACGTGGAATCCATGTTTGTTTTGTCTGTTTCTCAAACGTGTGCAATTATGAGCATGTTCACACCCTATGCTTTAGATTGCAAGCTCCTGAGGCCAGGGACTGATGTGAATATACGGAATGTCAGGCGCTGTGCATATTGTTGGCATTATATAAATAAAAATCAATGGCGCCCCATCCTGTCCTGTGATTCGCACACCTCTGGGCGCATAGACAGGTGACACTTAGTGCCTCCTTCAGTAATGCAGCTTCCTGTTGTCACCTCTCCGCCCCCAACCTCTTCATTGGACAATTAATCTGCATCGTCATCTCTGTCCAATCAGCAGGCAGGCGATACAGGAATAGGCCAGGGTGTGGTGACTGATCTCCCTGGCTGTGCATTGTGGCAGTGGTGTGCAAATCCCAAGTCACCGGGATCAGGCTGCACAGCAAATAGTAGTAGTAGTAATAATATTAATAATAATAACAATAATAAGATATTTAAATAATAATAAAATATTTCTTAATAATAATAATAATAATAATAATAATAATAATAATAACATAATACATTAAATAATAATACAAATATAAATAATATATATCTTAATAATAATAATACTATAAAATATTTATTTCATAGTAATAATAATAAAAAATTATTTCAGAAGCATAATAATAATAAAAATATAAATAATAATAAAATATTTCAGAAGCATAATAATAATAATAAATATAAATATTAATAAAATATTTTTTTAATAATAATAATAATAATAATAATAATAAATATTTCAGAAGCAAAATAATAATAATAAATATAAATATTAATAAAATATTTATTTAATAATAATAATAATAATAATAATAATAACACTAAAATATTTCATACTAGTAGTAATAATATAGATAATAATAATAAAATATTTCAGAAACATAATAATAAATATAAATATTAATAAAATATTTATTTAATAATAATAATAATAATAATAATAATAATAATATTAATAATAATAATAACAATAATAATAAATATTTCAGAAACAAAATAATAATAATAAATATAAATATTAATAAAATATTTATTTATTATTAATAATAATAATAATAATAATAATAATAATAATAATAATAACACTAAAATATTTCATACTAGTAGTAATAATATAGATAATAATAATAAAATATTTCAGAAACATAATAATAATAAATATAAATATTAATAAAATATTTATTTAATAATAATAATAATAATAATAATAATAACAATAATAATAAATATTTCAGAAACATAATACTAATACTAATAATAATAATAATATCTGATTCTGTATACAGACTTGCAGACAAGCTTCTCGATACACCTTTGTATACTACACATATACTGCTTAGCCTGACGAAAAGAGAATTTGACTGACCACTCCTGCCAGACAGCACAGCCAGGCCCTGACCTCACGTCCCTCCTCTGCAGTTAAAGCAACGCAGCTTGGGCAAGTGCTGTCCCAGCCTGTGATTGGATAGTGGAGGAGCTGCAGCTCACCCGTAAAGTAACCCCTGCACTGTCTCCTGCTGTCAGCAGACTGTGTTAGACTGACAGCAGTGGGCCTTAGCTCTCACCTGGGAATGAAAGCGGTTTCAGATTTTTTTCGCACACCGAGTCCATTCACGCAGATACTGAGCATTGAATGTGGAGCTTTAAATTTCAGCATGGGGACTCCGGATGAGAGAGCCAGGGAGATAGTCAGAGACTGCAGACACAGTACAGGAGATGACCAGAGACTGCAGACACAGTACAGGAGATGACCAGAGACTGCAGACACAGTACAGGAGATGACCAGAGACTGCGGACACAGTACAGGAGATGACCAGAGACTGCGGACATAGTACAGGAGATGACCAGAGACTGCAGACATAGTACAGGAGATGACCAGAGACTGCGGACAGTACAGGAGATGATCAGAGACTGCGGACATGGTACAGGAGATGACCAGAGACTGCGGACATAGTACAGGAGATGACCAGAGACTGCAGACACAGTACAGGAGATGACCAGAGACTGCAGACATAGTACAGGAGATGACCAGAGACTGCAGACATAGTACAGGAGATGACCAGAGACTGCGGACACAGTACAGGAGATGACCAGAGACTGCGGACACAGTAGAGGAGATGACCAGAGACTGCAGACACAGTACAGGAGATGACCAGAGACTGCGGACACAGTACAGGGGATGACCAGAGACTGCAGACACAGTACAGGAGATGACCAGAGACTGCAGACACAGTACAGGAGATGACCAGAGACTGCAGACAGTACAGGAGATGACCAGAGACTGCGGACACAGTACAGGAGATGACCAGAGACTGCGGACACAGTACAGGAGATGACCAGAGACTGCAGACATAGTACAGGAGATGACCAGAGACTGCAGACACAGTACAGGAGATGACCAGAGACTGCAGACACAGTACAGGAGATGACCAGAGACTGCAGACACAGTACAGGAGATGACCAGAGACTACAGACACAGTACAGGGGATGACCAGAGACTGCAGACACAGTACAGGGGATGGTCAGAGACTGCAGACACAGTACAGGGGATGGTCAGAGACTGCAGACATAGTACAGGGGATGACCAGAGACTGCAGACATAGTACAGGAGATGACCAGAGACTGCAGACATAGTACAGGAGATGACCAGAGACTGCAGACATAGTACAGGGGATGACCAGAGACTGCAGACATAGTACAGGGGATGACCAGAGACTGCAGACATAGTACAGGAGATGACCAGAGACTGCGGACATAATACAGGAGATGACCAGAGACTGCGGACACAGTACAGGAGATGGTCAGAGACTGCAGACACAGTACAGGAGATGACCAGAGACTGCGGACACAGTACAGGGATGACCAGAGACTGCGGACACAGTACAGGAGATGACCAGAGACTGCGGACATAATACAGGAGATGACCAGAGACTGCGGACACAGTACAGGAGATGGTCAGAGACTGCAGACACAGTACAGGAGATGACCAGAGACTGCGGACACAGTACAGGGATGACCAGAGACTGCGGACACAGTACAGGAGATGACCAGAGACTGCGGACATAGTAAAATTAAATTCAAAGAGGAAAAACCCCCTAAAACTAAAAGAGGGTTGAACAGCGCAGAGCACTGAAACAGATCGCTGTCTGCGAGGGCCACACAATAAGTGCTATAGGGCCACATCTGGCCCCTGGGCCGCAGTTTGAGCAGTGGTCCGAAGCGCTCATAGTCACACAATGTGCGTGTATTTGGGATTTTTCTCCCACGCCGTGACGGGGGGGGGAGGAGGGGAATTTCTGCTGCCGAATTCGTGACCGGAACATGCGTTGTGAATGTCCCCCCGGTGGGGGGGGGGGGGCGGGAATGTTCCTGCGTTGAAGTCCTCCTATAGAGAATGCTCGCCGTGGTGCGCAGCGCGGTGCTGGCGGCTCCTACCGGAGCGAAGAGGCCCGGTCTGAAATCTAGCGGATCCGATGGCGGGAAGAGAATTCCATCGGCCATTAAACCGCGTAATTTATAGGAGTGCCGATGGCGTGCCGCGGGGAAATATATTTCACAGGTAATTTGGAGTCTGTCGGCCTGTGAAGGAAGCCATTATTCTACGTAGAGAAAGATGCCCGTGTCATCGCCGTCATTAACTCCCTCCGGGCTGCCCTCCCAACGGGGGGCCCAACCCGACCTGCCACCTATCTGGGGGGCCCAACCCGACCTGCCACCACCTATCCGGGGGGCCCAACCCGACCTACCGCCACCTATCCGGGGGGCCCAACCCGACCTGCCACCACCTATCCGGGGGGCCCAACCCGACCTGCCGCCACCTATCCGGGGGGCCCAACCCGACCTACCGCCACCTATCCGGGGGGCCCAACCCGACCTGTCACCACCTATCCGGGGGGGCCCAACCCGACCTGCCGCCACCTATCCGGGGGGCCCAACCCGACCTGCCGCCACCTATCCGGGGGGCCCAACCCGACCTACCGCCACCTATCCAGGGGGCCCAACCCGACCTGCCACCACCTATCCGGGGGGCCCAACCCGACCTGTCACCACCTATCCGGGGGGCCTAACCTGACCTGTCACCACCTATCCGGGGGGCCCAACCCGACCTGCCGCCACCTATCCGGGAGGGGCCCAACCTGACTTGCCGCCACCTATCCGGGGGGCCCAACCCGACCTGTCACCAGCTATCCGGGGGGCCCAACCCGACCTGTCACCACCTATCCAGGGGGCCCAACCCGACCTGCCACCACCTATCCGGGGGGCCCAACCCGACCTGTCACCACCTATCCGGGGGGCCTAACCTGACCTGTCACCACCTATCCGGGGGGCCCAACCCGACCTGCCGCCACCTATCTGGGAGGGGCCCAACCTGACTTGCCGCCACCTATCCGGGGGGCCCAACCCGACCTGTCACCAGCTATCCGGGGGACCCAACCCGACCTGTCACCACCTATCCAGGGGGCCCAACCCGACCTGTCACCACCTCTCCGGAGGGGGCCCAACCCGACCTGCCGCCACCTATCTGGGGGGCCCAACCCGACCTGCCGCCACCTATCCGGGGGGGGGCCCAACCTGACTTGCCGCCACCTATCCGGGGGGGGGGCCCAACCTGACTTGCCGCCAGCTATCCGGGAGGGGCCCAGCCACACCTGCCACCACCTATCCGGGGGGCCCAAACCTGACCTGCCACCACCTATCCGAGGGGGGGACCTAACCTGACCTGCCCCCACCTATCTGGGGGGGACAACCTGACCTGCCACCACCTATCCAGGGAGGAGGGCCAACCAGACCTGCTGCCACCTATCCGGGGGGGCCCAACCTGACCTGCCGCCACCTACCCGGGTCACCAAGACACAGGGATCTCATCCGTGCCAAAATATTGTTGGTTCTGTTCAGCCTGTCTTGTGATTCACACTCCCCATGCATCACCAGAAGGTGGCGCCCTGTGTCTCCTCCGCCCCCCCCAACCTTGTATCACCCCATTAGTAAGCCCCCCACACATCTCTGAAAGATCCCTACCTCTCCCCCCCCCCGAGCCCCCACTTCCTGAAACATGTTAGTAGACAGCCCCGTGTAGTGTAGAGGAGGCTGGCCGGCTTATGGTGCCGACACTCCCACTCTCAGCCTGATCTCTACTGCGGTTAAAGAAACTAATGTAAAGGTGGATGCAAGGCGGGGCGGACAGCAGCAGGAATGCTCATTATTATGTCCAGGTATTACTTCCCCCCGACTTTGCAGGCCTCCCCCCCCCCCCCCCCCGACCTTCATCTGCTGTTCTCTCCAGAAGGACGGCACCATCTTTGTTCAAGCATCATCCAGGGTCACCTTCTACTTCCTGGACTGAGATGCTGGCTCAGAGATCATGTAAATCCTGATGCCTGTGTCCTTCTTGGTGGTGTGTTCACAAACGTCTGACACACATCAGCCCCCTGCTGCAGCCTCTTACCTTGCTACAAAGTGACAACGTTGCATTCTGATCACCGGGGGAGGGGAGACTGAGGAGATGACTCCTCCTCCTTCTACAAAGTTACAATGTACAGACTGATCACTGGGGGAGGGGAGACTGAGGAAATGCTTCCTCCTCCTTCTACAAAGTTACAATGTACAGTCTGATCACTGGGGGCGGGGAGACTGAGGAGATGACTCCTCCTCCTTCTACAAAGTTACAATGTACAGTCTGGTCACTGGGGGAGGGGAGACTGAGGAGATGACTCCTCCTCCTTCTACAAAGTTACAATGTACAGTCTGGTCACTGGGGGAGGGGAGACTGAGGAGATGACTCATCCTCCTTCTACAAAGTTACAATGTACAGTCTGATCACCGGGGGAGGGGAGACTGAGGAGATGACTCCTCCTCCTTCTACAAAGTTACAATGTACAGTCTGATCACTGGGGGAGGGGGAGACTGAGGAAATGGTTCCTCCTGCCTGCAGCAGACTGATGACATCATCATCCGGAGAATTTCTGAGAAATGATCCCGTTGCGGTACGTTGTGGCATATTAGGAATTTATTCATGGAGATTTGTAAAGTTCTGACAGGTCCACTTTAATTTTCCTGCAATCAGCCAATCAGAACTCAATAACACCCCCTTCAGCAAAGGGAAGTGTAATCTATGGGGGTGCAGGAGGTTGGGGTGTATATAGGAGGATCGGGTGATTATCTGCTCATAGGATCTATATTTGGAGATTTATAGAGACGGTAGAGAAGTGTGAGTTTGCGGCGGAGTCGATCGCGGTTCGGTCCGTTACACCCGGCTCTGATTGTGATTTCTAAGTTTGAGTCGATCGCGGTTCGGCCCGTTACACCCGGCTCTGATTGTGATTGGAAGTTTGAGTTGATCGCGGTTCGGTCCGTTACACCCGGCTCTGTGTGTGATTGGAAGTTTGAGTCGATCGCGGTCACCACCGGCTCTTCGCGGTTCGGCCCGTTACACCCGGCTCTGATTGTGATTGGAAGTTTGAGTTTGATCGCGGTTCGGTCCGTTACACCCGGCTCTGATTGTGATTGGAAGTTTGAGTCGATCGCGGTTCGGCCCGTTACACCCGGCTCTGATTGTGATTGGAAGTTTGAGTCGATCGCGGTTCGGTCCGTTCGGCTCCGTTTGGACATCGCGGTTCGGCCGTTACACCCGGCTCTGCGTGTGATTGGAAGTTTGAGTCGATCGCGCGGTTCACCCGGCTCTGCGTGTGACACGCGGCTCGGCCCGTTACACCCGCTCTGCGTGTGATTGGAAGTTTGAGTCGATCGCGGTTCGGCCCGTTACACCCGGCTCTGCGTGTGATTGGAAGAGTTTGAGTCGATCGATCGCGGTTCGGTCCGTTACACCCGGCTCTGCGTGTGATTGGAAGTTTGAGTCGATCGCGGTTCGGTCCGTTACACCCGGCTCTGCGTGTGATTGGAAGTTTGAGTCGATCGCGGTTCGGTCCGTTACACCCGGCTCTGCGTGTGATTGGAAGTTTGAGTCGATCGCGGTTCGGTCCGTTACACCCGGCTCTGCGTGTGATTGGAAGTTTGAGTCGATCGCGGTTCGGCCCGTTACACCCGTTACACCCGCTCTGCGTGTGATTGGAAGTTTGAGTCGATCGCGGTTCGGGCTCTGCGTTGACACCGGTTCGGCTTACACCCGGCTCTGCGTGTGATTGGAAGTTTGAGTCGATCGCGGTTCGGTCCGTTACACCCGGCTCTGCGTGTGATTGGAAGTTTGAGTCGATCGCGGTTCGGTCCCGTTACACCCGGCTCTACGAACCGGTTCGGCTTACACCCGGCTCTGATTGTGATTGGAAGTTTGAGTCGATCGCGGTTCGGCCCGTTACACCCGGCTTGATTGTGATTGGAAGTTTGAGTCATCGCGGTTCGGTCCGTTACACCCGGCTCTGCGTGTGATTGGAAGTTTGAGTTGATCGCGGTTCGGTCCGTTACACCCGGCTCTGCGTGTGATTGGAAGTTTGAGTCGATCGCGGTTCGGCCCGTTACACCCGGCTCTGATTGTGATTGGAAGTTTGAGTCGATCGCGGGTCCGTTCGGTCCGTTACACCCGGCTCTGCGTGTGATTGGAAGTTTGAGTCGATCGCGGTTCGGTCCGTTACACCCGGCTCTGCGTGTGATTGGAAGTTTGAGTTGATCGCGGTTCGGCCCGTTACACCCGGCTCTGATTGTGATTGGAAGTTTGAGTCGATCGCGGTTCGGTCCGTTACACCCGGCTCTGCGTGTGATTAGAAGTTTGAGTCAATCGCGGTTCGGCCCGTTACACCCGGCTCTGATTGTGATTGGAAGTTTGAGTCGATCGCGGTTCGGTCCGTTACACCCGGCTCTGCGTGTGATTGGAAGTTTGAGTCGATCGCGGTTCGGCCCGTTACACCCGGCTCTGCGTGTGATTGGAAGTTTGAGTCGATCGCGGTTCGGCCCGTTACACCCGGCTCTGCGTGTGATTGGAAGTTTGAGTCGATCGCGGTTCGGCCCGTTACACCCGGCTCTGCGTGTGATTGGTGTTTCTGGGTTCATCGTATGACGCGGTTGCCATGTCTGGCGGTTGAGTGATGGTGACGCGGGACGGACGCTGGCCGGCGGCGCAGACATCGGTGTTCCACTCTGATAAAAGCGTATTGATTCAGCCGGATGTCCTCGTTTACATTGATGAAGGAGGTGCTGGGGGGGGGGGGACAGGGATGTGTGGGGGGGGGACAGGGATGTGCGGAGCGTTCGATGAACCTACAGCGCCTTCCATTAATGGCGTGTTATCCTCTCTGGGGGGGGGCCTCACCGCCTTCCCTCGCCATTTATCATGTCACCCCAATGTGTGCGGTTTGATGTCTGCTGTCTCATTGTGTGCCCCTGCTGGGGTTCCACCCTTACCGTCCCTCCGCCATGTCGGATATATACCCCCCCCCTTCTGTGTGAAGACCCCCCCGGCCTCGTGTCTTATGTGCCCCTGCTGGGGTCCCACCCTTACCGTCCCTCCGCCATGTCGGATATATACCCCCCCTTCTGTGTGAAGACCCCCCCGGCCTCGTGTCTTATGTGCCCCTGCTGGGGTCCCACCCTTACCGTCCCTCCGCCATGTCGGATATATACCCCCCCTTCTGTGTGAAGACCCCCCCCCGGCCTCGTGTCTTATGTGCCCCTGCTGGGGTCCCACCCTTACCGTCCCTCCGCCATGTCGGATATATACCCGCCCTTCTGTGTGAAGACCCCCCCCGGCCTCGTGTCTTATGTGCCCCTGCTGGGGTCCCACCCTTACCGTCCCTCCGCCATGTCGGATATATACCCCCCTCAGTGTGTGGCCCTCTTCTGACCTTGTGTCTCCTTGTGTGCCCGTGTGGGGTCCCACCTGTACCACCCCTCTACCATGTCAAACATTTTTGGTTAGTGGCCCTCCTCTGTCCTTGTGTTTTGTTTGCCCCACCAAGATCCCACCCTTACCATCCCTCCACTATGTCGGATATTTGCCCCCCTTCAGTGTGAGGACCCCCTGTGACCTTGTGTCTCATTATGTGCCTCTGCTAGGATCCCACCCTTACCGCCCCTCCGCCATGTCAGATATTTGCCTCCCTTTGGTATGAGGACCCCCTCTGACCTTGTGTCATGTTGTCTGGCCCTGTGGGGGTCCCACCCATCCTGTCCCTCCACTATGACCTATATTTGCCCCACTTCGGCTATTGGACCTCCTCTGATCTTGTGTCCTGCTTGCCCCTGCCAGCATCCCACCCTACCGCCCCTCCACCATGTCGGATATTTGCCCCCTTTCTATGTGAGGACCCCCTGTGACCTTGTGTCTCATTATGTGCCTCTGCTAGGATCCCACCCTTACCGCCCCTCCACCATGTCAGATATTTGCCCCCTTTGGTATGTGGACCTGTCTGACCTCACTTCTTGTTGTTTGCCCCTGCTGGGGTCCCACCCGCTCCATCCCTCCACCATGTCAGATATTTACCCCCCCCCCTTCAGTTTGTAGACCCCCCTCTCTGACCTCAAATCTTGAATTCTCTTACAGGATGCAGTACTGGGCCACGCGGCTGGAGCGCGAGTTTCATCAGGTCATGCGGAACTTTGCCGGGGCTCAACAGCTGCAAGGGGTGAGTACACACAGCCAGTCCGGGTGACTGGGACCGTTCGCGGGGGGGTGTGTGTGGGGGGGGGGGGGGTTACTGGGGGGATTTTCATAAAGCCCGACTGAAGTCACAGAAACAAAGTACAATCTGATAGTCGCCGAGCAGCTGGTGATTGCGCTGTCTAGTGCAGAGCTATACCTAGTGCACTCTGTAATCAGCACTCAGTAACACAACTAGTCAGACACTCCCCCTCTCTGATTAGACACTCCCTCTCAAGTCAGACACGCCCCCTCTCTAATCAGACAGTCCCCTCCTTGGTTAAACAGACCCCCTCTCTGGTCAGAAAGCCCAACCTTCATACACCCCTTTCTGCTCAAACTCTCCCCTCTGTGCTTAGACACACCCCCTCAATTTTCAGACACTCCTCTCTTTTGTCAAACACGCCCCATTTCTGATATTACATATCCCACTATAGTCACTATTGGTCAGCCATGCCCCCCCCCGAACCAGAGAGTCCCCTCTTTAGTCAAACATGCCCCCTGTTTGATCAAACACACCCCTTTGTGATCTGACACTCCCCTCTGTGGTCAGACACGCCCCCCCCTCTCATCAGATACTACTCCTCTCTCTGGTCAAACACGCCCCCTTTCTCACCAGACACTCCCATTTCTGATCAGACACTCCTCTCATTTGTCAAACACCCCCCTTTCTGATCAGACACTCCCCTCTTTTGTCAAACACCCCCCTTTCTGATCAGACACTCCCCTCTTTTGTCAAACACGCTCCTTTCTGATTAGACACTCCCCTCTCTTGTCAAACACGCCCCTTTGTGATTAGACACGCCTCTCTTTTGTCAAACATGCCCCTTTGTGATTAGACACTCCTCTCTTGTTAAACACCCCCCCTTTCTGATCAGACACTCCCCTCTCTTGTTAAACACCCCCCCTTTCTGATCAGACACTCCCCTCTCTTGTCAAACACACCCCCTTTCTGATCAGACACTCTCCTCTCTTGTCAAACACACCCCCTTTCTGATCAGACACTCCCCTCTCTTGTCAAACAAACCCCTTTCTGATTAGACACTCCACCTCTCTTGTCAAACACACCCCTTTCTGATTAGACACTCCACCTCTCTTGTCAAACACGCCTCCTTTCTGATCAGACACTCCCCTCTCTCATCAAACACACCCCTTTCTGATTAGACACTCCCCTCTCTTGTCAAACACACCCCCTTTCTGATCAGACACTCCCATCTCTTGTTAAACACCCCCCCTTTTCTGATCAGACACTCCCTTCTTTTGCCATACACTCCCCCGTTCTGATCAGACACTCCCCTCTCTTGTCAACCACCCCCCCATTTTCTGATTGGACTCGCCCCTCTCTTGTCAAACACTCCCCCTTTCTTATCAGACATTCCCCACTATGGTCAAACATGTCCCCTCATTGTTCAGTCATGCCCCCGCCCACCCCCCGCTAATCAGAGATTCCCTTTTTTAGTCAAACACACCCCCTGTTTGATCAGACATGCCCCTTTGTGATCTGACACTCCCCTCTCCGGTCAAGCACACCCCCTCTCTCACCAGACACTCCCATTTCTGATCAGACACCCCCCCTCTGTTGTCAGACAGATCCCTCTCTGGTTAAACAGACTCCTCCTCTAGTCAGACACCCCCCCTCCTTGTAAGTAAACTTCTGGGGGGTGGGGCTGATATGAGGGGTGTGGCTGTTACTGAACTCTGCCAGCACAGAGCACTGGAGGGGGAGGGCAGGAAGCAGCATTATTCCTGGGATAAAAAGATTTGATAATTTCCAACCAACAATCAGCCCCCCAAATCCCACCATGCAGGGGGCGGGGGGGGGGAGGGGGGGACTTTGGTCTGTTTTTAGATTGATTTCCTCTATCACGCCAGCGTGGTGGGCGGAGCTTCATGCAGGTTTTTAGTGGTTTTAAAGTGTTTTCATGTTTTCCAATTAAAATGTACTTTATGGATACATCAGGGATTTGGGGTTCTGTAGTTCATAGAATTCAGCTGGGAAGGCGGATCTTATTGTGTGAGATTTCAGGACGCGTGATTTCTGGCGGGATCAACGGGAGTTTTCTGCCTTAAAATAAAGAAAAGGAATGCAGGCGCCACGTGTGAGGAGGTGGGTGAGGTGACTTCTTCATATTGCCCTGTGCTGAGTGTGGGCCCCGGGCCCCGTCTCTGTGTATGGAGTTGCCTCCCCATACTCGTTACAATGTCTCAGATTCACAAGTCGTTTTCCTGCCGTCAATAATCTGATTGTTTTCATCGTCGTCTCCAGCTGGGAGTCCGCGGCAAAACCAGCGATAATGTCTCTGTGTCATCTGAGGGATATCAATTAGATAAAGTGCGTCCCGTTAATGTGCGCCGCCACGGAAGAGCGCCACGGGAGAGCGCCACGGAAGATCGCCACGGGAGAGCGCTGCGCGTTTTTATTGGTTAATAATGCTTTAATAGCAGAATATATAGTCTAGAGAGGGGCGGAAACACCTGGAGGATGAGCGGGGGACTCAATAATGGCAATATTAGGAGATTTCCCTGCAGTAGATTGTGTCTCTGCCCCTCCCACAATGGAGAGATTCCCCCTGGTAATTTGTGTCTCTGCCCCGCCCACAATGGTGAGATTCCTCCTGTAGATTGTGTCTTTGCACCTCCCACAATGGTGAGATTCCTCCTGTAGATTGTGTCTTTGCCCCTCCCACAATGGTGAGATTCCCCCAGTAGTTTGTGTCTCTGCCCCTCCCACAATGGGGAGATTCCCCCCAGTAGTTTGTGTCTCTGCCCCTCCCACAATGGGGAAATTCCCCCCAGTAGTTTGTGTCTCTGCCCCTCCCACAATGGTGAAATTCCCTCCAGTAGTTTGTGTCTCTGCCCCTCCCACAATGGGGAGATTCCCCCCAGTAGATTGTGTCTCTGCCCCTCCCACAATGGGGAGATTCCCCCCAGTAGTTTGTGTCTCTGCCCCTCCCACAATGGGGAGATTCCCCCCAGTAGTTTGTGTCTCTGCCCCTCCCACAATGGTGAGATTCCTCCTGTAGTTTGTGTCTCTGCCCCTCCCACAATGGTGAGATTCCCCCAGTAGTTTGTGTCTCTGCCCCTCCCACAATGGGGAGATTCCCCCCAGTAGTTTGTGTCTCTGCCCCTCCCACAATGGGGAGATTCCCCCCAGTAGTTTGTGTCTGTGCCCCTCCCACAATGGTGAGATTCTCTCCAGTAGTTTGTGTCTCTGCTCCTCCCACAATGGGGAGATTCCCCCCAGTAGTTTGTGTCTCTGCTCCTCCCACAATGGGGAGATTCCCCCCAGTAGTCTCTGTATGGTTGGATGACACAGTAGAGGGCCCAGCACATACATTACTCTCTCTGTAAAGATTGCTGCAGGAGGAGTGAGACTCCTTTAACTTCAGGTGGTCCCAGTGAGATATTAGAGGGGTCCTCCGCTCCCTTCCCCCATACTCCCGTCCAATCCCGGTTCTCTTTTCTCCGTCCCTCCTGGCAGAAAGCCGCAGTCCCCCCCCCCCCTTCGTGCTCCATGTGACCCGAGAGAGCCCCCCCCACTCCTCCCCCACCGCACCGCTGCCAGGAACATATGTTGTGTCTTTTAACAAATTTGCATAATGAGTCCGCCTCTCATGAATAATGGATGAGGCACGGCGGCCCTCTCCGGAGACACTCCGCCATCCATACATTGTTTATTATCTTCATTAGGGCCGTCGTTCCGGGCGATGATGGGATCCGCCCCCTCTGATCCGCCAACGTTCCGCCAAATGTTATACCGCGGTGCTTCGGCGTACGGCGCTACGGTCTGCCGCAACCGTGAAACGAGAGCGATAACTGCAAAGAACCCAACACCCACCCGAAGGGTGCGTCCAGGGCCCCTCAATGCCTCACACTGGCCCCCAGTCTGCTTCAGATCCTATAGGAATGTCGCACATAGGCCTTCCTGATTGGACGAAATGTCCCATCATTGGTGTCAGTGGGAGGAATAGTGCACATCATTGGTGTCAGTGGGAGGAATAGTGCCCCATCATTGGTGTCAGTGGGAGGAATAGTGCCCCATCATCAGTGTCAGTGGGAGGAATAGTGCCCCATCATTGGTGTCAGTGGGAGGAATAGTGTACCATCATCGGTGTCAGTGGGAGGAATAGTGCCCCATCATTGGTGTCAGTGGGAGGAATAGTGCCCCATCATTGGTGTCAGTGGGAGGAATAGTGCCCCATCATCGGTGTCAGTGGGAGGAATAGTGCCCCATCATTGGTGTCAGTGGGAGGAATAGTGCCCCATCATTGGTGTCAGTGGGAGGAATAGTGCCCCATCATTGGTTTCAGTGGGATGAATAGTGCCCCC
Organism: Staurois parvus; assembly: GCA_951230385.1. NCBI lineage: Eukaryota > Metazoa > Chordata > Amphibia > Anura > Ranidae > Staurois > Staurois parvus. The sequence goes on along the minus strand of CATNWA010015637.1, from coordinate 222,322 downwards.
ATCATTGGTGTCAGTGGGAGGAATAGTGCCCCATCATTGGCATCACTGGGAGGAATAGTGTCCCATCATTGGTGTCAGTGGGAGGAATAGTGTACCATCATCGGTGTCAGTGGGAGGAATAGTGCCCCATCATTGGTTTCAGTGGGATGAATAGTGCCCCATCATTGGTGTCAGTGGGAGGAATAGTGCCCCATCATTGGTATCACTGGGAGGAATAGTGCCCCATCATTGGTGTCAGTGGGATGAATAGTGCCCCATCATTGGTGTCAGGGGGAGGAATAGCTTCCCAAGGGCTAAAGGGTACATTTTTACCCTCTTTTTCTTCAATGTAAATAAGGACATATACAGTGGGGATGGAAAGTTTGGGCACCCCAGCTAAAAATTTGTATTAATGTGCATAAAGAAGCCAAGGAAAGATGGAAAAATCTCCAAAAGGCATCAAATTACAGATTAGACATTCTTATAATATGTCAACAAAAGTTAGATTTTATTTCCATCATTTACACTTTCAAAATAACAGAAAACAAAAAAATGGCGTCTGCAAAAGTTTGGGCCCCCTGCAGAGTTAATATCTTGTACTGCCCCCTTTGGCAAGCTGAGACCTGCCAGTGTCATGGATTGTTCTCAATCATCGTCTGGGAAGACCAGGTGATGTCAATCTCAAAGGTTTTAAATGCCCAGACTCATCTGACCTTGCCCCAACAATCAGCACCATGGGTTCTTCTAAGCAGTTGTCTAGAAAACTGAAACTAAAAATAGTTGACGCTCACAAAGCTGGAGAAGGCTATAAGAAGATAGCAAAGCGTTTTCAGATGTCAATATCCTCTGTTCGGAATGTCATTAAGAAATGGCAGTCATCAGGAACAGTGGAAGTTAAAGCAACATCTGGAAGACGAAGAAAAATATCAGACAGAACAGCTCGCAGGATTGTGAGAAAAACACTTCAAAACCCACGTTTGACGGCACGATCCCTCCAGAAAGATCTGGCAGACACTGGAGTTGTGGTCACTATTCCACTATAAAGAGATACTTGTACAAATATGGTCTTCATGGAAGAGTCATCAGAAGAAAACCTCTTCTACGTCCTCACCACAAAAATCATCGTTTGAACTTTGCAAATGAACATATAGACAAGCCTGATGCATTTTGGAAACAAGTTCTGTGGACCGATGAGGTTAAAATTGAACTTTTTGGCCGGAATGAGCAAAGGTACGTTTGGAGAAGAAGGGGCACAGAATTGAATGAAAAGAACCTCTGTCCAACTGTGAAGCATGGGGTTGGATCAATCATGCTTTGGGGTTGTGTTGCAGCCAGTGGCACAGGGAACATCTCACGAGTAGAAGGAAAAATGGATTCAATAAAATTTCAGCAAATTTTGGATGGTAACTTGATGCCATCTGTGAAAAAGCTGAAGTTAAAGAGAGGATGGCTTCTACAAATGGATAATGATCCTAAACACACCTCGAAATCCACGGGGGATTACATCAAGAGGCGTAAACTGAAGGTTTTGCCATGGCCTTCACAATCTCCTGACCTCAACATCATTGAAAATCTATGGATAGACCTTAAAAGAGCCGTGCGTGACAGACAGCCCAGAAATCTCAAAGAACTGGAAGACTTTTGTAAGGAAGAATGGGCAAAGATACCTCAAACAAGAACTGAAAGACTCTTGGCTGGCTACAAAAAGCGTTTACAAGCCGTGATACTTGCCAAAGGGGGCAGTACAAGATATTAACTCTGCAGGGGGCCCAAACTTTTGCAGACGCCATTTTTTTGTTTTCTGTTATTTTGAAAGTGTAAATGATGGAAATAAAATCTAACTTTTGTTGACATATTATAAGAATGTCTAATCTGTAATTTGATGCCTTTTGGAGATTTTTCCATCTTTCCTTGGCTTCTTTATGCACATTAATACACATTTTTAGCTGGGGGGCCCAAACTTTCCATCCCCACTGTACTTTCCGGTGTGTTTTTGATGCTTTCTGGTTCATTTTTTCCCTGTGCGTTCCGATGCGTTTTTGATGATGCGTTTTACCGCGTTCCAGTCCAGTTCTGTGCAGGAAATGCCGCCTGTTCTCCTTTTGTCTGGTGTGAACGCTGCCATTGGACACCATGTAATCGACAATCGATGCGTTTTTGGCGGGGACTGCGGGGGGTGCGATCCGCCTTTATCAATGTTTACAAATAATGTGCGATTTGGTGCACATTCCTGGGACGCGACATTCACACTATTGTGCGATATACCCGGCGCTCACGTAGAGACGCAAAAACGGCGCTCATTGTACTTTTGGCGTCATTCATTACTATCGGCGCCCCAAAAGTGGCAAAATACGGGGTTAGAAAATGCGCAAAGCTCAGAAAAGGTGAACGAGCTGCTTTGGGAAAACATCGGCCGCCCCCCATACACGTCCAAAAAACCGCGAGCTGGCGCGACGCCTGACCTCACGTCATGATTTGGAGATAATGCAGCGGAGAGGAGTGAGACTTCCCAGTGTGATGTGAAGCTTCCGCCCGTCACAGAATATTCCGGTCATCCCAGCGTTTGGCGAGATGCGAAGATCTTCCAGCTGCTGGAGTAGGATTTTGTCTCTGTGTCCCCATGAGATGGATTCTCCCTCACTTCCTGTTCCGGTGACACCAGGGTAGACTTTGTCGCTGTAGTAAGATGTGTGCTAATCAGCTGATTCCCTGCCGCACCTTAACAGGCAGAGGCGTGCGGTGCATTGTGGGATGGTGGGCGTGTCCGAGCTGCGACTCAGAGAGAAGTCAACATTTGCATATTGCGTGCTGTGGGGGTTCCGCCTCCAGCTTTATTCATTGTACTTTAATGACAGGTCCACTTTAAGACCCTCCCCCCCCTGACTCCCACAACCCCCCCCCACCTCCCACCCCCCCCCATCTACCAGCCTCCTCCAGGTTATAGATAATCTTTGCTGTCTCAGTGGTAATGTATATGGGGGGGGGGGGAGGGGGGGGTGACGGGCGGAGACAGCTGGAGGGTCCCAGATGACCTATACAGCCTTATAGGGGGCGGGGCATCATCCAATGAGAGCGACACGGCGTAATACGGCGACATTCTGCAACATTGTATCACCTGCAGACTGAAGGGAATGTTACATTGTTCTGTGTACTGCGCCGCGGTCTATGTCAGAGCTACATACATGTATAATGATAGTGTGTGACTGTGGGGGAGGGGACATTAGAGTGTAAGCTCCTCTGTACAGAGACTGATGGGACTGTGGGGGAGGGGACATTAGAGTGTAAGCTCCTCTGTACAGAGACTGATGGGACTGTGGGGGAGGGGACATTAGAGTGTAAGCTCCTCTGTACAGAGACTGATGGGACTGTGGGGGAGGGGACATTAGAGTGTAAGCTCCTCTGTACAGAGACTGATGTGACTGTGGGGGAGGGGACATTAGAGCGTAAGCTCCTCTGTACAGAGACTGATGTGACTGTGGGGGAGGGGACATTAGAGTGTAAGCTCCTCTGTACAGAGACTGATGTGACTGTGGGGGAGGGGACATTAGAGCGTAAGCTCCTCTGTACAGAGACTGATGGGACTGTGGGGGGGGGGGGCATTAGAGCGTAAGCTCCTCTGGTACAGAGACTGATGTGACTGTGGGGGAGGGGACATTAGAGTGTAAGCTCCTCTGGTACAGACTGATGTGACTGTGGGGGAGGGGACATTAGAGTGTAAGCTCCTCTGGTACAGAGACTGATGGGGACTGTGGGGGAGGGGACATTAGAGCGTAAGCTCCTCTGGTACAGACTGATGTGACTGTGGGGGAGGGGGACATTAGAGTGTAAGCTCCTCTGGTACAGAGACTGATGTGACTGTGGGGGAGGGGACATTAGAGTGTAAGCTCCTCTGGTACAGAGACTGATGGGACTGAGGGGGAGGGGACATTAGAGTGTAAGCTCCTCTGGCACAGAGACTGATGCGGTTGATGGTCACATGATGATCAGAATGTTTGGGTTTCGGATTCTCCTTGTGGTCGGACCCTCCGTGGGACACTTTCAGGGGAGTCACAAGTCTCTCTGCAGCTCAGGGACAGGCAGGGCATGCTGTAACTTCTAGTCCCCCCCCATCCTCTGAGTACCGGAGACCCTGGATGGGTGGATGATGCCGCCTCCCCTTCCTCACCCAATGAAGCCCCCCCCCCCGCGCTCCTCTCGGCGCTCCCTGCGCTAATGACATGCAAATGAGATGCTAATGTGCCGGGAGAAGTTCTGTGGAGCTGACAAATGACTCATCCTGGGACCCGTCCCCCCCGGGTGCTGATTAATGTGCGTTCAGCGCTGGTGGCGAGCGGCGCCCTGCGACGGGCTGCCATGTTCCCGGGGAATGGCGAAGGATCTTGATTGGACTTTGTGGACCCCGGAGGAAACTCTGCTGGCTGGTGGTGGGGGGAAGGGGAGGGGGGGGGTAGCGGTTGATTAGCAGTAAATCTCTCGTTGCGAGGGGGGGTGTCAGGGGGGGGGAGGGGAGCGCTGCGCTCCGATGGGCCGGCGACGCGGATTCCCGTGGCCGATGGGACTTTACCGCACAAATTCCCAAAGATGGCTCCAGTCTGAGGGGCTCATTCCGCGTCGTCCGCCCGAGCGCCGAATCTCATGATTGTCCCCTCGATACATTGTAGCCGGAAAATCTCCAATCGCCTCAATCGAGCCGGGGGTGGGGGCGGGGCTTTTAGGGCGGGACACCACAGAATTAAGCAGCGTGGCGGTGTCGCCTTCCCGCCCACTGACTGCTGATTGGTCATGAACTCTGCTCACTCTGATCTCTCCTCCTGTCCACACGTGCATCAGCCACAACCTGATTGGCTTTCAGTGCCGTCCACCCCGGACACGTGCAGAAAGAAATCGGATCGATTTGTCAAGCGACTCATTTCGTTTCGTTTGTTCGACCCGATTCAAATCTTCCCGATAGATTTTAATTACTCGAATTTCACGCCAATCGAAAATAATGAGTCGCTCTGAATTTATTGTGAAGAACAGCTGGTTCTATTCTGTTTGAATTTCAAATTTCAGAAGACGGCTATATTCATTCTACTTTATTCTATTCTATTCTTTTTTATTCTATTCTATTTGAAATTCAAATTTAGAAAATAATAGAATAAAACAGAACAAAATAGAATAGAAAAAAAAGAATAAAATAGAAAATATAGCGTCTTCTTTAATTTGAATTTTGAAAAGAATAGAATAAAAAAGAATAGAATAGAACAACGTAGAATGAATATAGCTGTCTTCTAAAATTCAGATTTTTAAAATAATACAATAAAGCAGAAGAGAGTAGGATAGAAAATAAAAGAACAGAATAGAAAATAGAATAGAACAGATGAGAAAAGAATAGAAAGATTATAGCTGTCTTCTGAAATTCCAATTTTAGAAGACAAATATATTCTTTCTATTCTATTCTTTTCTAAATTTGAATTTCGGAAGACAGCTATACTCTTTCTTTCTTTTCTATTCTGTTCTTTTTTCTCTTCTGTTCTATTCTATTTTCTATTCTATTCTTTTATTTTCTATCCTACTCTCTTTCTGTTTTATTGTATTCTTTTCAAAATCTGAATTTTAGAAGACAGATCTATTCATTCTACGTTATTCTATTCTGTTTTATTCAATTCTTTTAGAAAATCAAATTTCAGAAGACACTATATTCTTTTCTATTCTGTTCTTATTGTCTATTCTGTTTTGTTCTGTTCTATTCTATTCTTTTCTAAATTTGAATTCAGGAAGACAGCTATATTCTTTCTATTCTATTCTTCTCTCTTCTGTTCTATTTTCCATTTTATTCTTTTAATTTCTGTTCTACTCTGTTCTTTTTTTTTTTTTTTCTATTCTTTTCGAAATTCAAATTTTAGAAGGCGGCAATATTTATTCTACTTTATACTATTCTATTCTTTTCAAAATTCAAATTTCAGAAGACGGCTATACTGTTTCTATTCTATTCTTTTCTCTTTTCACTTCTATTCCTTTCTATTTTCTATTATATTCCTTTATTTTCTATTCTACTCTGTTCTGTTTTATTCTTTTTTTTTATTTATTTTAATTTCAGAAGACGGTTATATTTGTTCTATTTTATTTATTTTTTATTCTGTTCTGTTTTATTCTATTCTATTCTTTTTTAAATTTGAATTTCAGAAGACAGGTATATTCTTTCTATTTTGTTCCCTCTCTATTTATTTTCTATTCTTTTCCAATCTATCTTTTTTACTCTATTATTTTTCTTTTCTATTCTATTCTTTAAAATTTTGGAGCACAGCTGTACTCTTTCTTTTCTATTCTGGTCTATTCTATTTCTATTATTTTCTATTCTATTCCTTTATGTTTTATTCTATTTTATTTTCTATGATATTTTTTTTTACTCTGTTGTTTTCTATTCTGTTCTGTTTTATTCAATTCTATTCTTTTCAAAATTTGCATTTCTAAAGAGGGCTATATTTTTTTCTATGTTATTCTATTCTATTTTATGTTAACTTCTATTATTTTCTATTTTTTTTCTGTTATATTCTGTTATATTCTAAATTGTAATTTCGGAATACGGCTATAATCTTTCAATTCTATTCTTTTCTATTCTAGTCTATTATTTCCTATTCTATTCGTTTATTTATTATTCTAACATTTTATTTTCCACTCTTCTTTTCTATCCCATGTCTTTATTTTCTATTCCATTCTATTCTATTTTATTTTCTAATCTCCTCCATGCTCTTGTCTCCTGGAATCTCTTCCATGCTCTTGTCTCCTGGAATCTCCTCCATGCTCTCGTCTCCTGGAATCTCTCTCCATGCTCTTGTCTCCTGGAATCTCCTCCATGCTCTTGTCTCCTGGAATCTCCTCCATGCTCTTGTCTCCTGGAATCTCCTCCATGCTCTTGTCTCCTGGAATCTCCTCCATGCTCTTGTCTCCTGGAATCTCCTCCATGCTCTTGTCTCCTCCAATCTCCTCCATGCTCTTGTCTCCTGGAATCTCCTCCATGCTCTTGTCTCCTGGAATCTCCTCCGTTCTCTTGTCTCCTGGAATCTCCTCCGTTCTCTTGTCTCCTGGAATCTCCTCCATTCTCCTGTCTCCCGGAATCTCCTCCATGCTCTTGTCTCCTGGAATCTCCTCCATGCTCTTGTCTCCTCCAATCTCCTCCAATCTCCTCCATGCTCTTGTCTCCCAGAATCTCCTCCATGCTCTTGTCTCCTGGAATCTCCTCCATGCTCTTGTCTCCTGGAATCTCCTCCATGCTCTTGAGACTGTGCTGGGAGACACAGCAAACCTTCTGGCAATGGTACGTATTGATGTTCCATCCTGGAGGAGTTGGACTGCCTGTGCAACCTCTGTAGGGTCCAGGTATGGCCTCATGCTACCAGTAGTGACACTGACCCCGTCAGTGTCAAAAAAGATGAGTAGGGAAAAAAATGTCAGTGGCCTCCACCTGTAAAACCATTCCTGTTTTGGGGGTCGTCTCATTGTTGCCCATCTAGTGCACCTGTTGTTAATTTCATGAACACCAAAGCAGCTGAAACTGATTACCGCCCCCCTCTGCGACTTCCCTGACCAGATCCATATCCCGGGAGTGTCACTGACTTGATCCTAGATTACAAGTCTTCCTTTCATTTTTTTTGAGCCAGGTTGAAACAAACGCACTGCTCCAAAGTGCGACGCTGAGAAACACGCAAAAAAAAAACCGCACCGACTGGAACGCCATGAAGGCGGGGGACCGTAGAGAGCAGTATGCACGACTCCACAACCCCCCCCCACACTCCTCTCTCATAGGTCTATAAAATGATATGAAATTGTCACTCTTTTCCGCGGCGTTTGTGGCGACTTTCCGCCTCTGTGATTTTGCGCAATTATTCGCCCACTTTGTAGCGGGTTCCAGCGAGCCGCGATAGACGAGCTTATTCCTCTTTTTCCTCCACCTGGACGATTAATCTTACTTAATCTCGCCGTGTTTTTCCTCCGGAGAGATTAATCGCGGCAGATCTAATCACGCTTCAGCGAAAGACCCTCAAAGCCGCAAAAGCGTCCGCACGCGGCGCGGCGGAGATCAATACCGGGGGACAAGCGAGTAACAAGAGCTGGAATATCAATGAGTCCCCTCGCCTATTGTCCTGTACATGGAGGCCCCCACCTTCGGGTCACCGGAACCTCGCGGCCCCTACGCGGCCTCCTGCGATTTGTACTCCACGCGTCGCCCTCCCGCCGTCTCCTTATATGCCGATCGGGCGCAATTCTCGGAGAGGCGACTTTGTTCCGCCGCGCCCTCTGCATGAGAATTGGTTGTATGTGAAGCGCAGTAAGGAGAGAAATATCTGCTGGAGGGTGAAGGGACGAGGATGAAAAGCACAGACGAGCGCTAGATGGCATGAAAACTGCGGGATGACGTAGACTGGAGAGCAGGGTGAAGGCGGAGGACTTCTTTATATGGCGGCTTCCTGTGGTTGCTGGGAAAAGGGAGACCGGTGATGGCCCCCCTCGGGGGCGCCAGGGAGGAGATCCGCCCCAACGATTGCCACGTCTTTCCGCTATTCCCTGGATTCCCAGTCATTGATGGTGTCACTCCCGAGATGGAGAGTCCAATCATCCTGACCATCGCACCCGACACCTTCATCCACACAATCTACCCACCACCATACCCTCCAGGGGGGACATCTCCCCATTGTGGGAGGGGCAGAGATGCAGACTACTGGGGGGAAATCTCCCCATTGTGGGAGGGGCAGAGACACAAACTACTGAGGGAAATCTCCCCATTGTGGGAGGGGCAGAGACACAAACTACTGGGGGAAATCTCCCCATTGTGGGAGGGGCAGAGACACAAACTACTGGGGGAAATCTCCCCATTATGGGAGGGGCAGAGACACAAACTACTGGGGGAAATCTCCCCATTGTGGGAGGGGCAGAGACACAAACTACTGGGGGGAATCTCCCCATTGTGGGAGGGGCAGAGACACAAACTATTGGGGGGAATCTCCCCATTGTGGGAGGGACACAGACACAAACAACTGGGGGGAAATCTCATTGTGGGAGGGGCAGAGACACAAACTACTTGGGGGTAATCTCCCCATTGTGGGAGGGGCAGAGACACAAACTACTGGGGGAAATCTGCCCATTGTGGGAGGGGCAGAGACACAGTCTACTGGGGGGAAATCTCATTGTGGGAAGGGCAGAGACACAAACTACTTGGGGGAATCTCCCCATTGTGGGAGGGGCAGAGACACAAACTACTGGGGGGAATCTCCCCATTGTGGGAGGGGCAGAGACACAAACTACTGGGGGGAATCTCCCCATTGTGGGAGGGGCAGAGACACAAACTACTGGGGGGAATCTCCCCATTGTGGGAGGGACACAGACACAAACTACTGGGGGGAATCTCCCCATTGTGGGAGGGGCAGAGACACAAACTACTGGGGGGAATCTCCCCATTGTGGGAGGGACACAGACACAAACTACTGGGGGGAATCTCCCCATTGTGGGGAGGAGGGACACAGACACAAACAACTGGGGGGAAATCTCATTGTGGGAGGGGCAGAGACACAAACTACCGTTGATTATCTGACCACTGGGGTCTCTGAGCTGTAGAAGACTCTACCAGGTAGTCCACCTCCCCTCTGCCCATGTAGGACATGAATATCAGTTTGGGTGTAGTTGTCCTTTAAGTCTTAGTGTTCTGTGCCTCTTTCTATATGTTCTCAGTACAGATGTCGGATTTGGAAGCTCAGAGGGAAGTCGCTGGTTTTGGCCCCTGTGGCTGGGCCGGGTATATCTGTTTTCGCTCCGGTTGGGGCCCCGTCGCCTCGCTGGGCTGTGTGTTTGTAATCTGCTCAGACCTTGGCACACCTTGTCTGTCTGCACGCTTCTCTGCGGACACGCCATTAATCAGACAGGCGGCAAGCTGTGATTGGCTGATAAGCTTCACCTAGTGGACAGATTGAGGTGTTGGGAGAGATAACAGCAAATCCCGCCATTCCCTATCTCTGCAGATCTCGCTGTGCCATAGCCGCCCGTCCTCACCGGGTTTAATAGATCAGATCAGCTCCTGCTATTGGCTCATTGCAGAGAGAGGACATTATACAGCGCTGGGGGGGACCACAATGAGGGGCCATTTTATGCCTGGCATTGGGGCCTCCACTTCTGAAATGATGTTGGATGACGATTTCCAGTGAATATCTTATTCTGTAGAGGCAGCAACCCATCAATGGTTCACCAAAATCGGCAAAATAGCCGCGTCGTGTCTTACCGAACTTCTCTGGTTCATGAAACTTTGACTTGGAAACTTCAGATATAATAAAACCATTGAAAAGAGGCTAAAAAAGTGCTGTGTCTCTGCCCCTCCCACAATGGGGACATTTCCTTAAGTAGTTTGTGTCTCTGCCCCGCCCACAATGGGGACATTTCCTTAAGTAGTTTGTGTCTCTGCCCCTCCCACAATGGGGAGATTTCCTGCAGTAGTTTCTGTCTGCCCCTCCCACAATGGGGAGATTTTCCCCAGTAGTTTGTGTCTCTGCCCCACCCACAATGGGGAGATTTCCCACAGTAGTTTGTGTCTCTGCCCCCGCCCACAATGGGGAGATTTCCTTAAGTAGTTTGTGTCTCTGCCCCTCCCACAATGGGGAGATTTCCTGCAGTAGTTTGTGTCTGCCCCTCCCACAATGGGGAGATTTCCCCCAGTAATTTGTGTCTCTGCCCCACCCACAATGGGGAGATTTCCCACAGTAGTTTGTGTCTCTGCCCCGCCCACAATGGGGAGATTTCCTCCCTTAGTTTGTGTCTCTCTGCCCCTCCCACAATGGGGAGATTTCTCCTGCAGTATTTCATGTCTCTGCCCCTCCCACATTGGTGAGATTTCCTGCAGTAGTTTGTCTATGCCCCTCCCACATTTTTTAGATTTTTTTCCCCCAGTAGTTTGTCTCTCTGCCCCTCCCACAATGGGCAGATTTCCTGCAGTAGTTTGTGTCTTTGCCCCTCCCACATTTTTGAGATTTCCCCCAGTAGTTTGTGTCTCTGCCCCTCCCACAATGGGGAGATTTCCCCCAGTAGTCTGTGTCAATGCCCCTCCCACTATGGGGAGATTTCCCCCAGTAGTTTGTGCCTCTGCCCCCCCCACAATGGGAGATTTCCTGTAGTAGTTTGTGTCTCTGCCCCTTCCACAATGGGGAGATTTCCTGCAGTAGTTTGTGTCTCTGCCCCTCCCACAATGGGGAGATTTTCTGCAGTAGTTCGTGCCTCTGCCCCTCCCACAATGGGGAGATATACTGCAGTAGTTGGTGTCTCTGCCCCCCCCCCCCCCACAATAGGGAGATTTCCTGTAGTAGTTTGTGCCTCTGTCCCTCCCACAATGGGGAGATTTCCTGCAGTAGTTCATGCCTCTGCCCCTCCCACAATGAAGGTGTTTCTCTCTCACAGCCAAACTTCCTAACTCTTTGTGTATACTAGATTACGTAGAATCCATTGGGGAAGGGTGACACCATCACCAAGGGGTCAACTAGACATTGTTTTGAGAAAACTGTGTTGGGACCGGTTTTGGCTCAAGTTGTCTTGCAGTTGGTATGAATGGTGCACCATGGGATTGTCCACAACCTGCCATGATGCTGCATTGGGCCCCGGGAGGATCAATTACACTGAACATTAGACACCTCTAGGGATTCATCACCAATTTGGGGAAATCTCTGAAGATGAGAGGACATTGTTGGTGAATGGTGATGTGATGGGGGAATGGAAGGGAATTGTAGAAGTTGAACTCTTCGGAACTGAGGAGACGAGAAGAGATTCTCATCTGTGAGATACGAATAGATTTCTTCACGTTCTGGGACTAGACAAAGGATGAGGAACATTTGGGGAAATCTCTGAAGATGAGAGGACATTGTTGGTGAATGGTGATGTGATGGGGGAATGGAAGGGATTTGTAGAAGTTGAACTCTTCGGAACTGAGGAGACGCAAAGAGATTCTCGTCTTTGAGATATGAATAGATTTCTTCACGTTCTGGGACTAGACAAAGGTTGAGGAACATTTGGGGAAATCTCTGAAGATGAGAGGACATTGTTGGTGAATGGTGATGCGATGGGGGAATGGAAGGGATTTGTAGAAGTTGAACTCTTCGGAACTGAGGAGACGCGAAGAGATTCTCGTCTGTGAGATACGAATAGATTTCTTCACGTTCTGGGGACTAGACAAAGGATGAGGAACATTTGGGGAAATCTCTGAAGATGAGAGGACATTGTTGGTGAATGGTGATGTGATGGGGGAATGGAAGGGATTTGTAGAAGTTGAACTCTTCGGAACTGAGGAGACGCGAGGAGATTCTCGCCTGTGAGATACGAATAGATTTCTTCACGTTCTGGGACTAGACAAAGGTTGAGGAACATTTGGGGAAATCTCTGAAGATGAGAGGACATTGTTGGTGAATGGTGATGCGATGGGGGAATGGAAGGGATTTGTAGAAGTTGAACTCTTCGGAACTGAGGAGACGCGAAGAGATTCTCGTCTTTGAGATATGAATAGATTTCTTCACGTTCTGGGACTAGACAAAGGTTGAGGAACATTTGGGGAAATCTCTGAAGATGAGAGGACATTGTTGGTGAATGGTGATGCGATGGGGGAAAGGAAGGGATTTGTAGAAGTCGAACTCTTCGCAACTGAGGAGACGCGAAGAGATTCTCGTCTGTGAGATACGAATAGATTTCTTCACGTTCTGGGACTAGACAAAGGATGAGGAACATTGGCCGCGGTTGGGTCATTGACCCGAGTCGTTGAGCCATGCTCTGTTGGTATTCGTAGGAAGAATGGCGGTGAAGTGAGTCGGAAGAAGTGTTGATGGAGCCATAATTGAGGTTAAGGAAGGTTAATGGCTGTGAAGGTCAGGAGAACGCTTCATCCTTTTGTCCTACTCGCTGGGCCTGATAAGAAGATGTCCCCGGCTGTCATGGGTGAGGTGTATCTCACAAATACAAATGTTTCCACTCAAACAGCCCCCCCCCCCCCCAATGTGCGCAGTTGTTTTGGTAGAGCCCCCCTATTTTGGAGCACCCTACGACTGCAGAGCTGGGACGCGGTCTGACGCGTGCCAGGGTGACACGTGGACCGGCCCTCCCGCCTCTTCTGGTCACATGACTCACAGGTGGCTGGCTAAATTTATCTGCCAGTGTCTAATTTGTGGCACATAAATAGCAGATCCTAGATTAGTGCGATGCGTGCAAAATCTCAACGACCACTTCATCGCCGGAGCGGAGAACGAGAGAGAGCTGCTTATTATCCCCTCCAGCTTGTGTTTCAGGGTGACGCGCTTCCTAGCAACCGAATGTAATGACACGGAGTAACTCCTCGCTGTCACGGGAGATAAAACCGCCAACATCTGCTCCATGCTGATAAGTCATGTGACGTGCCGCGCCATAGACTCCATGGCCGTTGGGCCCCGTACACCTGGGCTTTCACAGGGAACATACGGTTTGCAATGCTGTTACCCTGAAAATGCGGCATGGGGGTCTTCAGGTTGCCTCGAATGCAGCATGTTCGCTGTACCCAACCGATTCTTTAGAGGCCTAATCCCCGTTCGGTGGCCCAAGGGCCACGTACTGGCCTTTGGTACTTAATGTGCGGTCCTCGGGCCCTAACAGAAGGTGGTTGGTATTTTCCTTGTCTAGGTTCACTCAGGGACAGTAAAAGGAATTATTCATTAAACTGGTTTCTGTTTCTTTCACACATCTGTACTATTTATGAGCTTTGCGTTCTTTTCCAATCTTTCTATAATGGATCTTGCTGGGAGGAATATCAGATGTGCCGCCAATAATTATATAGAGGACTGTGGGGAGCTCTGAGCTTTTAAATGGACTAAAAGGCCAATGAAATCTAGCAGTGTAATTTAATGTGTCCCTGGTCTCTCCTGCAGCAGGTCTCCAGTCTCCAACCACCTCCTGTAAGATGTTCCCAGTCTCCAACCAACTCCTGTAGGATGTCCCCAATCTCCAACCGCGCCTGTAAGATGTTCCCAGTCTCCAACCACCTTCTATAAGATGTTCCCAGTCTCGAACCACCTCCTGTAGGATGTCCCCAATCTTTAACCACCTCCTGTAAGATGTCCCAAGTCTCCAACCAACTCCTGTAGGATGTCCCCAATCTCCAACCGCATCCTGTAAGATGTTCCCAGTCTCCAACCACCTCCTGTAAGATATTCCCAGTCTCCAACCACCTCCTGTAAGATGTTCTTAGTCTCCAACCACCTCCTGTAAGATGTCCCAAGTCTCCAACCAACTCCTGTAGGATGTCCCCAATCTCCAACCACCTCCTGTAAGATGTTCTTAGTCTCCAACCACCACCTCCTGTAGAATGTCCCCAATCTCCAACCACCTCCTGTAAGATGTTCCCAGTCTCCAGCCACCTCCTGTAGGATGTCCCCAATCTCCAACCACCTCCTGTAAGATGTTTCCAGTCTCCAACTACCTCCTGTAGGATTTCCCCAGTCTCCAACCACCTCCTGTAAGATGCCCCCAGTCTCCAGCCACCTCCTGTAAGATGCCCCCAGTCTCCAACCACCTCCTGCAAGATGCCCCCAGTCTCCAACCACCTCCTGTAATATGTTCCCAGTCTCCAACCACCTCCTGTAGGATGCCCCCAGTCTCCAACCACCTCCTGTAAGATGTTCCCAGTATACAACCTACTCCTGTAAGATGTTCCCAGTCTACAACCACCTCCTGTAGGATGCCCTCAGTCTCCAACCACCTCCTGTAAGATATTCCCACTCTCCAACTACCTCCTGAAATAAGTTCCCAGTCTCCAACCACCTCCTGTAGGATGTCCCCAATCTCCAACCACCTCCTGTAAGATGTTCCCAGTCTACAACCTACTCCTGTAAGATGTTCCCAGTCTCCAACCACCTCCTGTAGGATGTCCCCAATCTACAACCACCTCCTGTAGGATGTCCCCAATCTACAACCACCTCCTGTAAGATGTTCCCAGTCTCCAACCACCTCCTGTAGGATGTCCCCAATCTCCAACCACCTCCTGTAAGATGTTCCCAGTTTCCAACCACCTCTTACAGAATGTCTGTAGTCTTCATCCATGTCCTGTAGCATGTCCCTAGTTTCCAGCTGCGTCCTGCTGCATGTTCCCAGTCTCAAAGCACATCTTGTAGCATGCCGCCAGTTTTCATCTATGTCCTGTAGCATGTTCACAGTCTTCAACCACATTCAGTAGCATGTCCCCGGTCTCCAGCCACTTGTTATTGAATGTCCCCAGTCTTCATCCATGTCTCATAACATGTCCCCAGTCACCAACCACATCCTTTAACATGTCCCCATTCTCCAGCCACATTCTGAACCATGTCCCCAGTCTCCAACCACATCCAGTAGGTTGTCCCCAGTCTCTAATCACATCCTGTAGCATGTCCCCAGTCTTCAGCCACCTCCTGTAGGATGTCCCCAATCTCCAACCACCTCCTGTAAGATGTACTCACTCCCTAGTCTCCAACCACCTCCTGTAAGATGTCTACAGTCTCCAATCACCTCCTGTAGGATGTTTGCAGTCTCCAACCACCTCCTGTAGGATGTCCCCAATCTCCAACCATTCCTGTAAGATGTCCCCAGTTTCCAACCATCTCTTACAGAATGTCCGTAGTCTTCATCCATGTCATGTAGCATGTCCCTAGTTTCCAGCTACATCCTGCTGCATGTCCCCAGTCTCCAACCACATCCTATAACATGTCCCCATTCTCCGGCCACATTCTGAACCATGTCCCCAGTTTCCAACCACCTTCTGTAGGATGTCCCAAGTCTCCAACCACCACCTGAAGGATGTCCCCAGTCTCCAACCACCTCCTGTAATATATTTCCAGTCTCCAACCACTTCCTATAACATGTCCCCAGTTTCCAACCATCTCCTGTAGGATGTCCCCAGTCTTAAATCACATCCTGTAGCAAGTCTCCAGTCACCTCTTGTTGCTTGTCCCCATTCTACAACCATGCCTTGTAGCATGCCCCCAGCATCCAATCACGTCATGTAACATGTTTCCAGTCTCCTTCTTGTAGCATGCCCATAGTCTCCATCCATGTCCTGTAGCATGTCCCCAATCTCCAAGAATGTTCTGTAACAATTTCTAAGTCTCCAATCACCTCTTGTAGCATGTCCCAATCTCTAACTATGTCCTGTAGCATGCCCCCAGTCTCCAACCACCTCCTGTAGGATGTCCCCAGTCTCCAACCCCCACTTGTAGAAGGTACCCAGTCACCAACCATGTCATATAGCATGTCCCCAGTCTCCAACCATGTCATATAGCATGTGCCCAGTCTTCCCATGTTCACATTCTCCAACCAGCTCCTGTAGGATGTTCCCATTCTCCAACTTCCACTTGTAGAAGGTACCCAGTCACCAACCATGTCGTATAGCATGTCCCAGTCTCCAACCATGTCATATAGCATGTCCCCAGTCTCCAACCATGTCATATATAGCATGTCCCCAGTCTCCAACCATGTCATATAGCATGTCCCCAGTCTCCAACCATGTCATATAGCATGTCCCCGGTCTTCCCATGTTCACATTCTCCAACCAGCTCCTGTAGGATGTCCACAGTCTCTGACCATCTCCTGAAGCACGTCCAGAGTCTCCAGTCACCCCTTGTGGGATGTCCATGCTCTCTGACCATAACCTATAGTACATCTGCGTTCTGTTTTCTGTGCCATTAGATACATGTTATGTCTGACCCTTTGAAGAAGTCAGGGGCCACACGTGAGGCTTCTGACGTCAAATAAATTGACCAAAACTGCTTTAGAGGCTCAGGGTGGCCATACGCTTCTACAAACCAGCTGTGAACTCCTATGTCCATTGGATTCCAATGTCGCTCCTTTGCCCGCACATAGGGCAGCCCATTGACATGAATGAAATGCGCATCTCTCAAAAATGCAAAAAAAATGTCTAGTTTGCAATGAATGGGGTCTAAAAAGTGGAATACTCGTTAGAACTCTTTTTGGGGGGCGAGCAGTGACCTCTATGTCCCCATCATGGCGAATTTACCCGCACTTCCTGTCCGGTTGCAGAGATCACCTGGACAGGTAATGAGGGGAAATCTCCCGCACTCCCCAACGTCGGTTCCCACACTACGAATTTTTTTCGGTTGTTATATTTTACATTTTATAAAAATTGCATCATCAGTGGAACTGCAAGTCTCAGCATGATCCCACCCCCCCGCGCCAAACTCATCCGCCGCAGAGCTGCGGGAATGCAGAGTTTTTTTAATTCCAACTTTGTGCTGTGGGGTATACACGGCAATGATTAAAGCGTAAGCTCTTGAGAGATCTTTTTTTTTTTTCCCCCCGGAATTTCACGCGGGATTAATCCGCAGAATGTCTGCCGCGCATGGCCTCCCCCCCCCCACCCCCACCCCTTGCCGACCTCTCCCGGGCGCAGGAGATAAGCGAAGGCGCCCAGATGCCTCTAAGCCCGCCGCGCTCGCTGCTGCAGACGCTTTGCATTTGGTATGTAATCTCCTGGGCAGGGATGCTTGTCATTAAGCTGCGAAATCTTCGCCTCGCTCCGCGGCAGCCATTTTTTTTCCCCAGCCTCTTGGCCGTTCCTGACCTCGCTTTCCACGATGGGATTGTCAGAGCGCGAAGCAAACGTGCGCAAAAAAACCCCAATTTTTTTTTAAAAAAAAATTTATTTTTGGTCTTAATCTTTTCATTTTGTGCCGTAAATTCCTCCCACTGCTGGAAATGAGAATCGGCGCCAAACGTTTGCGGAGAAAGGTGGGGGGGGGGGGGGGGAGCGTCTGGCACGTGCGAGGGGAGCGCGCGTCGCCTGTCTCTACGGGAGAGGAGGTGGGCGTTCGCTGACAAGGAGCGAGCCGATGTGTGTGTGTGTTTTCACGTTCTGCGAAGTGTTACTATAACGAGGGAGCGCGGCGTGCGGCGTTGGCGTGCCAGCCAGGAGGGGATGACATAATTAGACAGTTTAGGAGTGACACCTGGGCTAATGTGATCGTCATTAACGGGAACACTTGTGGGGGGAGTCGTTGGGCCGCCTGTCGCTGCTCCACTCGCAGGCTGTTGTGCTTTGTCTGGCGTGTTGTATGGAGGGATCATTGTGTGTATATCTCCCCGAGCTCACACACACGCGCACGCACACACACACACACACACATGCACACACACACACACATACACAAACACACACGCGCACACGCGCGCACACACACGCGCGCACACACACGAACACACGTGCACACACACACACACAGGCACGCACACACATACACAAACACACGCGCGCACACACACACACGCACACACACACAGGCACGCACACACACGCGCACACACACACACACACACAGGCACGCACACACACGCGCGCACACACACACGCACACACACACATACACGAACACACACGCGCACACACACACACACACACAGGCACGCACACACGCGTGCACACACACACGAACACACGCGCACACACGCACACACACACGCGCGCACACACGCACACACACACGCGCAGGCACATGCACACACACGCACACACACACCGCGAACTTGGCGAGGGAGATAATCCGGCGCACAGAACCTTTCATCCCTCCGGGGGGGTTGGTGGCGAGTCCGGGGGGCTGGAGATAGACCAAGAGGCTTAAGGTGGACCCATCATCGGATATATTGCTCCCCGGATCTTACATACATTGCTGGAAGAATTCCTGATATTTAGCATCTCTCACAGAGATCACAGGACTTGACAGAAGGACGGCGCCATCTCTATTCGGGCATCATCCGGGGTCATCATTTATTTCCTGGACTCAGAGATGACACAATCATGTAAATCCCGGTGAATGCGCAGTTCCTGGCTGTGTTCACAAATGTCTGACACAGATCAGCCCCCTGCTGCAGCCTCTCACCTCGCTACAAAGTTATAATGTACAGTCTGATCACTGGGGGAGGGGAGACTGAGGAAATGCCTCCTCCTCCTTCTACAAAGTTACAATGTACGGTCCGATCACTGGGGGAGGGGAGACTGAGGAAATGCCTCCTCCTCCTTCTACAAAGTTACAATGTACAGTCTGATCACTGGGGGCGGGGAAACTGAGGAAATGCCTCCTCCTCCTTCTACAAAGTTACAATGTACAGTCCGATCACTGGGGGAGGGGAGACTGAGGAAATGCTTCCTCCTCCTTCTACAAAGTTACAATGTACAGTCTGATCACTGGGGGAGGGGAGACTGAGGAAATGCCTCCTCCTCCTTCTACAAAGTTACAATGTACAGTCCGATCACTGGGGGCGGGGAAACTGAGGAAATGACTCCTCCTCCTTCTATAAAGTTACAATGTACGGTCTGATCACTGGGGGAGGGGAGAGACTGAGGAAATGCTTCCTCCTCCTTCTATAAAGTTACAATGTACGGTCTGATCACTGGGGGAGGGGAGACTGAGGAAAGGCTTCCTCCTCCTTCTACAAAGTTACAATGTACAGTCTGATCACTGGGGGAGGGGTGACTGAGGAAATGTCTCCTCCTACAAAGTTACAATGTACGGTCCGATCACTAAGGGAGGAGACTGAGGAAATGCTTCCTCCTGCCTGAAGCTGACCGATGACCTCACCTCGTCCAAGGCAGAGTCACTGACTGGAGCTCAAGGACAGCTTTCCCCCAGAAGGTTTAGATGTGAATCCATGTGACCTCAGCCATACGGAACCTCAGTTTCCATTCTTGGGTGGAGTCACCGTGAAAGAATTGGTGTCACCTAAATGAAATGTCCACTTTGTGTTGGTTGCCATTCATGGATCTGTGACACCTCAAGGTGTAGGGTGCCTCAGGGATTTCATAGGCTCCTCCGGTAAATGATGGTCCTCCGTAGGGGTGCACTTGGCCCCCACATGTCTACCTGCCACATGGAGGAGGTCCAGGACTCAGGTTGGTGGATAAATGAGGACACGGGGGAAAGGTTCCTGTGCGAGGAGATGATTAGCAGCAGAATCCGCATGTAAAATATTGATCAGTTTTAATTATTTAAAGCCGGGAGAGACAGATGTGTGAGACGATGGGGGGGAGGAGAGCGATGGGGGGGGGGAGGAGAGCGGCGATCACACGGGGAGGAGTATGGAGGGCGAGGAGAGCGATGGGGGGGGGGGGGTGGAGAGCGGCGATCACATGGGGAGGAGTATGGAGGGTGAGGAGAGTGATGGGGGGGGCGAGAGGAGAGCGGCGCTCACACGGGGAGGAGTATGGAGGGTGAGGAGAGTGATGGGGGGGGCGAGAGGAGAGCGGCGATCACATGGGGAGGAGTATGGAGGGTGAGGAGAGTGATGGGGGGGGCGAGAGGAGAGCGGCGCTCACACGGGGAGGAGTATGGAGGGTGAGGAGAGTGATGGGGGGGGCGAGAGGAGAGCGGCGCTCACACGGGGAGGAGTATGGAGGGTGAGGAGAGCGATGGGGGGGGCGAGAGGAGAGCGGCGCTCACACGGGGAGGAGTATGGAGGGCGAGGAGAGCGATGGGGGGGGGGGGGGGGGGGGGGAGAGCGGCGATCACATGGGGAGGAGTATGGAGGGTGAGGAGAGCGATGGGGGGGGGGGGGGGGAGAGGGCGATCACATGGGGAGGAGTATGGAGGGTGAGGAGAGTGATGGGGGGGGGGGGCGAGAGGAGAGCGGCGCTCACACGGGGAGGAGTATGGAGGGTGAGGAGAGTGATGGGGGGGGCGAGAGAGAAGAGCGGCGCTCACACGGGGAGGAGTATGGAGGGTGAGGAGAGTGATGGGGGGGGCGAGAGGAGAGCGGCGCTCACACGGGGAGGAGTATGGAGGGTGAGGAGAGTGATGGGGGGGGGGTGGAGAGCGGCGATCACACGGGGAGGAGTATGGAGGGTGAGGAGAGTGATGGGGGGGGGTGGAGAGAGCGGGGCGATCACACGGGGAGGAGTATAGAGGGTGAGGGCCCCATCATTGGTGTCAGTGGGAGGAATAGTGCCCCATCATTGGTGTCAGTGGGAGGAATAGTGCCCTATCATTGGTGTCAGTGGGAGGAATAGTGCCCCATCATTGGTGTCAGTGGGAGGAATAGTACCCCATCATTGGTGTCAGTGGGAGGAATAGTGTCCCATCATTGTTGTCAGTGGGAGGAATAGTGCCCCATCATTGGTATCAGTGGGGGGAATAGTGCCCCATCATTGGTGTCAGTGGGAGGAATAGTGCCCCATCATTGGTATCAGTGGGGGGAATAGTGCCCCATCATTGGTGTCAGTGGGAGGAATAGTGCCCCATCATTGGTATCAGTGGGAGGAATAGTGCCCCATCATTGGTGTCAGTGGGAGGAATAGCGCCCCATCATTGGTGTCAGTTGAAGGAATAGCGCCCCGTCATTGGTGTCAGTTGAAGGAATAGTGCCCTGTCATTGGTGTCAGTGGGAGGAATAATGCCCCGTCATTGGTGTCAGTGGAGGAATAGCGCCCCATCATTGGTGTCAGTGGGAGGAATAGCGCCCCATCATTGGTATCAGTGGGAGGAATAGCGCCCCATCATTGGTGTCAGTGGGAGGAATAGTGCCCCATCATTGGTGTCAGTGGATGGAATAGTGCCTCATCATAGATGTCAGCGGGAGGAGAGTGCCTCATACCACTGGGAGGAATAGGGCCCCGAGGTCCATGTAAAGCCAAGCAAAGGGCTGCAGTTTGGAGACCGATGATCTAGAATGTCTCCAGTGAAGTTTAGAGCTTCCAATAAACAGGGACATTCTTATCTTAGCAATGGGACTTAAACATCCAACCCCACTGAGGTGTTTTTGGTGCCCTCAGACGTTTTGTGGTTGGTGTAAGCCCCAACAAGGTAGATCTCAAAGTGAAGGGTGACATTTCTATTGTCTCTGAGGGCCTTTGTGGGCTCTTCGGATAGAATTCAATGAGTATTGGAAATAGTGAGCAGCAAACCGATGAATTGGAGTTCCGGTATTTTCCATTTATCTCAAAAGATCCATAAGAAGAGGTCAGCAAATTTGGAAGTTGTCCAAGGCCACCTGCAGGCTGCCAAAAACGACACGTTGGGTCACTCTTGGGATATGTTTTAGCATTCATCTTTCCTGACACACCCCTCGCATATCTAGCCCTGATGGAGGAGTCCCCTCAGAACCTGAAACATGTTGGCCCGATCTTTTATGATAGAAGAAACATACTTGGGCTGTAAGTTGCTGGATTGGCTCTCTTTAATCATCCAGCCTTCAATGTTTGTAACATGGAGGAACTTTCTAGTCTCAGGCAACCCCTGCTAATAATTTCCACATCTGCAGCTCATTGTACACTATGAGATGGTCACTGAGGACAATGTTCCTTGTATTTGTGGTCAATGGGAGGAATTTCCCCTTATAGCTAAAAAGATTGTTGTCAGTTACTATTTATCCGAGAGGCAGAAATTCCTCAAGGAACCCCTAGCAACCTCTTGAGGAACTCCAGGGTTGAGAAACGTTGGACTAAGGTAGGGGTGTCCAAACTATGGCCCTCCAGATGTTGAAGTGCTACAAGTCCCATCATGCCTCTGCCTGTGGATGTCAGAGTCTTGCAAGGCCTCATGGGACTTGCAGTTGCTCAACACCTGGAGGACCATAGTTTGGACACTCCTGGTCTAAGGGAACTGGTCCTGGAATCCAAGAGGCAGAAATTCCTCAAGGAACCCCTAGCAACCTCTTGAGGAACTCCAGGGTTGAGAAACGTTGGACTAAGGTAGGGGTGTCCAAACTATGGCCCTCCAGATGTTGAAGTGCTACAAGTCCCATCATGCCTCTGCCTGTGGATGTCAGAGTCTTGCAAGGCCTCATGGGACTTGCAGTTCCTCAACACCTGGAGGACCATAGTTTGGACACTCCTGGTCTAAGGGAACTGGTCCTGGAATCCAAGAGGCAGAAATTCCTCAAGGAACCCCTAGCAACCTCTTGAGGAACTCCGGGGTTGAGAAACGTTGGTCTAAGGCAGAGGTGTCCAAACTATGGCCCTCCAGATGTTGAAGTGCTACAAGTCCCATCATGCCTCTGCCTGTGGATGTCAGAGTCTTGCAAGGCCTCATGAGACTTGCAGTTCCTCAACACCTGGAGGACCATAGTTTGGACACTCCTGGTCTAAGGGAACTGGTCCTGGAACCCTTTCAGTTGATGGGAATAGCATCACTCTCCTGGAGCCCATAGATCCGAGAGTGGCAAGGATCCAGCTGAATCTTTTCATACTTTTGCTTCTTGGCAGGTCCTCTTTCGGGACCACCTTGTTCCTGACTGTCTACATGCTTTAACCGATTGTCCTGGTAGGAGCTGAAGAAGAGCTGACAGTTCTGCTGACTTTCGGCTCCTCAGAACATCGTTGCGACAGGAAACTCCTCCACAGATTAATGTTGTTTTCTACAGCTGAGGTGTCATCACCGTAGAGTGAGGAAAGGAGCTTCCAGACATCCAAGTCTCCTCTATCCTTGTCCCCAGGATATGGAACTCCGTGAAAATGTACTTTTAGCCAACTGCATGAACTCTTTTTTAGACTTTTGAGTCAAGTAGTTTTCTCCGTGGAATGGTTGCGGAGAGATGGGCAGGGGACGGGAGGATGGAGACGGGAACAACGTGAAGGAACCTTCTGATGAACGTTGTCAGGAGCCATTAGTGGGAGAAGACAGAGATGGGCGCTCAGGCTACAGAAGACGGGTCACATCCAGAGCACCAGGTGTCTGAATCCGGAAAGAGGATTGAGATTCCTGATGGAAAGACAGAAAAGTACATTGTTACCTGGAGTGAAAATAACTGAGAAGATATAATGGTTGGAAAGAGAGCAGAGAGCTGAGAGTGGGGGAGGGGAGAGGAGACTCTGGGGATAATACATAGAGAGGGTGAGGGGAGAGGAGACTTCGGGGATAATACTAACAGAGGGTGAGGGGAGAGGAGACCCCTGGGGATAATACATAGAGAGGGTGAGGGGAGAGGAGACTCTGGGGATAATACATAGAGAGGGTGAGGGGAGAGGAGACTCCCGGGGATAATACATAGAGAGGGTGAGGGGAGAGGAGACCCTGGGGATAATACATAGAGAGGGTGAGGGGAGAGGAGACTCCGGGGATAATACATAGAGAGGGTGAGGGGAGAGGAGACCCCGGGGATAATACATAGAGAGGGTGAGGGGAGAGGAGACCCGGGGATAATACATAGAGAGGGTGAGGGGAGAGGAGACTTCGGGGATAATACATAGAGAGGGTGAGGGGAGAGGAGACCCTGGGGAAAATACATAGAGAGGGTGAGGGGAGAGGAGACTCCTGGGGATAATACATAGAGAGGGTGAGGGGAGAGGAGACTTCGGGGATAATACATAGAGAGGGTGAGGGGAGAGGAGACTTCGGGGATAATACATAGAGAGGGTGAGGGGAGAGGAGACCCCGGGGATAATACATAGAGAGGGTGAGGGGAGAGGAGACTCCGGGGATAATACTAAGAGAGGATGAGGGGAGAGGAGACCCCGGGGATAATACTAAGAGAGGGCGGGGGGGAGAGGAGACTCCGGCGATAATACATAGAGATTGAGAGGGTGAGACCAGGGTGTAATATGGAGAGCGGGTGATGGGCACACATGGAGGAGACCAGGGTGTAATATGGAGAGCGGGTGATGGGCACACATGGAGGAGACCAGGGTGTAATATGGAGAGCGGGTGATGGGCACACATGGAGGAGACCAGGGTGTAATATGGAGAGCGGGCGATGGGCACACATGGAGGAGACCAGGGTGTAATATGGAGAGCGGGTGATGGGCACACATGGAGGAGACCAGGGTGTAATATGGAGAGCGGGTGTGATGGGCACACATGGAGGAGACCAGGGTGTAATATGGAGAGCGGGCGATGGGCACACATGGAGGAGACCAGGGTGTAATATGGAGAGCGGGTGATGGGCACACATGGAGGAGACCAGGGTGTAATATGGAGAGCGGGTGATGGGCACACATGGAGGAGACCAGGCTGTAATATGGAGAGCGGGTGATGGGCTTTATTTCTGCCCTCCGGGGACACGGGAATATTTGAGTCGCTGCGGCGGTCCTGCGTCTGATTGATGCCTCTTTGCCCGCCGGGCCGGGTCACCATAAATCTCCGCTGTGTTTTATTTGGGTGAAATGCGATGAATGAGCGCCGGGGTGAAGGTGACCGCAGCCGAGGCGCCAGCTCTCCTCCCTGTTTAGTAAATGCGCCCCCCGTGCGCCCCCGTGCCCTCACCGCCCCCCCCCCCCCCCCACGCACCCTCCGCCTGCTGAGTCCAGAGATGAAATAAATATACCTGCCAAAGACTTCACATTTGTGTCCATCCAGTCCTGAGATTTGCACAGCTCTGCCTCACAGCCCAGCCCTGTCCTTTCTCTGCTGCAGGTGTAGGTCTCGATCCTCCCCTAGCCTGTGATTGGACAGTGAAAGGAGAAGCAGCAGAATGATGAGCTCATCTCTCCTGTCACCCTGTTCTCTCCTCCCATCAGCATGCTGCTCTTGGTGCTGCTTCCCCCTCCCCCTCCCCCAGTCTGAGCTCTGCTGTACTGTTCAGCTTTGGCCCGCTCTGGCATTACGCACAAATGTTATCGGTCGCTGTGGTGATGTGCGATTTTCCGGCGGTCCTCGAGCTCGCGGAGATGTATGAAGTGACGCGCGCCCGCGGACGGCGTGTTATCTGTCGCTGTGATTGTGGCGGCGCGGTGTGCTGTGTCCCCGCCGCACTCTCTTCCTGCTAATCTATTTCATCCAATGGGGGCAGAGGGAGGAAAAAAAATGTAATTTATTTTCTAATTATTCCTTGTCTGGCAGAACCGCGTGTCACCCGAGTGTTGCTATTAAAATATTTATCTGTGCGCTGCGTGCTCTGCCCAGGGCCCGTGGTGTGCAGGATGGAGGGGGAGGAGAGCGGTGCCCAGGGCCCGTGGTGCAGGATGGATGGGGAGGAGAGCGGTGCCCAGGGCCCGTGGTGCAGGATGGATGGGGAGGAGAGCGGTGCCCAGGGGCCGTGGTGCAGAATGGAGGGGGAGGAGAGCGGTGCCCAGGGCCCGTGGTGCAGGATGGATGGGGAGGAGAGCGGTGCCCAGGGGCCGTGGTGCAGAATGGAGGGGGAGGAGAGCGGTGCCCAGGGCCCGTGGTGCAGGATGGATGGGGAGGAGAGCGGTGCCCAGGGCCCGTGGTGCAGGATGGATGGGGAGGAGAGCGGTGCCCAGGACCCGTGGTGCAGGATGGATGGGGAGGAGAGCGGTGCCCAGGGCCCGTGGTGCAGAATGGAGGGGGAGGAGAGCGGTGCCCAGGGCCCGCGGTGCAGGATGGATGGGGAGGAGAGTGGTGCCCAGGGCCCGTGGTGTAGGATGGAGGGGGGGAGGAGAGTGGTGCCCAGGGCCCGTGGTGCAGGATGGAGGGGGGGAGAGTGGTGCCCAGGGCCCGTGGTGCAGGATGGATGGGGAGGAGAGCGGTGCCCAGGACCCGTGGTGCAGGATGGAGGGGGAGGAGGAGCGGTGCCCAGGGCCCGTGGTGCAGGATGGAGGGGGAGGAGAGCGGTGCCCAGGGGCCGTGGTGCAGAATGGAGGGGGAGGAGAGTGGTGCCCAGGGCCCGTGGTGCAGGATGGAGGGGGAGGAGAGCGGTGTGCCCAGGGCCCGTGGTGCAGGATGGAGGGGGAGGAGAGCGGTGCCCAGGGCCCGTGGTGCAGAATGGAGGGGGAGGGAGAGTGGTGCCCAGGACCCGTGGTGCAGGATGGAGGGGGAGGAGAGCGGTGCCCAGGGCCCGTGGTGCAGGATGGAGGGGGAGGAGAGCGGTGCCCAGGGCCCGTGGTGCAGGATGGATGGGGAGGAGAGCGCGGTGCCCAGGGGCCGTGGTGCAGAATGGAGGGGGAGGAGAGCGGTGCCCAGGGCCCGTGGTGCAGGATGGATGGGGAGGAGAGCGGTGCCCAGGGCCCGTGGTGCAGGATGGATGGGGAGGAGAGCGGTGCCCAGGACCCGTGGTGCAGGATGGATGGGGAGGAGAGCGGTGCCCAGGGCCCGTGGTGCAGAATGGAGGGGGAAGAGAGCGGTGCCCAGGGCCCGTGGTGCAGGATGGATGGGGAGGAGAGCGGTGCCCAGGGCCCGTGGTGCAGGATGGAGGGGGGAGGAGAGTGGTGCCCAGGGCCCGTGGTGCAGGATGGAGGGGGAGAGAGTGGTGCCCAGGGCCCGTGGTGCGGGATGGATGGGGAGGAGAGCGGTGCCCAGGACCCGTGGTGCAGGATGGAGGGGGGAGGAGAGCGGTGCCCAGGGCCCGTGGTGCAGGATGGAGGGGGAGGAGAGCGGTGCCCAGGGGCCGTGGTGCAGAATGGAGGGGGAGGGGGAGGAGAGTGGTGCCCAGGGCCCGTGGTGCAGGATGGAGGGGGAGGAGAGAGGGTGCCCAGGGCCCGTGGTGCAGGATGGAGGGGGAGGAGAGCGGTGCCCAGGGCCCGTGGTGCAGAATGGAGGGGGAGGAGAGTGGTGCCCAGGACCCGTGGTGCAGGATGGAGGGGGAGGAGAGCGGTGCCCAGGGCCCGTGGTGCAGGATGGAGGGGGAGGAGAGCGGTGCCCAGGGCCCGTGGTGCAGGATGGAGGGGGAGGAGAGCGGTGCCCAGGGCCCGTGGTGCAGGATGGAGGGGGAGGAGAGCGGTGCCCAGGGCCCGTGGTGCAGGATGGAGGGGGGGGGAGAGCGGCGCCGTTCTTACCTTCCTCTGTAAACATATTTATTTTTCATCAGGACAGCGGTGGGCTCCGGGCCAATCACCTGCCGTATACATGGCGGAGGATGAGCCCCGGGGGGGGGGGGGGGGGGGAGGGAGATAAACTCATCCTTGGGAGGGCGACTACTGCTCAGTCCAGTGCCGGACACCCCCCCACACTGTGGGCGCTTTCACCAAACATTCACCGGAGCTGAACCAACCACAGGGAACTCAGCACAGGGATGGTGGGAACCCCTCATAATGGTTGTACAGTGTATCAGATCCTAGATTGCAGAATGGTGTCCTGGGCAGCACATCAGGTTGAGGTATTTAGCTATATATACAGTATATTGCTGAGTATATACAGGGGAGGTTGTGTACAGTAAACCATTTATATTCTGCGTGTTTATATATATTGTAGGAATACACTGTATACATAATGTTGGTATATACACTGCGGGGGCCGAATACACTACACAGGATATACATAGTAGTGATGGTATCTAGATGGTGGGATATATACATGGCGGGGTATATACATGGCGGGGTATATACATGGCGGGGTATATAGGTTGTAGGGGGGTACAGCGCACAGATGCCGGGTGATGGGGAGTCTGGAGTCTCCACATTCCCTGTGCTGCTTCCATCCTCAGTGTCGCCCCTCCTCGCCCCGCGGTGGTCGCGCTCGTCGCTCCTCGCCCCGCGGTGGTCGCTCCTCGCCCGCGGTGGTCGCTCGTCGCTCCTCGCCCCGCGGTGGTCGCTCCTCGCCCGCGGTGGTCGCTCCTCGCCCCGCGGTGGTCGCTCCTCGCCCCGCGGTGGTCGCTCCTCGCCCCGCGGTGGTCGCTCCTCGCCCCGCGGTGGTCGCTCCTCGCCCGCGGTGGTCGCTCCTTGCCCCGCGGTGGTCGCTCCTCGCCCGCGGTGGTCGCTCCTCGCTCCTCGCCCCGCGGTGGTCGCTCCTCGCTCCTCGTCCCGCGGTGGTCGCTCCTCGCCCCGCGGTGGTTGCTCCTCGCCCGCGGTGGTCGCTCCTCGCCCCGCGGTGGTCGCTCCTCGCCCGCGGTGGTCGCTCCTCGCCCCGCGGTGGTCGCTCCCTCGCCCGCGGTGGTCGCTCGTCGCTCCTCGCCCCGCGGTGGTCGCTCCTCGCCCCGCGGTGGTCGCTCCTCGCCCCGCGGTGGTCGCTCCTCGCCCGCGGTGTGGTCGCCCGCTCGTCGCTCCTCGCCCTGCGGTGGTCGCTCCTCGCCCCCGCGGTGGTCGCTCCTCTCGCCCGCGTGGTCGCTCCTCGCCCGCGGTGGTCGCTCCTCGCCCCGCGGTGGTCGCTCCTCCTCCCCGCGCGGTGGTCGCTCGTCGCTCCTCGCCCCGCGGTGGTCGCTCGTCGCTCCTCGCCCCGCGGTGGTCGCTCCTCGCCCGCGGTGGTCGCTCCTCGCCCCGCGGTGGTCGCTCCTCGCCCGCGGGGTGGTCGCTCCTCGCCCGCGGTGGTCGCTCGTCGCTCCGGTTCTCCACTTTCCATTTTCCTCTATTAGTTTATTTTATTGGCTTCTTGACTTGTGGAGACGCATTCTGTGAATATTAATGACTCCGCGCGATCCCTGCCCCCGCCAGCACACATCCAATCTGCCAGACGCTAATCTGTCCAAACGGAGGATCCTGGGACACAAGAGCGCAGGGCGCAGTGTGGAACCGCGGAAAATTACCGTCGCCTTGTCTGTGTGCGCAGACTTTATGTGGAGGAAATGGGGGAGGGGGGGCAGAGAGATTTGCTGCAGTGCGCCGAGGAGCGCCATCCATCCCTACAAATACACCTTCAACTCCGCGCCTTCCTCCGATATGGCCGCCACTGCGTCTGTATTGTACTGTGCGCTACAGGCACACCAGAGGAGCTTACACTCTAATGTCCCCTCCCCCACAGTCACATCAGTCTCTGTACCAGAGGAGCTTACGCTCTAATGTCCCCCCCCCACAATCACATCAGTCTCTGTACCAGAGGAGCTTACACTCTAATGTCCCCTCCCCCACAGTCCCATCAGTCTCTGTACCAGAGGAGCTTACACTCTGCACCAGAGAGGTTGTGCTGCAGGGTGCTCTCCCTCTCCAGACACTAGGGGGCCAGGCCTGCTCGCCTGGCCCCAGAAACATGGCCTCTTCTGGGCTAGGCTCAGACCATGCTCCCCCTGAGGGACCCAGCTTGCCTTCCCATACTTTACCAGCACCTGAAGACCTTGGCTGTGGCCCTAAAAGTGGGGAATCCCTCCCTGTCTTTTAGAGAGCGGGTTGCTGATTATCTGGTGAGAATCGCAAAGGAGGAGGAAAAAGTTGGTGAGTCTGAAAACTGACTACAAGAAAAAGAAAGTTCTCCATGACAAGTCATGGAGCAGCAAGAGGCAGAGCATGAAGCCGGAGATGAAGGGTTTGGAGGTCGCCATCAAGAAGCAGCAGAATCTGGTAAAGACGCTGAAGGAGAAGAAGAGCGGAGCTTTCAGAGAAAAGTTCCGGAAATGAGGAAAGGTTCAGGAAGATGAAGGGAGACTCCGGTAAGGATCCAGCATCGGCGGTGGCAGTACGGGTGGAGAGTGAGGAGGGGGTCCTGGATGCTGCCCCTGCTATCCCATCCACCTCAGGATCTGCTTCCCTGGAGGAAATGTCAGCCTCTGCCCCCCTCCCTCCACAGCAAGCTGGAGGAACAGCACAGGAGGTAGAGGAATATGGTGGGGGCTGCTAAAGTACATTGAGGAATTGGAGTCTTCCCTAATTGGAAGAACTTTCCGTTTTTCTGAGGGACTCTGAGGATGAAGATGACGGTGAGGACTCTGTACCTGGTCCTGTAAAGGAGAAAAAAACAGAAAAGCCGCGCTTTATTAAAAGTGCCATTTTGGACTCCAGTGTGGACAGCCATGTGCACTGCAGAGTTTTGGAGGGAAATCCTCCTGTGTGTGTGCACAGAGCTCTGCAGGGAAGATGGCTGCTGTGCCTGCAGGACTGCACTCTGCTGGGACTGAGGACTCTGATACCAGGAACCCTGGGACTGTGGACTCTGCTGGGGGGAAGGTAAAGGGGGGATCTGAGACTATTGCTGGACAACCTCTGCTGATGGCTGCAAATGCAGCAGAAAATGGTGGGAGGGAAATTGTCAGCAGCACTTCTCTGAAAGGGGTTGCTGAAACCCATGGGAGAGTGACCAGGAGTGGAAGGCTTTTGCCTAAGAGGAGTATGTTGGGGGAGGGGGAGACAGGAGCAATCTGGTGTGAGTGGGTCTGCTGGGAGCAGTAGTGCCACGAGTGAAAGGAAACATATGGATGATAAGAGTGCTTGCAATGCTGGAAAGGGGAATGCCTGTGTGTTGGTGGATGGAGTGACTGCTGCTGCCTCTGATGGTGGTCTGCAGAGCGGGGGCTCTGAGGTTCCTGCAACCAATGGGCGGGGTGCAGCTTTAAGGTCCACTACATCTAATGCTGCAAATAAGACCTATGCTGGGGCTCTGGCTGGGAGGAGGGGGTCACATCATGCTTGTCAGCTCTGGGGGGAGGTCTGCTGCAGGTCTGCCATCTGCACCCCTGTCCTTCAGGAGGAGGAATTTGGTGCAGCTCAGATGGGAAGGTGGGGGTGCTCCCCCGGTCAGGATGTCGGTGGTGGACAGGATTTTGGAGATGGGGGTTTAGGGCGGATGACATCTTCGCCTTGATCAGCCCTGTAGGATCCTATGAATATGATCTGTCCTTTGTGCGCCCCGAGTCTCTGGATATATTCTGGGAGAAGTATGAACACATGTATAAGGGTCTGCCGGAGTGGAAGGGACTCGTCCCAAAGGTGGTCTCACGCCAACCTCTAGTGAAGACGGTCACCATTCTAGTACGGAATGAGTCCATTCCTTCGGCTGACTTGGCTGTCTGGCTGAGGAGATTTTGGGGAGCTACTTGCACCCCCTGAAGAAGATTGTGGATGAGAGAGGGATATGGACTGGTGGGTGGTCGGTGCAGATGAGGTTGTATGTGTGTGGGAATGTGGTCCAGCATCTGCCCTCCTCAGCCTTCATTGGGAAGGGACAGGATTGTGGTGTTCTACCCTGGGCAGCCCAAGCTCTGCAATAAGTGCGGGTTCTCGGGGGTCACTTCGCCTCCTCATGCCCAGAGATGAAGTGCTCCCTATGTCAGGATCTGGGGCACCTGGTTCTCGGGGTCACTTCGCCTCCTCATGCCCAGAGATGAAGTGCTCCCTATGTCAGGATCTGGGCATCTGGTTCTCGGGTCACTTCGCCCTCCTCATGTCCAGAGATGAAGTGCTCTCTATGTCAGGATCTGGGGCACCTGGCTAAGGATTGTAATATCATCAGGTGCAATCTGTGTGATAAGGTTGGCCATTCGTATACAACCGGTGCCCGTGGTGGGAGTGGGGGGGGGGGGGGGGGGGTGGGTTGGGGGGGTGGGGGGGGGGGGGGAAGTCTGGGAAGAAGAAGCGGAAGAAGGATGTGCCTGTACCTGGACCCTGGGAGGGTGGAGGTGTCAAACACATTTGAAGTGTTATCTGAGGAGTGGAGGATGAGGGATCTTCAGGGGATGAGTCTCTGGTTTCCATGGAGGAGGAAACACAGAGGACTATGAAGCGTTGTAGGGTCTCCAAGTAGGGGGGGGGTAAGCAGGCTAGAAAACGGGGTACCTCGATCATCCTGATGGCGGTTCCCACTCCTTTGGTAGGTGGCGACCATTAATGTCGCCAGCATAAAATCAGTAATCCTGCTCGTAAACATGGCCTTATTTTTGCTCAGCAGGTTTGATGCTGACATTTTCTTTTTGCAGGAGACCAGGTTGTCCAGTTTGGGGGATGTTCAATGGCGAAGAAGGAGTGGAAGGCGCGGCCCCTCCTTCTGGTCTCTTGCGGGCTGAGCCTTACACTGGAGTTGCGGTACTTTTTTTCCGGGTGGTAACCTGTCGGCGGATTATTGTGGGTAGAAATGGGGAGATGCATGGTCTTAGACGTCTCCATGGGGGGGCAACAGGACCTGCGCCTGATTAACATCTATGGGGGCCCCCAGACAAAATGGGACAGGAAATGCCTCTTCATGAAGAGTCAAGCCTTTCCTTTTTACAGCCCAGCAGTTGTCTTCGGTGGTGACTTTTAACACCGTCACTAGGACTGCCCAGGACAGGAGAGGGACCGGAGTCAGGCTGGACTGTGACGGTTTTTTTTTCTTAACAAAAAAATAGCTAGAGAGGCAGGTCTGGTTGATGTGTAGACATTCATTGCTGCCCAGACGACACGGGATTCACTTTTCAGAGGAGGTTCCAGTCCTAGAGTAGAATAGATAGGTTTTTTTTAAGGGGAACTCCGCCTTCTCGGCACCACAGTGTGTCAGGCAGGTAGAGTTTTCCGATCATTGTATTCTGTCTGTGACTCTGAGTGGCCCCGATACACCACCTAAGGGGGGTACCTGGGGAAGCTGAATTTCGGTCACTCCTGGACGATGAGAAGGTGAGTCAATCCTTTGAGGATTTTTTCAAGGCACAGGTATCAATCATGGACGTTTGCAGCAGTAAGTCCGGAGTGGTGGGAGCTTACAAAAAATCCCCCGGGGGGATCGTTGGGTTTTTCAAGGCCATAGGAAGGAATAAACAGCTTGATAAGTATGTCACCTACCAGCGTCTGCGGGAGGAAGCATCGATGCGGCTTGTCTCGAATAATGGAGATCCAGAAGCGATCTCTGAGGTCAACTCTTGTTCAGGCCGCAGTGTCAATATGGTACAGGCATGCCTCTTTGGTGGAAAGGGTTTATGGGAAATATCAACTCGCCCGACCACTTACCAGAACTGCAAACAAGGGTAGAGCAGTTAAGTCAGTTGTAGGCCTGGTTGACAGTACGGGTTCCCTGACAAAGTCCAAGTCAGGGATCCTGGAAAGGTCCTCCAGGTCATCCTATTAATGCTGACCTCCTGGGTAGGAGGCGACCTCGGTACATCGATGAGCGAGCATGTCGGGTTTTTCTGGACTCTACTCCAGGACTGGGAAATGGCAGTTCTCTTGTGAGTTTGTGACAGTGGGACATCACAACCTGCAGATGAGGTGGTGAAAGCTATTGATCAGCTTGCCATGAAGAAGTGGTCGCCTGGGGCCAGACGGATTGACAGCCGGAATTGTTATAAGCACTTTAAGGGTGGACTCTGGCCCCATATATGGTGGAGGTGTTTAATGGCTGTCTGAGGGAGGGTTCGCTATCTCTCCTCCCTGGCGACAATCTGCAGTGATTCTTCTGTCAAAGGGTGAGCTAGGATTCCTCGAGAACTTGAGAATTGGCGGCCCATTAGCCTTCTCAATTGTTGATAGGAAGATATTGGCAAAAATTATTTTTCTGGCGTTTATCGTCTGTTGCGGGCAAATTTACTTTCTCGCCATCAGCACTGTTCGGTTCAGGGAAGAAGCACTTTTTTTTGTTTTTTTTTTTTTTTTTCAGCGGGTGTTAGCTGTCCGGGAGGCACTGGAGCGGTTGCAGGGCTGCAGGCTGGGGGGAAAGTTCCTGCTGGCATTGGATCAGGCCAAAGCTTTTGATCGAGTCAATCATGAGTACCATATGGCTGCTTCTTGGCAAGTATGGCCTGGAGGGGGGCTTTATCGATTGGCTAAAGACCTTATACAGAGGGGGGCTGAAAGCTTCATGCTTGTGAATGGTTGGATTGGACGACCCTTTGAGGTTGGCTCAGGTGGTGCGTCAGGGGGTGTCCTTTGAGTCCTCTGCTATATGCGTTTGTAATCGATCCCTTCATTCGGAGGTTAGAGAGCGGACCGTTGTGTGGGGAGTTCCTTTGGGCATTCCTGGGAGCCCCCTCTGAGGGTCGTGGCCTATGCTGATGAGTGACGTGTGTCTGTTTTCATCTCCGGGACGCAGGAGGCAGAGGAGGTGGTCTCGGTGATGGAAACAGTATGCTGAGGGGCATCTGGCTCAAAGATCAATCAGGATAAGAGTGAGGTTTTCTGGATGGGAGAGGAAGGCGAAGGCTTTACCCTTCCGGACGCCTTCCCAGAGCCCCAGCAGGAAATTAAAGTATTAGGCATCAGATTTGGTCCCTGGTGATTACGGCCTTGCAAATTGGGTAAGCAGGCTACAAGATGCCGATGCCAAGGTGGCCAGCTGGAAGGATTGGAAACTCTCTTACAGGGAAAGGATTGACCTGATTAAAACTTACCTGATCCCGGTATTTCTGTATGTCAGCTTTGTCTGTGTTTTGCCAGTGTCTCTCTATGCGAGGATCTACAGTTGTTTCTTCCAGCTGTTATGGGGGCACAAACTGAACCTCATTAAGATGGTCTGTAACCTACCTTCCCAGGCGGTATGGGTGGCCTAGGTATGGTCAACACGGTGGTTTTCTTTTCTCTGATGTTTTTGAAACATAATTTTTTTGGTAGCATGCTGGGCAGAGGAACCGCCTGGGTGGGTTGGTATTTTTCAGTCCTGGTTTAGGCCTTTTCTACGGAGCTGGAGAATGGTGGGCCAGTGAAAAGCCTGAGGGTCCAACATGGTAAGCTCCCGGCCTTTGTTGCCCCGTGTCTGAAAATGCTTCGGCAATGGCGAGTGACGGCGGAGGAAATTAAATCTCTTCCTAGGAAGGCCCTGGAGAGGAGGGTTGTTGAATCTGCCTTTAGCGAGCCATTGGCCTTGAGGGATTGCCCAGGCCCGGTCGGTTATGAGGGAGGGTCCTGCGTTTGATGAATCCGGAGAGAATCCCTTTAAGTTTCGGGATTTGGCCTGGCTCTCGTTCCATGGCAGACTCTATGTGAAGGGCAACCTGAAAGCATCGCTCTGCGGAGAACCGTGGTTGTCCCAGAGTGGAGTGCGGTGGGGTGGAGGAGACGATGGGACCATTTCTTGCTTCAGTGCCCCTTCAATATAGAAGTCCTACAAGCGGGTGGGTGGGGCTCTGGGGATCCCTTTCCTTTCCCGATTGAGTTACGCGGAAGTGGTCTTACGGTGCCTTTCAGACTCACCGGGATTTTGATTTTGAGACACTTTTTCTAGTTAGCTTAGTAGTCCGTTACCACACGTGGAATGCCACGGTTGTCAGGTTTCCATTCGCAAAAAAGTCCTTCCCGTCGAGGTGGTGGTGAACAACATTCTGGGTGAGGTTGGGAAGATTCGGGGTCTGAGAAGGACAGGTGGCGGCCGGGAGCCTGGACAAAGGCGTGGAGGAAGTGTCAGGTCCCCGTAGCTGCTGTCTGTCAGTCTCTGGGGGGCGTGGCTTCTCTTTCTGTCCTTTCACGTCCCCTAGATTTTGTAACATCAGATTTTTGAAGAAAGGCTGCATGCATGGGATTGATGTATGGGATGAATGTTTAATCGTTTTCTTAGCCTGAGGGGGTGTTTAGGGTGACGGTCAGGATTTGTTATTTTGCTGAAGTAAGCTGGTTTTGTTTTAAAAATACATATTTTTATTCTGTATATATGTAAATATGATTTTTATGATGTTTTTTGTTTGCAAGATTTTAATAAACAAAAAATTTACACTCTAATGTCCCCTCCCCCGCAGTCACATCAGTCTCTGTACAGAGGAGCTTACACTCTAATGTCCCCTCCCCACAGTCACATCAGTCTCTGTACAGAGGAGCTTACACTCTCTAATGTCCCCTCCCCCACAGTCACATCAGTCTCTGTACAGAGGAGCTTACACTCTAATGTCCCCTCCCCCCCGCAGTCACATCAGTCTCTGTACAGAGGAGCTTACACTCTAATGTCCCCTCCCCCGCAGTCACAATCGGTCTCTGTACCGGAGGAGCTTACACTCTAATGTCCCCTCCCCCGCAGTCACATCAGTCTCTTTACCAGAGGAGCTGACGCTCTAATGTCCCCTCCCCCACAATCCACATCAGTCTGTACCAGAGGAGCTTACGCTCTAATGTCCCCTCCCCCACAGTCCCATCAGTCTCTGTACCAGAGGAGCTTACACTCTAATGTCCCCTCCCCCGCAGTCACATCAGTCTCGTTACAGAGGAGCTTACACTCTAATGTCCCCTCCCCCGCATTCACATCAGTCTCTGTAATAATCCAGAGGGAGCTTACACTCTAATGTCCCCTCCCCCACAGTCACATCAGTCTCTGTACAGAGGAGCTTACACTCTAATGTCCCCTCCCCCACAGTCACATCAGTCTCTGTACAGAGGAGCTTACACTCTAATGTCCCCTCCCCCACAGTCACATCGGTCTCTGTACCAGAGGAGCTTACACTCTAATGTCCCCTCCCCCCGCAGTCACCATCGTCTCTGTACCGGAGGAGCTTACACTCTAATGTCCCCTCCCCCGCATTCACATCAGTCTCTGTACCAGAGGAGCTTACACTCTAATGTCCCCTCCCCCACAGTCCCATCAGTCTCTGTACCAGAGGACACTCTAATGTCTGACACCAAGGAGCTGACACCTAACTAATGTCCCCTCCCCACAGTCCCATCAGTCTCTGTACCAGAGGAGCTGACACTCTAATGTCCCCCACAGTCATAGGTACAGCTCTGAAGAGGACTGATCCCAGGACCCCTGTGTAACCCCCCCCCCCCCCCCCCCCCCCCCGCTGTTCGCCGCTCTGGTATTTTTGGGTTGGATTTGATTTTTTAGTGTTCTATTTTTTTTTTTCACTAAGAATATTTGACCCAATTTTTAGTGACGGCTGCGGCAGGAATGCGGCGGCTGCGCTCTATATATATATCTGTGATTGGATTTGAATTCTCCGTCTCCTCGGCTCCATACGCATGCGGCGGAGGGCAGAGATTGTGCCGGCTGTGTGGCGATGGACGTGTGTCCTCTGCGATCACCGTGACGAGGTGACAAGTGACATCCGGGCAGTGTTGGCGGACGCAGATCGCAGCCTCTCGCTTCGCCGCTGAATTGAATTTTCGCAGAACTCGCCGTCCAGCCATGCGATGCTTCGCAGTAGAAACAGACGCATGTTGGGGGGGCGGTAAATACTGGTACCAGCTGTGCAGAGGGAGAATCCAGCCAGAATATTGCAGGACGAGTGTAGACGCATGCCACATGGTGCATTGACATCTCTCTGCAGTTGCGTGTTGTGCATGATGCATGGTGCATGGACATCTCTCTGCAGTTGCGTGTTGTGCATGGACATCTCTCTGCAGGTGCGTGTTGTGCATGATGCATGGTGCATTGACATCTCTCTGCAGTTGCGTGTTGTGCATGGACATCTCTCTGCAGGTTCGTGTTGTGCATGATGCATGGTGCATGGACATCTCTCTGCAGGTGCGTGTTGTGCATGGTGCGATGACATCTCTCTGCAGGTGCGTGTTGTGCATGATGCATGGTGCATGGACATCTCTCTGCAGTTGCGTGTTGTGCATGATGCATTGACATCTCTCTGCAGTTGCGTGTTGTGCATGACGCATGGTGCATGGACATCTCTCTGCAGTTGCGTGTTGTTCATGATGCATGGTGCATTGACATCTCTCTGCAGTTGCGTGTTGTGCATGGTGCATGGACATCTCTCTGCAGTTGTGTGTTGTGCATGGCGCATGGTGCATTGACATCTCTCTGCAGTTGCATGGACATCTCTCTGTTGCGTGTTGTGCATGGTGCATGGACATCTCTCTGCAGTTGCGTGTTGTGCATGGGTGCATGGACATCTCTCTGCAGTTGCGTGTTGTGCATGGCGCATAGTGCATGGACATCTCTCGGACATCTCCTAGCATCTTGCGTGTTGTGCATGTCGCATGGAGCAAGGACATCTCTCTGCAATATCGTGTTGTGCATGAGTCGCAGGCACCGTGGAGAGGACGTCTGCGGAGTCCCATCTTCTGCGTGTCGGAGATGCATGCCAAAGCTCGCTACACATGTCACCCCGAGATCACAGCGACTGAACTGCGAGCGACAATCGTACAGTTAACAAGTGAAACTTGTTATTACGGCAAACACGCCTGCAAGACGTGGAAATCATACAGGGCAAGGGAGTGGATGATTTGGGAGGGATTTGTGTATGGGAGGGGGGAAGTGAAGTAGATTTGTTGATAGCGAGGGGGATTCAGAGGGGGATATAACGCGGAGTGGGGGTTTTGGCTAGAAAAGTATCGATTACTGGAGATTACGTGGGGTATTTGAATTGGAGAATATCATCCTAGGATAGGGGCGGGGAATCTGGACAGGGAGACAAGGCAAGGCATTTGTGCACAGAGGGAATTTGAGGGGTCACAGAAGCATCATATCTAGTGTGCGTAGCAGTGTCTAAACATAGGAAGGTAGGTTGCGTCTCTTTCTTGGGGGGGGGGGGTGTATTTATGTGACGAGGGTGTTACTATGTAAATTATAGGGACGAGTGATATCTATTAGGCCTAGGATTAGTTTCACGTGAAGACGCTTTTGTTAGCACAAGCGTGGTGCGGGAAGGCAGCACTCTCGTAAGCATAGTCCTGTGGATAGGGCAGGATTACGCGTGGGAGGGGAGGGGAGGGGAGGGGAATTTGCCTCATGGGAGGAAATTTGAGGATAAGTGTGGATTTAGTGCTGAGAGGGGTGGTGAACTTTTGTTGTTGGGGAGGGTTTGTGAATGGGGTGTCTGATGTGGAGAGAGGTGTCTCGATTGGGGCTGGGTGGTCGAAGGCTAGAGGCGGGGCGCGGGTTAACACATTCAATAGATTTGTTCATGCCGGAGGGGGATTCTCCAGCGAGAGGGCTATGGGTTTCTTGATCTGGTAAAGTCAATATGCGGAGTATGCACAGGGCGCATAGCACTACTATTCTCTGAGTCAAATTTTTTATTAAGAGTTGAGCGACGCGGCCTAGAGAGCGTAAGACACATGTAAACAGAAAACAGAGTCTGCACTGGGGGTTATCTAGTCGAACCATGGAGCGGCAGATTTTCTATTAGACATACATGTGTAGGACACGCCGAGGACACTATTGGGTCAGCATAGGTGATGTGGTTACGGCTTCGCGTGTATGGAGGTAAGGGGGGATCCGTGACCTAGCAAGATAGCGGGAATTTTGCACGCGTGTGTGTGCAGACGAGCACTAGGTATTCTAATGCTAGGATGGGAGACATCTGTCTATTTTGCGGGCGAGAGTGTCTATTTAGAATCCGATCTAGCGCGGTCTATCACTCGCGGAGCTCAGCAGAGTAGATGCTACACGACAGAGAGACTGCGGATGCGGCGGGGGCGGTGATGCGGAAAGAGGTCTACGGAGGAGCGTAGTCAAAGCGAGGGAGTGATGATTCTTTGTGAATGGGCGCGGCGGCGTTGAGGGCTCTAGACGAGTGCCGCGCTGATAATTCAACTAGATTTGACTCAAGCAGTCATATCTGGTATGTTCGCAGGGGCTACGAACGTAGTTTACGAGTGCTAGAAGCGGGGTAGATAGAACTGGTACATTTTGCAGGTCAGGTGGGGATTTGTGATGGGGGGCATATAGGGAGGGGACGAGCAAGTACACATCAAGGCGCTACATTGAGCGGAGCTGAGGTGTTTAGTGATCTTTCTATCCATACAGCCCGATTACTGTCTGCAGCGCAGCGGGGCAGTTTATTCATCACAGCGGAGAGTTGGAGTCGAGTCTCATGGACTGCGGGAGGGAGGTGAGAGCGAGTGGTGTGTAGTCAGCTCATAGAATTGAGGATTGATGAGAGAATGGTCACATGTGACTTGTGGTAAGATACTGTCTTTGTGTTCAAGGGATCACTTTCATCTGCTAGTGGATGAGGGTGGGAACTTTTTGTAGGGGTGGGGGAGTGGGTGTGTGGGGGGCAAGTTGGGGTGTAATGTGAGTAGTTGAGAGGGGTTTGGGGGGGGTGAGTCTTTGAATGGGTAGTGCGGGAGGGGGTAGGTGGCTGTTCAAGGGGTGTGGGTTTGTGGTAAGCAATGCAGATTTAGTGGCTAGCATGGTGGTTTTTGTCTGGGGGGGGGAGGCGTAATGATTTGGGCAGGCACATTAATGCTTCATTGAATGCAGCTAGTTGAGGGCGAATAGCTTTCTAGAGCACATATTCTGCCCTGGAGGCGCCGAGGTGACATTTGTTCCGCTGCGCATCTGCCTCAGTAGAAGATCTGCGAAGTCAGGATCTCCATTCCGTTCGCTGGTTGTCGTGTCATAATCGCCCCGCTGGATGGACAGAAGTAACTCCAATCCGCTTGACGGGAGAGCGCAGCGGTAGTGCTGGCTTGCTTGCCTTGGGCTTAGCTGTAAACCTTTGCTGCCTAAGATTGTAAAGATTTTAACAGTTTATGATGAGTCAGGACATGTCAGTCCTCACTTGTGCACACACCTGGGTCTCTATGCATTTGTACTTTGTGAGGGTGGGCTGTGCAGTTTGGGGGGGTGGTGGTGGAGACTGGTGAAATACGGGGCGGGGATACACGTGTGCTTCATTGTATACAGAAGTTGGATAAGTTCAGCTTTATTGGGATATGAGACTTCCGCGAATCCCTATATTTTTTGCATAGATTCAGAAGTAAAAGGGCTCCGCTCATTTAACCGATAATCGCAGCGCAGTAGGAGTGTGCGATTCAGACAGCTCTTATTGGGACCCGTGCGAAGTACCTCGTGCGTTGCTGGTACATGCAGCATCGGTGCCCCTGGTTGTGTCCGCGTTCTTGCCTCCTTCTGTCAATCATTCTGGCATTTTTCTTATCAGTGCATAAAAACCAAAGAAAAATACCTTCTGCCGAGAGAGAGGAATTAAGGATCGAGAGGACGCGTTCCACACTTCATTATACTGATACGTGGTCTAGGTCCACATAAACAAAACGTCCTAGACATAGTGATGATTCTCGTCTGAACTTCGGTACTCGGCATCCACTGCTAATGCCGGCTTTCGTTCCGGCGTATGTGAGTCTTCGAAAGGGGCAAGGAAAATCTAGAAGATCTATCTGTAGCTGATGTATTTGCTCGTCATCATAGGTCTACTGTGAGATTCCGGTAATGCATCGATACTCTACTGGTTTAATACGTCAGATGAGGCGCATGGGCATGTCGCACAATGCAGAGCTTCAATTCGCGCAGTGCTCAGTAAAATACTTCGCCCACCATTTCAATCATCCGTGGCCAGTTCTAAATCCACTTGACACCGGTGACAGTTCCGCAATCTCAGGCACCCCATTTCCTGGTTGATTCCTCTCTGTCCTGTCCTTGGCTAAAGGATGATCTACAGCTGGTCGTTCCTTGGCTTCTGTGCTACCAACTTCTTCAAGGTTTCTCCATGCTGGTGTTCAATAGAAGTCCCTTACAGCACAGACCTCTCCTACGAACCATGATTGCTAGACATAACTTCACACCCACGCTTGAGTTTAATTGTTTCCGGAAGTAGTTTCGGATGACATTCTTCCCCTACTGACTTAAGTTCCCCAAAATGTAAGTGACAATTCTTCCACTGATAAATCCAACCAATGTGAAGTGGACATTCTTCCCACATGACCCCTCAATGTAAGTGGAGACATTCTTCCCACATAGACGAGCCCCAAAATTTTAATGAGACTTATCCTTCCCACTGACGCCCGTATTGGAGGGGACATATCTCCGCACTGACCCGCGCAACTGTAAGTGCTGACATCTAGCTTTCCACGACACCCCATGTAAGGGACTAATCTTCCACTTAGTTGACGTCTCCGTTCAATGTAAGGTACATCTTTCCATTGAACTCCGCAATGGTAAGGACACTTTCTTTCCCGCTGACTACACCCCACAATGTTAAGGTGATCAATTATTTGATTATTCTTCCCCACTGACTAAGTTGCCCCAATTGTAAGGGACATTTCTCACACTGACCCTCCCAGATGATTAAGAGGACAGGCTTACCCACTGTGACATAATCCGCCAAATGTTAGGAGACCATATCTTCCTCATCTGGAGCCCCAGATTTGTAGAGGTCATTTCAT
The DNA here is from genome assembly GCA_951230385.1 of Staurois parvus. Classification (NCBI taxonomy): domain Eukaryota; kingdom Metazoa; phylum Chordata; class Amphibia; order Anura; family Ranidae; genus Staurois; species Staurois parvus. The sequence goes on along the minus strand of CATNWA010015637.1, from coordinate 179,847 downwards.
TATTCCACACTTGATCAGTTACTCGCCCCAATGTAAGGGATACATTCTTTCCGACTCGATCGAAGCCCAATGTAAGAGGACTTCTCCCACATGAATCCCAATTGTGAAGATGGACATGTTCTTTTCCCACTGACCGGCCCAATGAAAGGGGGAGCATTCTTCCCACTGACCCGCTCAATGGTAAGGGACATTGATGTCTGTTGCCACTGTACTTTGTTCACCTCCAATGTAAGAGACATTCTTCCCACTGACCCCCAATGTAAGGGACATCTTCCACTGACCCACCAATGTAAGGGACATTCTTTCCCACTGACCCCCAATGTTAGGGACATTCTTCCCACTGACCCCCCAATGTAAGGGACATTCTTCCCACTGACCCCCCAATGTAAGGGACATTCTGTCCACTGACCCCCAATGTAAGGGTACATTCTTCCCACTGACCCCCAATGGTAAAGGGACATTCTTCTCACTGACCCCAATGTAAGGGACATTGAGTCTTCCCACTGACCACCCCCAAATGTAAGGGGGGATAGTCTTCCCCACTGACCCCGCAATGTAAGGGACAATTCTTCCCCTTACTGAACCCCCAATGTAAGGGACATTCTTCACAACCAACCCCTGAATGAATTGTTTTTATCAGGGGGTTCCTCTAGACCAAAACAGTCCTTCCAGGTTTCCTGTGGGGTAAGAAGGCTGAAAACATAGTAGTCTGGCTTCAGTACTAAATCGGTAAGTAGTTTCTGGTGTCCCAGTGAAATCAAGGTGGAACTCCATACCTGAGTACTACTTCTGGGTCAGAGACTCGGAAATGATTGACTCGTACAGGAAAAGCTGGAGGCGTGACCCTTATGTCATTGGTTGCTGTAATTGTGTGCGACGCGTTTTGGTCTTCATCATCGCCCTTCACCAGGCTGCCAATGATAGGTTGCATTTGTGGTGTAAAGGGGGAGGTACCATTACTAGTCGGGGTTCATCTCTGCATTGGTTTGGATGTGACCATCTCAGATGGCTTTCAATTTGTATGCAAAGCTGCAGCAGAAGGGAAGGAGCTGCCATATTGGCTTTCCAGTCTATGCTGGGCCCGGAGGGGCCATCCTGGGCACACGACTGCCATGTCTTAATATAGACACCGATCAGCCATAACATGATGACCCGCCGTACCCAACCATAGGCATGGACTTCCCTAGACCTCTGAAGGTGTGGTGTGGTATCTGGCGCCAAGCCATCAGTAGCAGATCCTTTCAGTCCCGAAAGTTGCGTGGCGGGGCCTCCATGGGCCTCCTTTTCCAGCACGTGCCACAGATGTTTGATTGGATTGAGATCTGGAGAATTTGAAGGCCAAGTCAACACCTGCAGCTCTCATTGTGTTCCTCAAACCATTCTTGAATGCATCAGGCCAGGGCGCCATTGTTCCGAGGTCCAGTTTTGATGCTCATGTGCACATATATGATGGGTTTTTTTTTGGTTTTGCACCCAAATTCTTTTCTCTTCCCATGTGGAAAGAAAAAAGAGACGATCGTCACCCTTTTTGTGGAAGGAAATGGAGGATCTCTGAGTGCCCCGGAGATTTTATAGCTGGAAATCTATGTAGCCTGAGAGGCAGGGCATTAATGATGGGAGTCTTGGCATGCCATGCCGGTAATTATTATCGATTGGAACAGAACTGACTATCAGTAGAGAATCCAGCATGGTGACGGATCGCATTGGCCGGGGGACTGTGAAATGCCCCCCATTGGCAGCATCGCGGCATAGAGACTGAACAAAGTGGGGGGGGGCAGCTGATTAATTAGGCTCAGCCAAGCTTCAAGAACTTCCTGAGTGGTGGGTCATTGGGGATGCCGATGGAGGTGATCCAGGCCTGGTGCATGGCTGGTACAATGGGGTGCCCCTTCGGGCCCCTCTGTGTGGTGTAATGCACAGTGCAGCCCTTTGCGCTCGGTGACTCTTCTCACAAGTAGAGATATATAAGATCTGCTGAGCGCCGGAGCAGCCGGAGGCCCCAATGATGTCACCTTCCATCAGTCACATAACGGGGGCGCTCTCCTCTCCTTCCCTGATGAGACCCGCAGATGTATTTATAGTGGCAGCAAAATTCTCACCACGATGGCTGTACAGGATGGAGGAAGATCCGGATCCGAGTATGAGGGTCTCAAACCGCATTATAACTGTACTCCTCTGTGAGCTCTCGTCTTCTGCTCCAATTCACCCCCCGACCTCTCCGTCTCCTGCTGCTCCCTCTTAGGATGGTCCTTCCCCTTCATTCCATGCCTCTCCTCTCCTCTTCACACACTCCTCTCCGCTCCTCTCCTCTCCTCTCCTCTCCTCCAATCTCTTCTCTTCCTCATCTCTCATTGGGTCTCCTTACCTCTCCTCCTTCTCCCTCTCTCCTTGCTTCTCTTTCCTTCTCTACTTTCATTTTCCTCTCCTCTTTCCCCATTTCCTCTCTTCTCCCTTCTCTATCAATGATCTATTCCTATCTTCTCTCTCCTCTCCTCCCCTTCCCTCTCCTCACTCTTTTCCCTCTCCTCCTTTCTCTTCCTCACCTCTCCTCTCTCCCACCTCTCCTCTCTCCCTCTCATTTGGTCTCCTCATCTCTTTCCTTCCTTCTTCTTCTTTCTTTTTTTTATTCTTTCTTCTTTCTTTCTTTTTCTTTCTTCTCTTATTCTTTCTTTCTTTTTTCTTTCTTTCTTTCTTTCTTTCTTTTCTCTCCTCTACTTCACTCCCCTCTCTCCTCTACTCTCCTCCCCTCTCTCCTCTCCTCTCTCCTGCTGTTTTCCTCTCTTCTCCCCCTCTATTCAACGTTCTATCCCTATCTTCTCTGTCTTTCTCTCCTCTCGTCATCTCTCTCCTCTCTTCTCTCTTCTCTCTCCTCTCCTCTCTCTCTCGTCTCCTCTCGTCTCTCTTCTCTTCTCTCTTTTCTCCTCTCTTCTCTCCTCTCTTCTCTCTCCTGTCCTCTCTCCTCTCTCTCTCTTTTCTCTCTCCCTCTCCTCTCTCCCTCCCCTCTCTTCTCTTCTCTCTCCTCTACCCTCTCATATCTCCTCTCTCTCTCCCTCTCTCGCTCGCTCCCTCTCTCCTCTCCTCTCCCCTCCCCTCTCCTCCTCTCCTCCCTCCTCTCCTCCACCCTCCCCTCCGCTCTCCTCTCCTCCCCCCTCCCCTCCCCTCCTCTCTCCTCTCCTCCACCCTCCCCTCCGCTCTCCTCTCCTCCCCCCTCCCCTCCCCTCCTCTCTCCTCTCCTCCACCCTCCCCTCCGCTCTCCTCTCCTCCTCCCCCCTCCCCTCTCCTCCTCTCTCCTCTCCTCCCCCCTCCCCTCTCCCCCCACTCCTCCCCCCCCTCCCCTCTCCTCCCCACCTCCTCCCCCCTCCCCTCCTCTCCTCTCCTTCCTCCTCTTGCTCCCCCTCCCCTCTCCTCTCTCCCCTCCTCCCCTCTCCTCTCTAATCCTACCTCCCCTCTCCTCTCGCTTACTCTCCCCCCTGTCTCTCTCCTCCCCTCCCCTCTCGCTCCCCCCCCCCCTCTCTCTCTCTCTCCCCTCTCCTCCCCTCTCCTCTCCCCTCCCCCCCCCCTCCCCCCTCCCTCCTCTCCTCTCCTCTCCCCTCCCCTCTCCTCCATCCCCTCCCCTCCCCTCTCCTCTCCTCTCCCCTCCCCTCTCCTCTCCTCTCCCCTCCCCCCCTCTCCTCTCCCCCTCCCCTCTCCTCTCCCCTCCTCTCCCCTCTCCTCTCCCCTCCCCTCCCCTCCTCCTCCCCTCCCTCTCCCCTCCCCTCCCCTCTCCTCTCCCCTCCCCTCCCCTCCCCTCCCCTCCCCTCTCCTCTCCCCTCCCCTCCCCTCTCCTCTCCTCTCCTCTCCTCTCCTCTCCCCTCCCCTCTCCTCTCCCCTCTCCTCTCCCCTCCCCTCCCCTCCCCTCTCCCCTCTCCTCTCTCCTCTTCCCCTCCCCTCTCCTCTCCTCTCCCCTCTCCTCTCCTCTCTCCTCTCTCCCCCTCTCCTCTCTTCCCCCTCTCCTCTCCTCTCCCCTCCCCTCCCCTCCCCTCTCCCCTCCCCTCCCTCTCCTCTCCTCTCCTCTCCTCTCCCTCCCCCCCCACTCTCCTCTCCCCTCTCCTCTCCTCTCCCCTCCCCTCCCCTCTCCTCTCTCTCCCTCTCCCCTCTCCCCTCTCCTCTCCCTCTCTCCCCTCTCCTCTCTCCCCTCTCCTCTCCTCTCCCCTCTCCTCTCTCCCCTCTCCTCTCCTCTCCCCTCTCCTCTCTCCCCTCTCCTCTCCTCTCCCCTCCCCTCTCCTCTCCCCTCTCCTCTCTCCTCTCCCCTCTCCTCTCTCCTCTCCCCTCTCCTCTCCTCTCCCCTCTCCTCTCCTCTCCCCTCTCCCTCTCTCCCCTCTCCTCTCTCCCCTCTCCTCTCCATCTCTCCTCCATCCTCTGAGTCTGATGTCCGGCTCTGTAGTTGAGGGAAGATTCATGATGCTGGGAGATTGTAGTGGACGTTGCTGTCCATTCCTCCTCTCTGGGGTCCCCGACTGTCATCACTCAGAGCTGACAGCTTCCTAGAGACCCGTAAATCTCCGTCGGCTCTGCCTGGATATCGGCCTGGAGAGTGAATTGTGGGCTCCTTATAGGAGACACTTAAAGGGCCCCCCCCCCGGACCCCCCCTCCACCCACAAGAGTCAGGAGATCCCCTCCAAGGCTGGCCTGTACTGGGGGGGGGGGGGGGGGGGGGGGGGGGGGGGGGGGCAGGAGGAGGACTCAGGAGATTCTCCAGTGAAACATCCCGAGAAGCAGACAGAGAAGTATTCGCTGGGGGTGAAAAAATTGCAAGAAGTGAAATTTCATCCAACGTGTTCCCTGGTACCAGTCCCCTCTAAGCTGACTGTACATGGGGGGGGGGGGATACACCCCACAGAGGCACTGACTGTACATGGGGGGGGGGATACACCACACAGAGGCACTGACTGTACATGGGGGGGGATACACCCCACAGAGGCACTGACTGTACATGGGGGGGGATACACCCCACAGAGGCACTGACTGTACATGGGGGGGGGATACACCCCACAGAGGCACTGACTGTACATGGGGGGGGGGGATACACTACACAGAGGCACTGACTGTACATGGGGGGGGGGGGGATACACTACACAGAGGCACTGACTGTACATGGGGGGGGATACACCCCACAGAGGCACTGACTGTACATGGGGGGGGGGGGGGGATACACCACACAGAGGCACTGACTGTACATGGGGGGGGGATACACCCTACAGAGGCACTGACTGTACATGGGGGGGATACACCCCACAGAGGCACTGACTGTACATGGGGGGGGGGATACACTACACAGAGGCACTGACTGTACATGGGGGGGGGGGGGGGATACACCACACAGAGGCACTGACTGTACATGGGGGAGATACACTACACAGAGGCACTGACTGTACATGGGGGGGGGGGGGATACACTACACAGAGGCACTGACTGTACATGGGGGGATACACCACACAGAGGCACTGACTGTACATGGGGGGGGGGGATACACTACACAGAGGCACTGACTGTACATGGGGGGGGGGATACACTACACAGAGGCACTGACTGTACATGGGGGGGGGGGGGGGGATACACCACACAGAGGCACTGACTGTACATGGGGGGGATACACTACACAGAGGCACTGACTGTACATGGGGGGGGGGGGGATACACCACACAGAGGCACTGACTGTACATGGGGGGATACACCCCACAGAGGCACTGACTGTACATAAGGGGGGGGGGTTACACCGCACAGATGCACTGACTGTACATGGGGGGGATACACCCCACAGAGGCACTGACTGTACATGGGGGGGGGGGGGATACACCCCACAGATGCACTGACTGTACATGGGGGGGGGGGGGATACACCACACAGAGGCACTGACTGTACATGGGGGGGATACACCCCACAGAGGCACTGACTGTACATGGGGGGGGGGGGGGGATGCACCGCACAGAGGCACTGACTGTACATTGGGGGGGGGGGGGGATACACCGCACAGAGGCACTGACTGTACATGGGGGGGGGGATGCACCGCACAGAGGCACTGACTGTACATGGGGAGGGGGGGGGATACATTGCACAGAGGCACTGACTGTACATTGGGGGGGGGGATACACCGCACAGAGGCACTGACTGTACATGGGGGGGGGGGATGCACCGCACAGAGGCACTGACTGTACATGGGGGGGAATACACCGTGCAGTGGCCACAACCGAAGCACTGACTGTACATGGGGAGGGGGGGGATACACCGTGCAGCGGCCACAACAGAGGCACTGTGAAAAGCCTGCTGGATTGTCTAAACCTCCTAATAATAAGCAGACACGCCCGGCTCCCACAACTGTCCTGGAGATACAGAGGCCAATGTGGAGTGAGATCTGGATTTGTGTGCCTTACAGTCAGCATACACCTTACAATCTGATCATACAATCCACCTTTGTCTATGAGGACCACCTAGGGCGGCCCCACCGTCCCTTTCCAACCGAACACATTAATTACGACTGAAATGAGAAACGAAGACGCTGCTTCCCGTCCAATGAACTGGGCAGGCGGGTGATCAGCTGCTTCTCCGTTCCAGAATGAAATGAAATCGATCCTCGATGCCGCCATTGCTCTAAAATCTTCCTTTTATTAAATCGCCCGCAGTAAAAACATCGCAGGTGCAAAGGGTGACGCGTTTCGGCTTAGTAGGGTCGTGACTAGGGCGGCGTTCACACTGAGGAGTTTTGAAGCGTTTTTGCATTAAAAAAAAGCACCTTAAAAGCTCAAGAAAAATGCTTCCCTGTGTGTGTGAATGTATATCTATGGATGTGTTCACACGGAGGCGGTGCGGCGTAAAATCTCCCGCTTGCAGCATCTTTGGGGCATGTTTGGTGAGTAACGCCCCAAAAACGCCTCTTCCCATTGAAATCAGCGGAAAACGCCTCAAAAAACGCCAATGAGACACATTTTTGGTGCAGTTTTTAAGTCATGTCCTTTAAAAAACGCTCAGAAAGCGCGGCAAAAGCGCGGTGAAACCGCCTATGAGTTTTTGTGGCGCATCGGTGTGAAAGTAGCCTTAAAAAAAAACTACAAAAATGCCTCTTCCCATTGAAATCAACGGAAAACGCCTGAAAAGCGCCTCCAGAACGCCAATGAGAAGCATTTTTGGTGCAGTTTTTAAGTCACATGTCCATTAAAGACACTTAGAAAGGTTACTTTCACATCGATCCGCCGCAAAAACTCAGAAAAAACTCATAGGCTTCTTTACCGCGCTTTTGCCACGCTTTTTGAGCGTTTTTTAAAGGTCACGTGACTTCATTACTGCACCAAAAGCGCTTCTCAGAGGCATTTTTAAGGCGCTTTTCAGGCGTTTTCCATTGATTTCAATGGGAAGAGGCGGTTTTTGGGGCTTTTTTTTAAGGCTACTTTCACACTGATCCACCGCAAAAACTCAGGCGTTTTTACCGCCTTTTTGCCGCGCTTTCTGAGCATTTGTAAAGGACATGACTTAAAAACTGCACCAAAAACGCTTCCCAGAGGAGTTCTTGAGGCACTTTTCAGGCGTTTTCCATTGATTTCAATGGGAAGAGGCATTTTTGGGGCGTTTTTTTAAGGCTACCTTTACACTGATTTGCCGCAAAAACACATCAAAAACGCACATGCTTTTGCCGCACTTTCTGAGCGTTTTTAAAGGACATGTGACTTAAAAACTACACCAAAAACGCTTCCCAGAGGAGTTCTTGAGGCGCTTTTCAGGCGTTTTCCATTGATTTCAATGGGAAGAGGCGTTTTTGGGGCGTTTTTTTTTTTTAACTCCCCAAACATGCCCCAAAGATGCTGCAAGTGGAAATTTTTATGGTCCGCAAGCGCAACGCAAAAACATACATGGATCTACATTCACAGACACAGGGAAGCGTTTTTGTTGAGCTTTTCAGGCGCATTTTTTAACGCAAAAATGCTTCAAAAACTCCTCAGTGTGAAAGTAGCCAAAGCGCGGCAATAGTGCGGTAAAAATGCCTATGTTTTTGCGGCGGATCAGTGTGGAAGCCGAAACGCGTCAACCTTTGCACCTGCGATGTTTTTACAGCGGTCGATTTTATAAAACAAAGATTTTAGAGCAATGGATATTAGGTCGGTGATGTAGTTCGGGGCAGTATGGTGGACGGCTTAGTACATCAGTGTTAGGATTTTGAATTTGATCCGTTGGGCAATCGGAAGCCAGTGGAGGGATTGGCAGAGGGGGGTGGAGGACACTGAGTGGGGGCCAGTGGAGGGATTGGCAGAGGGGGGTGGAGCCAGTGGAGGGATTGGCAGAGGGGGGTGGAGGCCAGTGGAGGGATTGGCAGAGGGGGGTGGAGGACACTGAATGGAGGCCAGTGGAGGGATTGGCAGAGAGGGGTGGAGGCCAGTGGAGGGATTGGCAGAGGGGGGTGGAGGACACTGAGTGGAGGCCAGTGGAGGGATTGGCAGAGAGGGGTGGAGGCCAGTGGAGGGATTGGCAGAGGGGGGTGGAGGCCAGTGGAGGGATTGGCAGAGGGGGGTGGAGGACACTGAGTGGAGGCCAGTGGAGGGATTGGCAGAGAGGGGTGGAGGCCAGTGGAGGGATTGGCAGAGGGGGGTGGAGGCCAGTGGAGGGATTGGCAGAGAGGGGTGGAGGACACTGAGTGGAGGCCAGTGGAGGGATTGGCAGAGGGGGGTGGCGGAGATGGAGCGGTTGGAAAGGTGAATGAGTCTGGCTGCCGTATTCAGGATGGACTGAAGAGGGGATAGCCAGCGGCGAGGCAGGCCAGTGAGGAGGGAGTTGCAGTAGTCGAGTCGTGATATGATGAGGGAGTCGATGAGCTGTTTAGTGGTTTCTGGGGTTAGGAACGTGCAGATTTTGGCGATGTTGCGGAGGCGGAGTCTGCATGTTGCGGAGGCGGAGTCTGCATGTTGCGGAGGCGGAGTCTGCATGTTGCGGAGGCGGAGTCTGCATGTTGCGGGGGTGGAGTCTGCACGAGTTTGTTAAAGATTGGACTTGGGGCTGGAAGGATAGGTTGGAGTCCAGAATGACACCAAGTACTCTGGCCTGCGGGGCGGGTTTGATGGTTGCATTGTTGGATGTGATGGAGAAGTCAATGGGGGGGGGGGGGGGGGGGGGTCCGGGCTGGGGGGGGGGAGACAAGAAACTCGGTTTTGGAGAGGTTCAGTTTAAGGAAGTGGAGTGACATCCAGTCTGATATGTCGCTCAGCAGGTGTGTGATTCGGGCGGAGACCGAGGGGGTGAGGTATGGAGAAGAGAAGGGGCCCGAGGACGGAGCCTTGAGGGACCCCAACAGAGAGGGGGAGTGAGGGGGAGGTGGTAGCATTATAGGTAACACTGAAGGAGCGTTGTGATAGGAGGAGAACCAGGAGAGAGCAGAATCTCTGAGGCCGAGGGAGTGTAGTTTTTTGAGGAGGAGGGGGTGGTGGACTGTGTTGAAGGCCGCGGAGAGGTCGAGGAGTAGGAGCACTGAATAGTGGCCATTAGCTTTGGCGGTTAGCAGGTCGTTGGTGAGGTGAGTAGGGCAGTTTCGCTGGAGTGTAGGGAGGTTTCGGTGGAGTGTAGGGTGGTTTCGGTGGAGTGTAGGGAGGTTTCGGTGGAGTGTAGGGTGGTTTCGGTGGAGTGTAGGAGGGGTTTCGGTGGAGTGTAGGGAGGTTTCGGTGGAGTGTAGGGCGGTTTCGGTGGGGTGTAGGGAGGTTTCGGTGGAGTGTAGGGTGGTTTCGGTGGAGTGTAGGGAGGTTTCGGTGGAGTGTAGGGTGGTTTCGGTGGAGTGTAGGGAGGTTTCGGTGGAGTGTAGGGAGGTTTCGGTGGAGTGTAGGGCGGTTTCGGTGGGGTGTAGGGAGGTTTCGCTGGAGTGTAGGGTGGTTTCGGTGGAGTGTAGGGAGGTTTCGGTGGAGTGTAGGGCGGTTTCGGTGGGGTGTAGGGAGGTTTCGGTGGAGTGTAGGGTGGTTTCGGTGGAGTGTAGGGTGGTTTCGGTGGAGTGTAGGGCGGTTTCGGTGGGGTGTAGGGAGGTTTCGGTGGAGTGTAGGGTGGTTTCGGTGGAGTGTAGGGCGGTTTCGGTGGAGTGTAGGGAGGTTTCGGTGGAGTGTAGGGTGGTTTCGGTGGAGTGTAGGGAGGTTTCGGTGGAGTGTAGGGTGGTTTCGGTGGAGTGTAGGGAGGTTTCGGTGGAGTGTAGGGAGGTTTCGGTGGAGTGTAGGGTGGTTTCGGTGGAGTGTAGGGTGGTTTCGGTGGAGTGTAGGGTGGTTTCGGTGGAGTGTAGGGGACGGAAGCCGGACTGTAGGGGATCGAGGAGGTGGTTGTCGTTGAGGTGGGCGCTCAGGCGGGTGTAGACGAGGCACTCGAGGAGTTTAGATGTGAATGGGAGCAGGGAGATGGGTCTGAGGTTGTTCGGGTCATTGGGGTCCAGGGAGGGCTTTTTAAGTATGGGGGTGATGTGTGCATGTTTCAGAGGGGAGGGGAAAGTGCCGGAGGAGAGGGAGAGATTGAAGATGTGGGTGAGGGAGTGTAGGATGGAGGGGGAGGGAGGTCGTAGGAGTTGTGAGGGGATAGGGTCGAGGGGGCAGGTGGTGAGGCGGGCATCAGAGAGGATCTTGGAGACTTCCTCGATGGTAGTAAGGTCAAAGGTGCGGAGTGTTGGGGGGGCTTCAGTATGAGGAATGTAGGGTGGGGTGGAAGAGGAGGTCAGAGCAGTGGTGGGGCCTTGATTATACAATTTTCTTGAGAATTTTGCTTTAGATTTACCAAAAAAACCGTATAATACGAGGTTATATTTCAGTTGTATCCAATCAGGCCGGCCCCTGTACTACACAGTTGAAGGTAAATCTAAAGGAAATTGGGCAGAAATTGTATAGTGTATGGCCGGCCTTGATGCCTTCTCTGCAATAAATTCTCCCCAGAACCCATGTCATTAATACGTTTTCGGTTTTTAAAGGGATGAGGTAGCCAGCCTAGGACCTACCTGATCTATCCAATCAATGGGTATGCAGTCGGGTGGGACATTGTACTACATCATTGTTGGATTTCGTACAATCGGATTGTATGTGTGTGTGGTGAGCTCGGAATATCTTCTGGGATGAGATGTTGGGTTTGAACAACGGTAACACATCGATGGACCGGTCCCGTCTGATTGTGGCCTAAGGCGTTCGCCCTGGGTGCCGGCCCTGCACGGGTTAGGGTATCAAGGAATTCTCATTAGTGGTCCCTCCCCCCCCCATACTGATCTGATGCCCCCCCCAGCCCTGCACTCCTGCACAGGTTAGGGTATCAAGGAATTCTCATTAGTGGTCCCTCCCCCCCCCATACTGATCTGATGCCCACCCCACCCCACCCCCGGCCCTGCAAGGGATTGGGTATCAAAGAATTCTCATGAGTGGCCCCCCTTACTGACATGATGCCCCCACCCCCCGCCCTGCAAGGGTTAGGGTATCAAAGAATCCTCATTAGTGCCCCCCTGTACTGATCTGATGCCCCCCCCCCCCCCCCCCCCCCGGTTCCTGGGTGTCAGCGGGGCCCCAGCTGTGCTGGTACAATCAGAGCTGGGATGTGATTTCCTCTCCATGAGCGCGGTATTGATTTCACATCGCGCTCTCAGGCGCGCCAATAAATATTCTCCAGAGAAAGATGAACGAAGCTATTAAGGGGGAGACAGACTGTATCCGGCGCTAATTCCGGGAAGAGCGGAGGCGGGAAACGCCTGTCAGCTGACGGCGAGGAAACAGCGGGAGCGCACAGCGCCAGCGGCACGCCATCCCATCCCGACTTCTCTGAGCGCGAGAAATAAAACGGATATTTTCAGAATCCTCCGAGCTGCGAGTTCACGCGACGTTCCGGCTCCCGGCCTCCAAAACTCAACATGAGAAAAAAAAAAATGCATCGAAAGCAAAGACTGTCCTGGTAAAGTTTTGGCGGGGGGAGGGGTTAAATCCTGGATGTGGCGGTGACAACGCAAAGCTTAGATTTCCCAGCACTTCCTGTCCCGATCGCAATTCTGACGCTGCGTGCAGCTCCGCCTGTCAACCTCTCCCATGTAATGGATGGGGCTGCGCTGCAACTGCATGCCGAACTCTTGAGGTTGTGGCGTGCCCCCGCAATGCAAAAATGAAAAAGCTCCGCCCCCCCCACCAAAAAAAATAATTATTATTATCCTGAAGCTTGAAAACGTATTTTCATCGTCCTCTGAAAAGTGAAAGACTGCAGATCAGACTGTAACATTGTAACCTTCCAGGGATCAGACTGTAACATTGTAACCTTCCAGGGATCAGACTGTAACATTGTATCCCCAGTGATCAGACTGTAACATTGTATCCCCCAGTGATCAGACTGTAACATTGTACCCCCAGGGATCAGACTGTAACATTGTATCCCCCAGTGATCAGACTGTAACATTGTATCCCCCAGGGATCAGACTGTAACATTGTATCCCCCAGTGATCAGACTGTAACATTGTATCCCCAGTGATCAGACTGTAACATTGTAACCCCCCCAGGGATCAGACTGTAACATTGTATCCCCCAGTGATCAGACTGTAACATTGTATCCCCAGTGATCAGACTGTAACATTGTATCCCCCAGGGATCAGACTGTAACATTGTATCCCCAGGGATCAGACTGTAACATTGTATCCCCAGGGATCAGACTGTAACATTGTATCCCCCAGGGATCAGACTGTAACATTGTATCCCCCAGTGATCAGACTGTAACATTGTATCCCCAGTGATCAGACTGTAACATTGTATCCTCCAGTGATCAGACTGTAACATTGTATCCCCAGTGATCAGACTGTAACATTGTATCCCCAGTGATCAGACTGTAACATTGTATCCCCAGGGATCAGACTGTAACATTGTATCCCCAGGGATCAGACTGTAACATTGTATCCCCCAGGGATCAGACTGTAACATTGTATCCCCCAGGGATCAGACTGTAACATTGTATCCCCCAGGGATCAGACTGTAACATTGTATCCCCCAGTGATCAGACTGTAACATTGTATCCCCAGTGATCAGACTGTAACATTGTATCCCCAGTGATCAGACTGTAACATTGTATCCCCCAGGGATCAGACTGTAACATTGTATCCCCAGTGATCAGACTGTAACATTGTATCCCCCAGGGATCAGACTGTAACATTGTAACCCCCAGGGATCAAACTGTAACATTGTATCCCCAGGGATCAGACTGTAACATTGTATCCCCAGTGATCAGACTGTAACATTGTATCCCCCAGTGATCAGACTGTAACATTGTATCCCCCAGGGATCAGACTGTAACATTGTAACCCCCAGTGATCAGACTGTAACATTGTAACCCCCAGGGATCAGACTGTAACATTGTATCCCCCAGGGATCAGACTGTAACATTGTATCCCCAGGGATCAGACTGTAACATTGTATCCCCCAGTGATCAGACTGTAACATTGTATCCCCCAGTGATCACACTGTAACATTGTATCCCCCAGGGATCAGACTGTAACATTGTAACCCCCAGGGATCAGACTGTAACATTGTATCCCCAGGGATCAGACTGTAACATTGTATCCCCAGTGATCACACTGTAACATTGTATCCCCCAGGGATCAGACTGTAACATTGTATCCACCAGTGATCAGACTGTAACATTGTATCCCCCAGGGATTAGACTGTAACATTGTATCCCCCAGTGATCAGACTGTAACATTGTATCCCCCAGGGATCAGACTGTAACATTGTATCCCCAGGGATCAGACTGTAACATTGTATCCCCCAGGGATCAGACTGTAACATTGTATCCCCCAGGGATTAGACTGTAACATTGTATCCCCCAGTGATCAGACTGTAACATTGTATCCCCCAGGGATTAGACTGTAACATTGTATCCCCCAGTGATCAGACTGTAACATTGTATCCCCAGGGATCAGACGGTAACATTGTATCCACCAGTGATCAGACTGTAACATTGTATCCCCCAGGGATTAGACTGTAACATTGTATCCCCCAGTGATCAGACTGTAACATTGTATCCCCCAGGGATCAGACTGTAACATTGTATCCCCAGGGATCAGACTGTAACATTGTATCCCCCAGGGATCAGACTGTAACATTGTATCCCCCAGGGATTAGACTGTAACATTGTATCCCCCAGTGATCAGACTGTAACATTGTATCCCCCAGGGATTAGACTGTAACATTGTATCCCCCAGTGATCAGACTGTAACATTATGTATCCCCAGGGATCAGACTGTAACATTGTATCCCCAGGGATCAGACTGTAACATTGTATCCCCCAGGGATTAGACTGTAACATTGTATCCCCAGTGATCAGACTGTAACATTGTATCCCCCAGGGATCAGACTGTAACATTGTATCCCCAGGGATCAGACTGTAACATTGTATCCCCAGGGATCAGACTGTAACATTGTATCCCCCAGGGATTAGACTGTAACATTGTATCCCCCAGGGATTAGACTGTAACATTGTATCCCCCAGGGATCAGACTGTAACATTGTATCCCCCAGGGATCAGACGGTAACATTGTATCCCCAGGGATCAGACTGTAACATGGTAACCCCCAGTAAGTTCAGCAGATTTTCCACAGTGCTTGGTTAGGCTGCAGCCTCCTGTCACATGACACTCTTCTCCTGGCATGGACAGGCTCAGTGGTGCCATTTATGGGTTCTCCTTACTTCTATGGGAACGTAAACCCAGTTTGATGACTTGTTTGCACGTTAAGCGCGGTTGCGCTGAGGACGCGCACGGCACAACGCCAATGAATAAAAAGTGGAAAGTGGTGGATTTCTGCTCGGTGGTGGCGCACTGTCACCCGATGGTCTCCCAGCCCCCATTGTTCCCAAGATCCTCTCGGCGTTGTTTATGATGGAGGCGCTTCTTTTCCCGCGACTCTGCGAACAATATGTTCCGTCCGCGGACGAGGTCTCCATAGGGAGATAAACCCATTAAATGAATATATTTATCGACGGGAGAATTTGTGCAAATCTGGTCCTTGTGGGGGAAATCCTCTTAGATGGAGACATGATAACGGATTAAAACCGGTAATGACGGCGGAGCGTCCGGCAGACCAGCCGACACCACGAATTCTGTGCGGCAGGAGGGAGGATTATTTGGGGAAGGAGACAATTTATGAGATTTCAGAGACGGGAATTGTGCAAACCGAGGAGACGCGTCACGGCGAGAGGTTGTGTGTGCGGCGGATCCACCGTAAAATGGGACAAAGTTTGAAGTGGACCTGTCAGTAAATGTACAAATCTGTGTGAAAGAATTCCTGACGTGTCACAATGTTCCTTTAAGGTGAATGTACGGTTTCCCCAGTTTCTCCCCCCCCCCCCAGGGATCAGATAGTAACATTGTATCCCCCAGGGATCAGACTGTAACATTGTATCCCCCAGTGATCAGACTGTAACATTGTATCCCCCAGGGATCAGACTGTAACATTGTATCCCCCAGTGATCAGACTGTAACATTGTATCCCCAGGGATCTGACTGTAACATTGTATCCCCCAGGGCTCAGACTGTAACATTGTATCCCCAGGGCTCAGACTGTAACATTTTATCCCCAGGGATCAGACTGTAACATTGTATCCCCAGGGATCAGACTGTAACATTGTATCCCCAGGGCTCAGACTGTAACATTGTATCCCCCAGGGATCAGATAGTAACATTGTATCCCCCAGTGATCAGACTGTAACATTGTATCCCCAGGGCTCAGACTGTAACATTGTATCCCCAGGGCTCAGACTGTAACATTTTATCCCCAGGGATCATACTGTAACATTGTATCCCCAGGAATCAGACTGTAACATTGTATCCCCAGGGATCAGACTGTAACATTGTATCCCCCAGGGATCAGACTGTAACATTGTATCCCCAGTGATCAGAGTGTAACATTGTATCCCCCAGGGATCAGACTGTAACATTGTATCCCCCAGGGATCAGACTGTAACATTGTATCCCCCAGGGATCAGACTGTAACATTGTACAGTTGCAAGAAAAAAGTATGTGAACCCCTTGGGATTACGTGGAGTTTTGCATGAATTGGGCATAAAATGTGCTCTGAACGTCATCTAAGTCACAACAATAGAAGAACACAGTCTGCTGAACATAATACTACACAAACATTAGATGTTGCCATGGTTTAATTGCACATAACATGTAAACATTCACAGTGCAGGGAGGAAGAAAAAGTATGTGAGGCCCTAGCTTAATGACTTCTCCCAGAGCTAATTGGAGCCAGGAGTGAGCCAACTTTGACTCCAATCAGTGTGATGATATTGGATGTGTTGCTGACACCTGTTTTGGGTTTACTGGTTTCAAGAAGCACTGTCTGATGTGAACCATGCCTCGCAGAAAAGAGCTCTCAGAAGACCTACGATCAAGAATTGTTGACTTGCATGAAGCTGGAAAGGGTTACAAAAGTATCTCCTTGAGCCTTGATGTTCATGTGTCCACGGTAAGACAGACTGTCTACAAATGGAGAAAGTTTAGCACTGTTGCTACTCTCCCTAGGCGTGGTCGTCCTGTAAAAATGACTGCAAGAGCACAGCGCAGAATGCTGCATGAGGTAAAGAAGAATCCCAGAGTGTCAGCTAAAGACCTACAGAAATCTCTGGCACAGGCTAACATTTTTGTTGACACATCTACAATAAGGAAAACATTAAACAAGAATGGAGTACATGGGAGGACACCACGGAGGAAGCCATTGCTGTCCAAAAAGAAGATTGCAGCACGTTTGAAGTTTGCAAAAGAGCACCTGGATGTTCCACAGCACTACTGGCAGAATATACTGTGGACAGATGAAACCAAGATTGAGTTGTTTAGGAAGAACACACAAACACTATGTGTGGAGAAAAAAAGGCACAGCACACCAAACATCAAAACCTCATCCCCACTGTGAAACATGGCGGAGGGAGCATCATGGTCTGGGGCTGCTTTGCTGCCTCAGGGCCTGGACGGATTGTTGTCATTGATGGGAAAATGAATTCCAGAGTTTATCAAGACATTTTGCAGGAAAACGTTCGACCATCTGTCCGCCAACTGAAGCTCCGCAGAGGATGGGTGATGCAACAGGACAATGACCCAAAGCATACAAGTAATTCAACAAAACAATGGCTGCAACAGCACAGAATACGCCTTCTGGAGTGGCCCAGTCAGAGTCCTGACCTCAACCCCATTGAAATGCTGTGGCATGACCTTAAGAGAGCGATTCACACCAGACATCCCAAGAATATTGCTACACTGAAACAGTTTTGTGAAGAGGAGTGGTCCAAAATGACTCCAGATCGTTGTGCAGGTCTGATCTGCAACTACAGGAAACGTTTGGTTGAGGTTATTGCTGCCAAAGGAGGGTCAACCAGTTATTAAGTCCAAAGGTTCACATACTTTTTCCTCCCTGCACTGTGAATGTTTACATGTTATGTGCAATTAAACCATGGCAACATCTAATGTTTGTGTAGTATTATGTTCAGCAGACTGTGTTCTTCTATTGTTGTGACTTAGATGACGTTCAGAGCACATTTTATGCCCAATTCATGCAAAACTCCACGTAATCCCAAGGGGTTCACATACTTTTTCTTGCAACTGTAACTCTTGCAGCAGGGGGCTGATCTGTGTCAGACATTTGTAAACACAGCCAGGTACCAGGACATACCCCCGGTTCACACTTGTGTGAGCTGCGTGGCCTGCATTTGATCAGGCACGACAGCTCGTTCTTTTGAATGGGTTGCTGTGCCACGTGAACCGCAAAAAAAAAAAAAAAACCGCATCCTCGGGGAAATCACATGGCCGCATTGACCGTGCAGCTTCTGTGCAGTTCCTGCACCTGTGGGATGAGATGCATTGGGGGTGCCATTCAGAATAAATTGAACCCCCATGCATGTTTGCAGGTGCAGGAATCGCATCGATTCCCGCAACCAGTCCGCAGTGTGCAGGCTAGTGTGGACGTAGCTGTATGATTGCATTATCTCTGAGTCGGCATCTCAGTGCAGATGGAAGGCTTGGGTGATGCCTGAATGAAGATGGCGCCTTCCTTCTGGAGAGAAAGCAGATCCAGAGATGCAAGTTTAGGGCCACCTTGAGCCGGCCAGAATTCGATATCTGCGGGGATATTCCAACATTCGGCCTGCTGCAGAGCATTGCACAGGAGGAGGGATGTGTTCTCTGGAGCGCAGCTGCTGAGTGTGTGCATGACTTAGTCCAACCATGGTGGGACTACAACCCCCAGCATTACTACAACCCCAGCATTACTACAACCCCCAGCACTACTACAACCCCCAGCACTACTACAACCCTCAGCATTACTACAACCCCAGCATTACTACAACCCCCATGCATTACTACAACCCCCAGCACTACTACAACCCTCAGCATTACTACAACCCCAGCATTACTACAACCCTCAGCATTACTACAACCCCCATGCATTACTACAACCCTCAGCATTACTACAACCCCAGCATTACTACAACCCCCAGCACTACTACAACCCCCATGCATTACTACAACCCCCAGCATTACTACAACCCCCAGCATTACTACAACCCCCATGCATTACTACAAACCCCAGCATTACTACAACCCCAGCATTACTACAACCCCCAGCATTACTACAACCCCCCCAGCACTACTACAACCCCCAGCATTACTACAACCCCCAGCATTACTACAACCCCCATGCATTACTACAACCCCCATGCATTACTACAAACCCCCAGCATTACTACAACCCTCAGAATTACTACAACCCCCAGCATTACTACAACCCCCAGCATTACTACAACCCCCATGCATTACTACAACCCCCAGCATTACTACAACCCCCAGCATTACTACAACCCCAGCATTACTACAACCCTCAGCATTACTACAACCCTCAGCATTACTACAAACAACCCCAGCATTACTACAACCCCCAGCATTACTACAACCCCCAGCATTACTACAACCCCCATGCATTACTACAACCCCCATGCATTACTACAACCCCAGCATTACTACAACCCCCAGCATTACTACAACCCCCAGCATTACTACAACCCTCAGCATTACTACAACCCTCAGCATTACTACAACCCTCAGCATTACTACAACCCCCAGCATTACTACAACCCCCATGCATTACTACAACCCCCATGCATTACTACAACCCCCATGCATTACTACAACCCCAGCATTACTACAACCCCCAGCATTACTACAACCCCAGCATTACTACAACCCCAGCATTACTACAACCCCCATGCATTACTACAACCCCAGCATTACTACAACCCCCAGCATTACTACAACCCCCATGCATTACTACAACCCCCATGCATTACTACAACCCCCAGCATTACTACAACCCCCAGCATTACTACAACCCCCATGCATTACTACAACCCCCAGCATTACTACAAACCCCCATGCATTACTACAACCCCCATGCATTACTACAACCCCCATGCATTACTACAAACCCCAGCATTACAACCCCCATGCATTACTACAACCCCCAGCATTACTACAACCCCCATGCATTACTACAACCCCAGCATTACTACAACCCCCAGCATTACTACAACCCCCATGCATTACTACAACCCCCAGCATTACTACAACCCCAGCATTACTACAACCCCAGCATTACTACAACCCCCAGCATTACTACAACCCCCAGCATTGGTCCATTGAACCCATTGCTGCACTGTCAGTCCTTGCCTCTCCCTCGGCGGCTGGCAAACGTTCCCTCGCCTGTAATTTACGACTTGCGGCTATTTGTGTACGCGGCGTGCGCGCTCTGACATCGCCTTCTGATCATTATGCAAATGACGGCCCGGCCTCATCTGCATACACAGAGCTCCACAATAAAGCCAGATCAGATGAGTTTTATGCCTGTGCAGCGGCAGAGCGGGATCCGGGCGAAGGGCTCATTACACAACGATCGGGCGTGCCGCTGCTGCAAATTGATGTGCTGCAAGAAAAAAAAAACATTTAGGGAATGCGGCATTTAAAGGGGGACACCGGGGCGAGGACTGGTTAGAAAGGAATTAGCGGCACCCCCAAAGACAAACTGAGCGATTTTTTTTTAATGTTTTAATCTTTCTTGTTAAGTTTTGTGATGCGTGTCTTTCATGTGTGACAGCAAATTCCTCTTCCCTTCAGAGACTGTGATTGATGGCAGGCTCTTGCTGAGATTGTGATCCTAGACTCTCCATGGGTTCAGTTTCGAACACCATCAGGCCACGGTCAATAAAAAGAGCTGCATGAGGCAAATGGCATCAGCTGTCGCAGCTTCTGGCTGTCGCTGATCACACTTCTTGTGCAGGCGGTGAGATGATTGAGATCTGGGATGGAGGAGACACCGGATCTGTGCCTTCATGATGACTCCTTTAATAAAGACATTACAGAAGCAGGGAGACAGAATTAAAGTGGACCTGTTAGTAACTCGACATCTCTGCATAATTAAATTCCTGACGTGTCACGATATACAGCAACAGGGTCATTTTTTCCACCTTTTATCATGAAAAATTATTCTTGAGTTCCAGCCAGTAACCTTGCCTAGGCTGAAGTGAGGTCACCACTCAATGACTTTGCCTAGGCTGAAGTGAGGTCACCACTCAATGACTTTGCCTAGGCTGAAGTGAGGTCACCACTCAATGACTTTGCCTAGGCTGAAGTAAGGTCACCACTCAATGACTTTGCCTAGGCTGAAGTGAGGTCACCACTCAATGACTTTGCCTAGGCTGAAGTAAGGTCACCACTCAATGACTTTTCCTAGGCCGAAGTGAGGTCACCACTCAATGACTTTGCCTAGGCCGAAGTGAGGTCACCACTCAATGACTTTGCCTAGGCCGAAGTGAGGTCACCACTCAATGACTTTGCCTAGGCCAAGGAAAGGTCTACAGGATGTAATTGGAGACTGGGGCTATATTACAGTATGTGATTGGAGACTGGGGACAAGCTACAGGATGTGGTTGGAGACTGGGGACATGCTCCAGGACATGGTTGGAGACTGGGGACATGCTACAGGACATGGTTGGAGACTGGGGACAGGCTACAAGACATGGTTGGAGACTGGGGACATGTTACGATGTGGTTGGAGACTGAGGACATGCTACAGGATGGCGTTGGAGACTGGAGACATGCTACAAGATGTGGTCAGAGACTGGGGACATGCTACTGGAGGTGTTCAGAGACTATGGATATGCTAGAGGAGGTGGTTGGAGACTTGGGACATGCTACAGGATGTGGTTGGAGACTGGGGACATGCTACAGGATGTGGTCGGAAATTGGGGACATGCTACAAGATATTGTTGGAGATTGTAGACATTCTACAGCATGTAATTGGAGACTGGGGTTATATTACAGTGTGTGGTTGGAGACTGGGGACATCTTACAGGATGTAGTTGGAGACTGGGGACATGCTACAGGATATGGTTGGAGACTGGGGACATGCTACAGGACTTTGCCTAGGCCAAGGAAAGGTCACCAGTCAATGACTTTGCCTAGGCCAAGGAAAGGTCAACAGTCAATGGCTTTGCCTAGGCCAAGGAGAGGTCACCAGTCAATGACTTTGCCTAGGCCAAGGAGAGGTCACCACTCAATGACTTTCCCTAGGCTGAGCTGAGGTCACCAATCATTGACTGTAGGCCAAGGAGAGGTCCCCAGTCAATGACATTGCCTAGGCCAAGGAGCGGTCACCACTTAATGACTTTGCCTAGGCCAAGGAGCGGTCACCACTTAATGACTTTGCCTAGACCAAGGAGAGGTCACCTGTCAGTGACTTTGCCTAGGCAAAGGAGAGGTCACCAGTCAGTGACTTTGCCTAGGCCGAGGTGAGGTCACCAGTCAATGACTTTGCCTGGGCTCGGTTGATGTCCTCAGTCTCCTGCAGGCAGCAGGAAGCATTTCCTCAATCTCCTCTCCCCCCCAGACATCAGACTGCAACATTGTAAGTTTGTAGCGAGTCACAAGGTGAGAGGCCGCAGCAAGGGCTGATCTGTGTCAGGCATTTGTGAACACAGCCAAGAACTGGAGATCTATGAGACAGTTCCTGGCTACTGTCTGGCTAAAGCTTAGCAGCCCCCGTTTCTCGCGCTCCGTTGTTGTCTATTTTCAACTCATCTCTTGCGCATCTATTTAATCTGCCGCAGCCCGCCACTTCTCGCCCTCGTTTCTGAGCCCAACTCCCCCCACGCGTGCCGTGATTCTCTGTTCTCCAGCTGTCCAGGGTCACTTATGAAGCAATTAATGCGGATCCAGAGAGCTGCAGATTGCAGATTCATTATACAGCGGCCTACAAGCTGTAATTTGCTCCATTTTGCCGCTTTATAATTTTGGTGTGTGCGCGCTGCGAGTGGCGGTAAAACGAGGGTAGATCTGGGTCCGATATCGCCGTCTCGCAAACCCCCCCCCCCCCAGCACTATCCTGCTAAATTATTCTGCATTTAAACACGAGATCTGCTGTGGTTTTTAGCCGCCACTTTGCTGTAATTATGTAGCCGGGCGCGCTTTGTCCGTACGCGACATTAAAATGGATGGACTATCGTTGTGCGTCCTGGGCAGGCGCCAAGCGTGAAGTCTGCAATCAGCGCACATTAGTGACAGTTCTTAACACGCTGCCCGTGCAGCTGGGATAATTGTGCTGATGGCTGAAACGAGGACTGTCTGTCACTCACACCAAGCAATCAGATTGCTCCTTATGGTTTCAAATCCAGAATCTGATTGGTTGGGGGGGGGGGGGGTGTAATGCCTGCTCTGGCATTGGCATGACTGGGGACATGCTACAGGATGTGGTCAGACTGGGGACATGCTACAGGATGTGGTCAGAGACTGGGGACATGCTACAGGATGTGGTCAGAGACTGGGGACATGCTACAGGATGTGGTCAGAGACTGGGGACATGCTACAGGAGGTGGTCGGGAACTAGGGACATGCTGCAGGATGTGGTTGGAGACTGGGGACATGCTACAGGAGGTGGTTGGAGACTGGGGACATGCTACAGGAGGTGGTTGGAGACTGGGGACATGCTACAGGAGGTGGTTGGAGACTGGGGACATGCTACAAGACATGGTTGGAGACTTGGGACATGCTACTGGAGGTAGTTGGGGACTAGGGACATGCTGCAGGACATGGTTGGAGACTGGGGACATGTTACGATGTGGTTGGAGACTGAGGACATGCTACTGGATGCCGTTGGAGACTGGAGACATGCTACAAGATGTGGTCAGAGACTGGAGACATGCTACTGGAGGTGTTCAGAGAATAGGGACATGCAACAGGAGGTGGTTGGAGACTTGGGACATGCTATAGGCCGTTGTTGGAAATTGGGGACATGCTACAAGATATTGTTGGAGTTTGTAGACCTTCTACAGGATGTAATTGGAAACTGGGGCTATATTACAGTATATGATTGGAGACTGGGGACATCCTACAGGATGTATTTGGAGACTGGGGACATGCTACAGGATGTGGTCGGAGACTGGGGACTTGCTGAAGTAGGTGGTCGGAGACTGGGACGTAGTTGGAGACTGGGGACATGCTGCAGTAGACTGTCAGAGACTGGGGCCATGCTGCAGGATGTGTTTGGAGACTGGGGACATGCTGCAGGATGTGGTTGGGGACTGGGGACTTGATGCAGTAGGTGGTCGGAGACTGGGACGTAGTTGGAGACTGGGGACATGCTGCAGGATGTTGTTGGAGACTGAGACTTAGTTGGAGACTGGGGACATGCTGCAGTAGGTGGTCGGAGACTGAGACTTAGTTGGAGACTGGGGACATGCTGCAGTAGGTGGTCGGAGACTGGGACATAGTTGGAGACTGGGGACATGCTGCAGTAGGTGGTCGGAGACTGGGACATAGTTGGAGACTGGGGACATGCTGCAGTAGACTGTCAGAGACTGGGGCCATGCTGCAGGATGTGTTTGGAGACTGGGGACATGCTGCAGGATGTGGTTGGGGACTGGGGACTTGATGCAGTAGGTGGTCGGAGACTGGGACGTAGTTGGAGACTGGGGACATGCTGCAGGATGTTGTTGGAGACTGAGACTTAGTTGGAGACTGGGGACATGCTGCAGTAGGTGGTTGGAGACTGAGACTTAGTTGGAGACTGGGGACATGCTGCAGTAGACTGTCAGAGACTGGGGCCATGCTGCAGGATGTGTTTGGAGACTGGGGACATGCTGCAGGATGTGGTTGGGGACTGGGGACTTGCTGAAGTAGGTGGTCGGAGACTGGGACGTAGTTGGAGACTGGGGACATGCTGCAGTAGACTGTCAGAGACTGGGGCCATGCTATAACTGTGGTTGAAGGCCGGGGACATGGTACAGGAGACCTCTAGAGATCAATGGTGTCTCATCTTCTCTCCGGTTACTGACTCGTGGTCTGCAGTAGCAGCATTGAACGTACGAAGGGTCTCATTTTGGGTCGAAGGTCGGGCTGCAGGGATGTAGGAGATCAAATATAAGAACATGATTGGTAAAGAGAATCCTGTGGTAAGACTTGGGGCCCCTTGACCTCGGGGCCCCAGACTGGGCATTAGCCTAGCAGGGTGGGCGGTCCTTTCGCCTTCTTCCAGTTTGCAGAATGAAATGTTCATCAGCTGCCAACATCTCTGTTAATATTCGGTGATGTGGATCAGTTGCGGCGTCATGGTGGCAATCGCTGGACAACCCGGCGAATAATCACTTTCCTCGCTTTATTAATTGCGGCACGATCGCTAATGGGGTCGCCTCCCTGGGTGTCGCACGCCAACATCCCGCCAGATCGCAGGCAGGAGAGCAGTTTTTTCTTCCCGGCTGGCACCCCCCCACCCCCACCACCACCATACAGACGTATCACGTCGTCTCTCGCCGTCCTCAACTCATGTGGTGATGCAGAAAAAATGCGCTAATTATACTGATCGCAGGTGCTACCGACAGGGGCTGTGCCGTCTTCCGCCTCGGCAGGAACAGCTTTCCTTAAATGGGCACAAAAAAAATGTTTAAATTTGTCACTTTTTAGGCCGACTGGAGCATGTTCAGTGCCGGGACTTTGTGCTGAGAAATGGATTATTTCACTGATTTTGCAGAAAATAGTTGTGGAATCTTAAAGACGAACTCCAGGCAGCCAGCTGAGTGCACAGGCTTTACGGATACATGGTTGGGTAGGTATATAGATGGGGTGAGGGTTGTTACGGTTAGATGGTTGGGTAGGTATATAT
The DNA here is from genome assembly GCA_951230385.1 of Staurois parvus. Lineage (NCBI taxonomy): Eukaryota > Metazoa > Chordata > Amphibia > Anura > Ranidae > Staurois > Staurois parvus. The sequence goes on along the minus strand of CATNWA010015637.1, from coordinate 154,660 downwards.
TGGGGGGAGGGGTAAGTTACGGTTAGATGGTTGGGTAGGTATATATTGGGGGGAGGGGTTAAGTTACGGTTAGATGGTTGGGTAGGTATATAGATGGGGGAGGGGTTAGGTTACGGTTAGATGGTTGGGTAGGTATATAGATGGGGGGAGGGGTTGTTACGGTTAGATGGTTGGGTAGGTATATAGATGGGGGGAGGGATTAAGTTACGGTTAGATGGTTGGGTAGGTATATATTGGGGGGAGGGGTTAAGTTACGGTTAGATGGTTGGGTAGGTATATATTGGGGTGAGGGGTAAGTTACGGTTAGATGGTTGGATAGGTATATAGATGGGGTGAGGGGTTGTTACGGTTAGATGGTTGGGTAGGTATATAGTTGGGGGGAGGGGTTAAGTTACGGTTAGATGGTTGGGTAGGTATATATTGGGGGGAGGGGTTGTTACGGTTACATGGTTGGGTAGGTATATAGATGGGGGAGGGGTTAAGTTACAGTTAGATGGTTGGGTAGGTATATAGATGGGGGGAGGGGTTGTTACGGTTACATGGTTGGGTAGGTATATAGATGGGGGAGGGGTTAAGTTACAGTTAGATGGTTGGGTAGGTATATAGTTGGGAGGGGTTAGGTTACGGTTAGATGGTTGGGTAGGTATATAGATGGGGGAGGGGTTAAGTTACAGTTCGATGGTTGGGTAGGTATATAGATGGGGGAGGGGTTAAGTTACGGTTAGATGGTTGGGTAGGTATATAGATGGGGTGAGGGGTTGTTACGGTTAGATGGTTGGGTAGGTATATAGATGGGGGAGGGGTTAAGTTACAGTTAGATGGTTGGGTAGGTATATAGTTGGGGGGAGGGGTTAAGTTACGGTTAGATGGTTGGGTAGGTATATATTGGGGGGAGGGGTTAAGTTACGGTTAGATGGTTGGGTAGGTATATAGATGGGGGGAGGGGTTAAGTTACGGTTAGATGGTTGGGTAGGTATATAGATGGGGTGAGGGGTTGTTACGGTTAGATGGTTGGGTAGGTATATAGATGGGGGAGGGGTTAAGTTACAGTTAGATGGTTGGGTAGGTATATAGATGGGGGAGGGGTTAAGTTACGGTTAGATGGTTGGGTAGGTATATAGATGGGGTGAGGGGTTGTTACGGTTACATGGTTGGGTAGGTATATAGTTGGGCTTCGGGTTTAAGTTATGGAGTTGCGGCAAGGGTTAGAAGGTTGAAGTTAGAGTTAGGGTTCGAGTTATAGTTGGGAGCAGAGATAAAGTTGGGGTTTGGGTTAGAAGGTTAAGGTTTGGGTTGGAGGATTGTTGGGTTGGAGGATTGTTGGGTTGGAGGATTGTTGGGTTGGAGGATTGTTGGGTTGGAGGATTGTTGGGTTAGAAGGTTAAGGTTTGGGTTGGAGGATTGTTGGGTTGAAGGATTGTTGGGTTGGAGGATTGTTGGGTTGGAGGATTGTTGGGTTAGAAGGTTAAGGTTTGGGTTGGAGGATTGTTGGGTTGGAGGATTGTTGGGTTGGAGGATTGTTGGGTTGGAGGATTGTTGGGTTGGAGGATTGTTGGGTTAGAAGGTTAAGGTTTGGGTTGGAGGATTGTTGGGTTGGAGGGTGTCAAGGTTAGAGGTGGGCTCTATAGTTCAGTGGTTGTCCATAGTTGAGGACATTAATGGAATGGAGGACCTCACCTCGATGGGTATCAAATCTTGTGAAAAAAAAAAAAAAAAAAGTGGTTTTACTGGCATGAATTTACTTCCTCCATGGTAGACAAGTCCATTTTGGAGGGCTCAGGTGCTGCGTTGTCCTCTGAGGTGATGGTGGGGTCCTGAGGGGATGGAGACATTCTATCCCTACCCTAACCACCTTCCTACTCCCCCTTTGTCTTTGCCCCCCTTTTTTTTCTCTCTCTATTCCCCATGTTTTCTTGGCCCGCTGGTCGGCCTCTACTCTTCTCTTTCTCCCTCCTCACTGTCGTTATTCCAAAACGTTTAAGGGAGGTCCTTACCCTCCGACCTCATTGTGGGGTTCTGCTCTGTAATTAGTTTGGGGGTACAGACGATGGAGATTGTGGTGGCCTAGGGGGGGAGAACCTGAACCTAGTCTCTCTGTGGGGGTGGGTGCAGTAGATTCAGAAGCTCTGGGGATCTAGGGGGTGTTATGTGACAGTAGAGGGAGTGGAGCCCAGAGAGTGCCCTCCCCTGCAGAACGTGAGAAGCTGTGTACATAGGAGAATATTCAAGCCGGTCATTTGTCCTCCTCTAAGTGTCCTCAGGGTGCTGTGATGTCTTCAGGAAGCTATGTACAGCCCCCTGCCCCTTCCACCAGCCATGAACCGTACTCTTCGCTCCTCGCACAACCTCCTGCTCTCTAGCTCCTTTGTCTCCTCCTCCCATGCTCGTCTCCAGGACTTCTCCAGAGCTTCCCCCATCCTCTGGAACTCTCTACCCCAATTTAGTCTGCATCAGTCTGCCCCTGCCCCACAGTTACTACCTTTTGTACCACTAGCCCCTCCCTCCTAGATTGTAAGCTCCAAGGATCCAGTCCTCCTATCCCTCTTGTATTGTTGCTGTATTGCCTCCTGTTATATTGTAAAGCGCTGATCACAGTGTTGGTACCATATAAATCCTGTATAATAATAATGATTTGCCTGCATTGCATAGACAAGTGTAGACACCCAGTGATGACATCACCAGGATGAAAATAAGACACAGAAAGAAAATGGAAAGGTTTTGTTTAAAAGATTGGGAGGGGATTGGAACACCTGAATCACATGATATGGAGGGGATTGGAACACCTGAATCACATGATTTGGAGGGGATTGGAACACCTGAATCACATGATTTGGAGGGGATTGGAACACCTGAATCACATGACTGGGAGGGGATTGGAACACCTGAATCACATGATATGGAGGGGATTGGAACACCTGAATCACATGATATGGAGGGGATTGGAACACCTGAATCACATGACTGGGAGGGGATTGGAACACCTGAATCACATGATAGGGAGGGGATTGGAACACCTGAATCACATGACTGGGAGGGGATTGGAACACCTGAATCACATGATAGGGAGGGGATTGGAACACCTGAATCACATGATACGGAGGGGATTGGAACACCTGAATCACATGATACGGAGTGGATTGGAACACCTGAATCACATGATACGGAGGGGATTGGAACACCTGAATCACATGATTGGGAGGGGATTGGAACACCTGAATCACATGACTGGGAGGGGATTGGAACACCTGAATCACATGATAGGGAGGGGATTGGCACACCTGAATCACATGATATGGAGGGGATTGGAACACCTGAATCACATGATATGGAGGGGATTGGAACACCTGAATCACATGATTGGGAGGGGATTGGAACACCTGAATCACATGATACGGAGGGGATTGGAACACCTGAATCACATGATATGGAGGGTATTGGATCACCTGAATCACATGATTGGGAGGGGATTGGAACACCTGAATCACATGATACGGAGGGGATTGGAACACCCTGAATCACATGATATGGAGGGTATTGGATCACCTGAATCACATGATTGGGAGGGGATTGGAACATCTGAATCACATGATATGGAGGGGATTGGAACATCTGAATCACATGATATGGAGGGGATTGGCACACCTGAATCACATGATATGGAGGGGATTGGAATACTTGAATCACATGATTTGGAGGGGATTGGAACACCTGAATCACATGATTGGGAGGGGATTGGCACACCTGAATCACATGATATGGAGGGGGTTGGAACACCTGAATCACATGATATGGAGGGGATTGGAACACCTGAATCACATGATTGGGAGGGGATTGGAACACCTGAATCACATGATTGGGAGGGGATTGGCACACCTGAATCACATGATATGGAGGGGGTTGGAACACCTGAATCACATGATATGGAGGGGATTGGAACACCTGAATCACATGATATGGAGGGGATTGGAACACCTGAATCACATGATATGGAGGGGATTGGAACCCCTGAATCACATGATATGGAGGGGGTTGGAACCCCTGAATCACATGATTGTGAGGGCGGGGCCAATACCTTGGGCTCTATACATTGGTGTCTCTGGAGGCTGTCGGCATCTGTAGGGTCCTCCGGGTTCTATTTTTCGGTTTGGTTGCGATTCTTCTTTTATGTCGGATTAAGTCTCATTTCATCTTCCGGTTCGGCTGATTGGCTGCAGGTTTTTTCGTGGGAATGCCGCCGCCTCCTAATCTGATTCATCCTATTGGAATAAATCGTTCTCTATATTAGCCGTAATTGAACTTATCTGAGTGTTGCTGGTTTTTCATCCTTTTGGTTGGTGAAGTGGTGAGCGCGCCGTTTAATAGGATTAGCATTCTATTCGTTGCTCGTGTCGCACAATCCGGGCTGCCGCTACAACAAAGCCAGAACGCCGACTTATCGCTCGCCTTTGAAATGGATCAATATGTAAACTGCCGCGGGGAAATCGGCTTTGTATTTCGTAGTGGCGGATCGCCCCGTGTATGGCCAGCACTGGACCTCATCTGCACAGGACACCAATGGAGGTGGAAAAGATCCTTTATTGCGAAGGATGAGGATGACAGATTGGGAGCTTGTATCTTTAGGACGGCGCCACCTTTGTTCAGGCATCATCCAGGGACACAATCTGCTTCCTGGACAGAGATGCCGGCTCAGAGATGACACCATCATGTAAATCCTGGCTGTGTTCACAAATGTCTGACACAGATCAGCCCCTGCTGCTGCCTCTCAGCTTGTGAGACTGAGGAAATGCCTCCTCCTCCTTCTACAAAGTTACAATGTACAGTCTGATCACTGGGGGAGGAGACTGAGGAAATGCTCCCTCCTCCTTCTACAAAGTTACAATGTACAGTCTGATCACTGGGGGAGGAGAGACTGAGGAAATGCTCCCTCCTCCTTCTATAAAGTTACAATGTACAGTCTGATCACTGGGGGGAGGGGAGACTGAGGAAATGACTCCTCCTCCTTCTACAAAGTTACAATGTACAGTCTGATCACTGGGGGAGGAGAGACTGAGGAAATGCCTCCTCCTCCTTCTACAAAGTTACAATGTACAGTCTGATCACTGGGGGAGGGGAGACTCAGGAAATGACTCCCCCTCCATCTACAAAGTTACAATGTACAGTCTGATCACTGGGGGAGGTGAGACTGAGGAAATGCCTCCTCCTCCTTCTACAAAGTTACAATGTACGGTCTGATCACTGGGGGAGGGGAGACTGAGGAAATGACTCCTCCTCCTTCTACAAAGTTACAATGTGCAGTCTGATCACTGGGGGAGGAGACTGAGGAAATGCCTCCTCCTCCTTCTACAAAGTTACAATGTACAGTCTGATCACTGGGGGAGGGGAGACTGAGGAAATGCCTCCTCCTCCTTCTACAAAGTTACAATGTACAGTCTGATCACTGGGGGGAGGAGAGACTGAGGAAATGCCCCCTCCTCCTTCTACAAAGTTACAATGTACAGTCTGATCACTGGGGGAGGGGAGACTGAGGAAATGCCCCCTCCTCCTTCTACAAGGGTACAATGTACAGTCTGATCTGATCTGCCATGCTTTCTCCTGCATGTCTGTGATCTGTTTGGAGTCTCATCAGCATTGCATTGACACCCCCTGCAGATTGGTAGTGCGGTGCGTTGTGATCGCAGTGTGGGAAACGCACGCGGAACGCGGACTTCCCTCACTGCGTTCTGGAGAGAGTGGGCGTGACCTGAAATCCTATTGGTTCTCAAACACAGATATCAGGAATGATCGCTCACATCCTTGGGTCGGAATCGATGGAATGGCGGGTGTTCGGTTTGTGATTTTCATTCAGTTTGATCGGTTGTGTCATTGATCGATCATATTGATACGTATTGATACCCGGCTGAGGGGAGCCTCCGCCATGACAGGTACAGAGGCCGGGCCCTTGCTGACCATCATTGGGAAATGCTACTTCTCTGGTGGTCACTTCAATACATTCACAAGCATGCAGCAAGTGAAGTCAGACTACAGACAGAAGTGACTTGCATAGAAGGTCCAGGTTAGAGATTCCCGGAACCTGTTGGATCAGCCTGGCAGGGGGCACTTCGAGGAGGAGGTCGGTCCCGGCGTACGTCCCCTTTAAGGACCATACATCTGCGCTGTGCGCTGCCCTCATTCCGGAGACAATCCGTCCAGTCAGCACATTGCATGCGGCGGATCCCCTCCCCGGGTCGGCAGGTACCTCCAGTCTGCTGATTTGGCTGTCACCAGCCACAGGGAGGAAATACTGATTATGCGGTATAAATAGCCTGTAATGTGCGAGGGAGGGGGGGGGTGACAGGACGCTGCGGATTGGGACCCCACATGGGGCTCGCTGCACCTGCTGCCGTCTGTTCATTCATACAAATGACATTCTTATTAGTGACCGGCCCGGCAATCCTCCTGGACAGCGTGATCCGGGCCCGGCAATCCTCCTGAACAGCGTGATCCGGGCCCGGCAATACTCCTGGACAGCGTGATCCGGGCCCGGCAATCCTCCTGGACAGCGTGATCCGGGCCCGGCAATCCTCCTGGACAGCGTGATCCGGGCCCGGCAATCCTCCTGGACAGCGTGATCCGGGCCCGGCAATCCTCCTGGACAGCGTGATCCGGGCCCGGCAATCCTCCTGGACAGCGTGATCCGGGCCCGGCAATCCTTCTGGACAGCGTGATCGGGGCCCGGCAATACTCCTGAACAGCGTGATCCGGGCCCGGCAATCCTCCTGGACAGCGTGATCGGGGCCCGGCAATACTCCTGAACAGCGTGATCCGGGCCCGGCAATACTCCTGAACAGCGTGATCCGGGCCCGGCAATCCTCCTGAACAGCGTGATCCGGGCCCGGCAATCCTCCTGAACAGCGTGATCCGGGCCCAGCAATACTCCTGGACAGCGTGATCGGGGCCCGGCAGTCCTCCTGGACAGTGTGATCTGGGTCCGGCAATCCTCCTGGACAGCGTGATCTGGGCCCGGCAATCCTGGACAGTGTGATCCGGGTCCCGGCAATCCTGGACAGTGTGATCCGGGTCCCGGCAATCCTGGACAGTGTGATCCGGGCCCGGCAATCCTGGACAGTGTGATCAGGGCCCGGCAATCCTGGACAGTGTGATCCGGGCCCGGCAATCCTGGACAGTGTGATCCGGGCCCGGCAATCCTGGACAGTGTGATCCGGGCCCGGCAATCCTGGACAGTGTGATCCGGTCCCGGCAATCCTGGACAGCGTGATCCGGTCCCGGCAATCCTGGACAGTGTGATCCGGGCCCAGCAATCCTCCTGGACAGTGTGATCCGGGCCCAGCAATCCTCCTGGACAGTGTGATTCGGTCCCAGCAATCCTCCTGGACAGTGTGATTCGGTCCCAGCAATCCTCCTGGACAGTGTGATCCGGGCCCAGCAATCCTCCTGGACAGTGTGATTCGGTCCCAGCAATCCTGGACAGTGTGATTCGGTCCCAGCAATCCTGGACAGCGTGATCCGGGCCCGGCAATCCTGGACAGTGTGATCCAGGCCCAGCAATCCTCCTGGACAGTGTGATCCGGGCCCAGCAATCCTCCTGGACAGCGTGATCCGGGCCCAGAAAATTCTTCCAGAACCTTCCGACAGTAAAATAAAAAAGTTTATAGTCGTATAAATATGGAATCCAAAATGTGTATTTATGACGGATTACGAGGAGAATAATGGGCTGAAAATATGAGTTACTGTAATTTATATAGACACAGGGAGAAAGAATGGCCCCCAAATCATCGGTGTCAGTGGGATTGGAGTCCCCAAGATAGAGTGCCCTTCAAATCATTAGTGTCAGGGTAATAGTGTGCCAATGTTACTTTGTATCTCTATCTCCCGTCTGATCGATGTTTATAAAACAATGTTACTTTGTATCTCTATCTCCCGTCTGATCGATGTTTTATAAACAATGTTACTTTGTATCTATCTCCCGTCTGATCGATGTTTATAAACAATGTTACTTTGTATCTATCTCCCGTCTGATCGATGTTTATAAAACAATGTTACTTTGTATCTATCTCCCGTCTGATCGATGTTTATAAACAATGTTACTTTGTATCTATCTCCCGTCTGATCGATGTTTATAAACAATGTTACTTTGTATCTATCTCCCGTCTGATCGATGTTTATAAACAATGTTACTTTGTATCTCTATCTCCCGTCTGATCGATGTTTATAAACAATGTTACTTTGTATCTCTATCTCCCGTCTGATCGATGTTTATAAACAATGTTACTTTGTATCTCTCTATCTCCCCCGTCTGATCGATGTTTATAAACAATGTTACTTTGTATCTCTCTATCTCCCGTCTGATCGATGTTTATAAACAATGTTACTTTGTATCTCTATCTCCCATCTGATCGATGTTTATAAACAATGTTACTTTGTATCTCTCCATCTCCCGTCTGATCGATGTTTATAAACAATGTTACTTTGTATCTCTCCATCTCCCGTCTGATCGATGTTTATAAACAATGTTACTTTGTATCTCTATCTCCCATCTGATCGATGTTTATAAACAATGTTACTTTGTATCTCTCCATCTCCCGTCTGATCTAAGTTTATAAACAATGTTACTTTGTATCTCTCCATCTCCCGTCTGATCGATGTTTATAAACAATGTTACTTTGTATCTCTCTATCTCCCGTCTGAACGATGTTTATAAACAATGTTACTTTGTATCTCTATCTCCCGTTTGATCGATGTTTATAAACAATGTTACTTTGTATCTCTATCTCCCGTCTGATCGATGTTTATAAACAATGTTACTTTGTATCTCTCCATCTCCCGTCTGAACGATGTTTATAAACAATGTTACTTTGTATCTCTCCATCTCCCGTCTGATCGATGTTTATAAACAATGTTACTTTGTATCTCTATCTCCCGTCTGATCGATGTTTATAAACAATGTTACTTTGTATCTCTCTATCTCCCGTCTGAACGATGTTTATAAACAATGTTACTTTGTATCTCTATCTCCCGTTTGATCGATGTTTATAAACAATGTTACTTTGTATCTCTATCTCCCGTCTGATCGATGTTTATAAACAATGTTACTTTGTATCTCTCCATCTCCCGTCTGAACGATGTTTATAAACAATGTTACTTTGTATCTCTCCATCTCCCGTCTGATCGATGTTTATAAACAATGTTACTTTGTATCTCTATCTCCCGTCTGATCGATGTTTATAAACAATGTTACTTTGTATCTCTATCTCCCGTCTGATCGATGTTTATAAACAATGTTACTTTTTCTGAGTGGCAATAAAGTCTCTGAATGACAGAAAACACCCACAATGCTCCTGGTAGCCAGAGGTCATGTGATGTAGACTGCCTAGGATTAGGTCACATGATGCACCCCAGGAGCAGTGTTTGTATCCATGTGTGGCCCCGCTCTCGCTCTCTCTGGTAAATCTTGGGCTGTGTGAATTGTAGGTCCACTTACTCCTATTTTCTCGTTTCTTATGTTGGACATCAGATGCTCTTCTATTTGGGGTACAGGGAAAGAAGGTACAGAGAAGGGGGGTACAGGGAAGGAGGGGGTACATGAAAGGGGGGTACAGGGAAGGAGGGGGTACAGGGAAGAGGGGTACAGGGAAGGAGGGGGTACATGAAAGGGGGATACAGGGAAGGGGGGAGTACAGGGAAAGGGGGATAAAGGGAAGGGGGGGTATTTGGGGTACAGGGAAGGGGGGAGTACAGGGAAAAGGGGATAAAGGGAAGGGGGGTATTTGGGGTACAGGGAAGGGGGGGTACAGGGAAAGAGGGGGTACAGGGAAGGAGGGGGTACATGAAAGGGGGGTACAGGGAAGAGGGGTACAGGAAGGAGGGGTACATGAAAGGGGGTACAGGGAAGAGGGGGTACATGAAAGGGGGTACAGGGAAGGGGGGGTACAGGGAAGCAGATGGATGTGCATTAACCCCTTGGTTGGTGTGGGGGGGTTCTGTAGCAGGGACAGCACCGATCCTGGAGTGACCCCGGGGGTATATTTTTGCGGTCCCCCGGTAAGCGTCTTCGGGGCCCTTTCCTGGAAATTGAAGGTGTTGTTTTCTAACGTGGCGAATCGCAGCTTCCGGCGGGGTCCCAGACGCAGCTCCCGGCGGGGTCCCAGGCGCAGCTCCCGGCGGGGTCCCCAGGCGCAGCTCCCGGCGGGGTCCCAGGCGCAGCTCCCGGCGGGGTCCCAGGCGCAGCTCCCGGCGGGGTCTCAGGCGCAGCTCCCGGCGGGGTCCCAGGCGCAGCTCCCGGCGGGGTCCCAGGCGCAGCTCCCGGCGGGGTCCCAGACGCAGCTCCCGGCGGGGGGGTCCCAGGCGCAGCTCCCGGCGGGGTCTCAGGCGCAGCTCCCGGCGGGGGTCCCAGGCGCAGCTCCCGGCGGGGTCCCCAGGCGCAGCTCCCGGCGGGGTCTCAGGCGCAGCTCCCGGCGGGGTCCCAGACGCAGCTCCCGGCGGGGTCCCAGGCGCAGCTCCCGGCGGGGTCCCAGGCGCAGCAGCTGGATGCTCAGGCTTGCGCTAATTACTGACAGAAGGGCGGCAAAGCGGAAACGCTTTTGATTGGAAATGTGGCTTTGCTCCTGCGGCAGAGTCACCGCGGGGAGGTCTCTACCTCCATCTCATACCGGCTGTGGGGAACATCAAAGGAAAGCGCGGCGACATCAAAAGACGCGGAGACCTGCGCCGAACCCGGACATACCTCGCCACTTTCCGAGATGAGAGAGCGGGGGGGCGCCTTTCATGGTCAAAACATCCAGGCGGACGACGCGGCACCGCGGCGGATATAATAATGGCGGAAACATTACAGAGGCCGCCAGACCATCAGAGCGACGCAAGAGACGCCATCTTTGTACACATTTTACAGAGCGACCCCAACAATTAGGATCTGTAAAAGAGGAATGAATGAATCCCGGACATGTGACTTAGTCTAGGCTGAGATGATGTCATCAATCTGCTGCAGGCAGGTGGGAGCATTTCCTCAGTCTCCCCCCCCCCCCCCCCCACGCCCAGTGGTCAGACTGTACATTGTAACTTTGTAGACAGAGAAGGAGGCATTTCCTCAGTCTCCCCTCCCCCAGTGATCAGACTGTACATTGTAACTTTGTAGACAGAGAAGGAGGCATTTCCTCAGTCTCCCCTCCCCCAGTGATCAGACTGTACATTGTAACTTTGTAGACAGAGAAGGAGGCATTTCCTCAGTCTCCCCTCCCCCAGGGATCAGACTGTACATTGTAACTTTATCAAGCTGAGAAGCTTCAGCAGGGGGCTGATCTGTGTCAGACATTTGTAAACACAGCCAGGAAGTGCACAGACAGAAGGATTTACATGATGGTGTCATCTCTGAGCCGACATCTCTGTCCAGGAATTAGATGGTGACCCCGGGTGATGCCTGAACAAAGATGGTGCTGGCATTTTCCGGGGGAGTCCTGTGACACCGATACATTACACATTTGATAGGAAAAAGAGAAAGTCATGACAGGTCCACTTTGTGTGCTGCATCCAGTCTATACCACGGACTAGATCTGCATGGAGCAGGGGCGGACCGACAACTCATGGGGCCCCCGGGCATTAGGGGATCATGGGGCCCCTGTGTCCTCATCCACACTCAAACCACACCCCAAAATAGCCTATGAAAGGTACCAGGGGCATCTCGTGGGGCCCCCTACTGACCCCGGGCCCTCAGGCAGTGCCCGAGTTCCCGAATGGTCAGTCCGCCCCTGGCATGGAGTGTGTATGTTCATGTTTGTGGGGCTCCCCTCAGTAGATATGTGTACAGCAGGTTCATTGGAGACGCTGGTGTCGGGGGGGGGGGGGGGGGAGGTGTTGCCGGTGCGGAGGAGTCGGTGCAGTCGCGTGCTCCTCACCCGGGATTGGTCAGATTTCTGAGCGCGGAGCAGACTCGGCACAGACAAGGGTCTCCTCTGGCTCACTATTGGACAGCGTTGGGGGGAGACGAGTGACACCCGAGGGAAACTGACCTCTTCTTCCTCTCCCTGGGTTCAGGAAATCAGATCAGATGAATGTGTATGGAGTTCAGCCGCAGATCACGTACCATGGAAAGGATCGATTGTTATGTGTATGGTGGAGTCGGGGGGTCAGATGGTGATTTGGTCCTGTATATGGGGGTCAGTGTCCTGTG
>CATNWA010015637.1:42500-137500 GCA_951230385.1 Staurois parvus | reverse complement strand
GTGCGCTTTTTTTTTTTCTTGAATCAAAAACGCATTGATTGTAGGTTACATAGTTTCGAATGTCATAGTTCACACCAGTGCGGTCAGTTCCAGTGCAGTCAGTTCTGATGGATTCCAGTTCCAGTAAAAAAGTAGATCAAGCTGCATTATTTCTGCACTGAATTGTACTGGAACGTCATAAAACTCATCAAAAACGCGCCATAAATGCACTGGAATGCAGCTAAACGCGCCATAAATGCACAGGAATGCAGCTAAAACGCTCCATAAATGCACAGGAATGCACATTTAAATTGAAGAAAAAGAGAGGAAAAAATGAGCTGGAATGCATGAAAAACACGTAAAAAACACGCATGCAGAAACGCATCTGGACTGCATTTTTATGGTGTGAACCGGCCCTGTAGACGCCATGTAGACGTTTTTTTTTGCGCATGTCAGCACTTCACGTGTGCGGCAGCCTATTGTCCGCTTCCCACTGGCGGTGTGCATGTCTGCGGCCTCTTGGCGGGCGAGCTTTAACGCCGTGCAGCCATATATATGTATCCCTGTGTAGACGCATCACTGTGCTGAGAACGCATTCTCCGCGTATGCCTAGCAGAGTAACCGGCGGGTACCGGAAAGCTTGTGGAATCCAGACCACAAGACTGGCTGAGCAGAATGCTGTCTGGCTGGGATCCGGATCACAAGACTGGCTGAGCAGAATGCTGTCTGACATGGATCCGGATCACAAGACTGACTCAGCAGAATGCTGCCTGGCTGGGATCCGGATCACAAGACTGGCTGAGCAGAATGCTGTCTGACATGGATCCGGATCACATGACTGGCTGAGCAGAATGCTGTCTAGCTGGAATCTGGATCACAAGACTGGCTGAGCAGAATGCTGTCTGACATGGATCTGGACCACAAGACTGGCTGAGCAGAATGCTGTCTGACATGGATCTGGACCACAAGACTGGCTGAGCAGAATGCTGTCTGGCTGGGATCTGGACCACAAGACTGGCTGAGCAGAATGCTGTCTGGCTGGGATCTGCACCACAAGAATGGCTGAGCAGAATGCTGTCTGGCTGGGATCTGGACCACAAGACTGGCTGAGCAGAATGCTGTCTGGCTGGGATCTGGATCACGAGACTGGCTGAGAAGAATGCTGTCTGGCTGGGATCCAGATTGCAAGACTGGCTGAGCAGAATGCTGCCTGGCAGAGATCCTGATCACAGGACCGGCTGAGCAGAATCCTGTCTGGCAGGGATCCAGATCACAAGATTGGCTGAGCAGAATGCTGTCTGGCTAAGGTTCAGATCACATGACTGGATGGGCAAAATGCTGCCTGGCAGGGATCCAGATCACAAGACCGGCCGAGCAGAACTCACACTCCTTTTGGCAGAGAAGCCAGATTGCACAGATTGCATTTCAGCTGCAGTTCTGCGGTTGGCCCCGGGGCCCCGCTGTGCGCAGAATCCGGCAGGAGACGACGGTTCTGTCTGCTGGCCGCGGCTTCATGAGACCATTTTTCCTGGCAGATGTGCGGACGATGTTTGTACATCCCGGCCCCGGGGGCGATGCATGGTGACACGCTGCGATAATGTCCTCCGTGGGGGTCGCAGGACGCACGCTCCGCGCTTCTGTCCCTCATTAGTCGCAAAGTCCGTCCCGCCTGACAGCCTGTCATCCCAATCAGCTCTGCCCGGCAGGTTTAATTGGATTAAAAATTACAGCCGTGAGACAGATGAGCTAATGAGCGAGGGGGGGGGGGGGTCGGTGACATGTGGGGGGGGGGGGGATGCCGGGGGGTGTCAGTGACATGTGGGGGGGGTTGTCAGTGACATGTGGGGGGGGGGTGTCAGTGACATGTGGGGGGGGGATGCCGGGGGGTGTCAGTGACATGTGGGGGGGGGGGATGCCGGGGGGTGTCAGTGACATGTGGGGGGGGGATGCCGGGGGGTGTCAGTGACATGTGGGGGGGGGATGCCGGGGGGTGTCAGTGACATGTGGGTCGCGTCCTTGGAATTCCTCCAGCGGAACGCGGCGGTATTGTTGGTCATCATAAGATGCACAGCGCAGGGGGAGGGGTCTGTTTCTAGGCAAGGTTTCAGTTTAGGGTGGATTCCGGGGGATGGGCATGCTGCCCGCCTGTCCCAGCCGGTGTCCTCACAGCTCCTATGGAGCGGATACTACAAAAGCCTGCGCAGACCGAGCAGCTATTGGTTAATGAATGTCTGTAACCTGCCTGCTGTGAGCTGCACTGTGCATGACTGACCGTTCAAACCCCGGCCGAGGATGATTCCAGTGCAGGCTTTGCTTACAGATCAGCCATCTCCAGGAGGACGGCACCATCATTATTCACATTCACTATATCCGCTCTCCCCGGACCCCCGCATTCACTATATCCCCGGACCCCGCATTCACTATATCCGCTCTCCCCGGACCCCGCATTCACTATATCCGCTCTCCCCGGACCCCGCATTCACTATATCCGCTCTCCCCGGACCCCGCATTCACTATATCCGCTCTCCCCGGACCCCGCATTCACTATATCCCGCTCTCCCCAGACCCCGCATTCACATATATCCCGCTCTCCCCCGGACCCCGCATTCACTATATCCCCGGACCCCGCATTCACTATATTCCGCTCTCCCCGGACCCCGCATTCACTATATCCGCTCTCCCCCGGACCCCGCATTCACTATATTCGCTCTCCCCGGACCCCGCATTCACTATATTCGCTCTCCCCCGGACCCCGCATTCACTATATCCGCTCTCCCCGGACCCCGCATTCACTATATCCGCTCTCCCCAACCCCGCATTCACTATATCCGCTCTCCCCGGACCCCGCATTCACTATATCTGGTCTCCCCGGGACCCCGCATTCACTATATCCGCTCTTCCCGGACCCCCCATTCACTATATCCGCTCTCCCCGGACCCTCATTCACTATATCCGCCTCTCCCCGGACCCCGCATTCACTACATCCGCTCTCCCCGGGCCCCGCATTCACTATATCCGCTCTCCCCGGACCCCGCATTCACTATATCCGCTCTCCCGGACCCCGCATTCACTACATCCGCTCTCCCCGGGCCCCGCATTCACTACATCCGCTCTCCCCGGACCCCGCATTCACTATATCCGCTCTCCCCGGACCCCGCATTCACTATATCCGCTCTCCCCGGACCCCGCATTCACTGTATCCGATCTCCCCGGACCCCGCATTCACTATATCCGCTCTCCCCGACCCCGCATTCACTATATCCGCTCTCCCTGGACCCCGCATTCACTACATCCGTTCTCCCCGGACCCCGCATTCACTGTATCCGCTCTCCCACAGTACACACAACATGGAAATGCAATTATTTTAGTAAATATAAAATCCCTTTTCTCATCAGCAGTATAGAGCAGTGTCCAGCAGAGCACTGGTTATAGCTTGTAGGAGGAGTTTTCATTCTGCTCTTGGAGGATGCAGAACCCCTGACCTATGTCTGGACAGTGCTGATTGGCCCTGTGCTGATCACATGCACTCTCCGTAGAAAAAAAAAAAACCTCTGTAGCAATACACACCAAGCAGAGCATGTGCAGAGTGACTCCACATGATATGTCTTATCAGGGGATAAGAGGGGGGAACTGGAAGAAGGGGAGGATCAGAGAAGACAGGATCAAACAGCCTTTTTACACAATGCAGAGGATTAACCCCTTAGGTCCCACAGTGAGTATACCCAGCATGCTTTGCTGCATCTACAGACTGCACTGTGGGGGGGGTTTATGAACACGTTAAGTTCTGGAACGTTCCATTGCAGATGTAGAAGTTTCGGGTCCTTTGCGGTTCGCCTGTAAATCCGATTCTAATATTGATCCCCGGAAGCGTCAGTGCCGCCGGCGCACCATACGTTCCAGCTGCTCCCCCCCCCCCCCCCACCCCCCCCTCACAGCGCATTGCGTGTCAAACGCGGCCCCCGGAAAGGCTCCTCATTTTAGGCGCCCCCCCCTTTTTTGTCGCCCCCCGAAGCCGCCAGCCGCAGCGCTCTCCGCGGCACAAATCCTTCCCGGCTCCAAAGGAATGGAGTTCAGCAAATCCCTCTCAGGTCTAATCTCTGCGCATGGTAATTAATAATGACAATGCGGCCCCCCCCCCCCCCCGCCTCGCTAATTGCTGGTTAGTAGCTTTGTTTTCATTATAATTTTAATTCTTCAAATCCAGACTTGTGTTATTTATTTGTATTGTTTGCCGGCGGAGGCTGCGTGGCGGCACAAAGGCGGGGAGGAGCAGGGGACGGGTGGTGCCGGCGAGGAACCGGGGGGGGGATGGGGGGGTGCAACTTATACAGCGACCCGTCACGCCAATGAGAACTGAGCGCAGCGTCACACCCTGTGCTGGCGCTTTATAAAGAGAGAAAAACTCTGATAATAATATAAATAATAAATAAGTATTTTCTCCCCCCCCCCCCCCCCCCAAAAAAAATGTGTTTAAATAAAACCTTTCTTTTTTCAATACATACCTTATTATATGTCATCACTGGGTCTCTCTGTGCTTCTCTATGCCATGCAAGCCGATTGTGGCTGGTGGGAGGGGCCAGCAGGGGTGTCGCATATGGCCTATGGAATGCAGGCAGACCACGTTGGTGGGAGGGGCCAGCAGGGGTGCTGAATATGGCCTATGGAATGCAGGCAGGCCATGGCTGGTGGAGGGGCCAGCAAGGGTGCCGCATATGGCCTATGGAATGCAGGCAGGCCATGGCTGGTGGGAGGGGCCAGCAGGGGGTGCCGCATATGGCCTATGGAATGCAGGCAGACCATGGCTGGTGGGAGGAGCCAGCAGGGGTGCTGAATACGGCCTATGGAACGCAGGCAGGCCACGGCTGGTGGGAGGGAAGGTAAGCCAGCAGGGGTGCTGAATACGGCCTATGGAACGCAGGCAGGCCACGGCTGGTGGGAGGGGCTGTACAAAACTTCCTCAAAACATCACAGCGCCCTGCCTCAGGCTCGGTTCACACCTTTCCAGGTTGCGTTTGAGCCGTTTTGTGTTGCGTTGCGATTTGCATTTTTGCTGCGTTTTGATTTTTTTTTTTTACTTGTTGCTAGGCAGATTTAAAACTCAACAAAAACGCAGCAAAAAAATGCAATACAAGTTTTTCCTCTGCAGCGTTTCCATTGAAGTCTATAGAAACAAAAACACAACTTTTTGTGTTTAACCTCCCTGGCGGTCTGATTATTTCAGATTTTTGGTGCTGAAAGCGGTACCATTTTTTTGCATGGAAATATGTATTTTTTTTATTGTAGGCTGTAATTTTTAGGAAAAACTCACTGAAATCTGTCCGGGACAAAGAGTCTAGTAAAATCATCCCGGGTATGATAAAATTTGAAACACGAAATCATAAATTATAAATTTAATAAATAATCATAAAAATAATATAAAAATAATAAAAAAATTTAATTCAATAATATAATCAAACCAAAAACACTGAAATGTGAAATAGAGCGCCAAGTTGGCCCATCGCTGAGCAAAGTCGCAAAATCGTTTTCAGTGTCCTGATGAGGAATTTCCCCCACCAAATCATTATCACTCAATTCTGCAAGTGGTTCTGATTTACTATCGCTGTTCTCTAGCCGGTCTAAAACCGCGTCTGACCTAAAGGGACGCTTTTTGGACGCCATGGACGTTTCTCAGTTTCCAGGCAGAAAGAACAGTAAAAATGCAGGCAGGGCGCCGCGACAAAAAGCACTCGGGACAAAATGTATGTGAAATAGGTTGAAACAGCAATGTTTTTACTATGTAAAATGAAAAAAAAAAAAAAATGACATTTTTTAAAATTTTTTTAAATTTCCCGCCGCCGCCGGCGGGACAGGACACAGAAGCCGGATGCCGGCATCGGCCGGAGGAGATGGCCGGGGACGCTGCAGGGGACACATCGTGGGAGCGCAGGGTAAGGTAACTGAAGAACACATGCCGGAGCAGCGCCCATGGTATTCCCGAGTGTAGCTCGGGGTTACCGCTTTTGGTACTGAAATGTTACCCCCGAGCTACACTCGGGAATACCGCCAGGGAGGTTAAAAAAAAGCCCCCCCAAAAAACGCAGCGGGGTGAAAAAACGTGGAAAAGTGAACCCGTCCCATAGGAATCATGTTAAATGGACTGCTGTGCAAAACGCTGCAGAAAATGCTTCGGTGTGAACCCGGGTAAGAGAGGGTGTCAGTCAGAAGGAGGGGATGAAGCCATCACATACTGACGCCGCTGATAATCGCTCAGTGCGCTGCGGATGGCCTGCCCAGAACTAGGACATTTCTCACGCAGCAATCTGCCGATTTCACACCTTGTCTCCCGCTGAGCCACTCCCCCTCCCCCGTCTTCTACTGCCCTTCCCCCCCCAGTACCTTCCCCCCCGTCTTCTCCTGCCCTTCCCTACCTTCCCCCGTCCTTCTCCTGCCCTTCCCTACCTTCCCCTCCCTTGCCGTCTTCTCCTGCCCTTCCCTACCTTCTCCCGTCTTCTCCTGCCCTTCCCTACCTTCTCCCGTCTTCTCCTGCCCTTCCCTACCTTCCCCCGTCTTCTCCTGCCCTTCCCTACCTTCCCCCGTCTTTCTCCTGCCCTTCCCTACCTTCCCCCGTCTTCTCCTGCCCTTCCCTACCTTCCCCCGTCTTCTCCTGCCCTTCCCTACCTTCTCCCGTCTTCTCCTGCCCTTCCCTACCTTCTCCCCGTCTTCTCCTGCCCTTCCCCCCGCCCTTCCCCCGTCTTCTCCTGCCCTTCCCTACCTTCCCCCGTCTTCTCCTGCCCTTCCCTACCTTCCCCCGTCTTCCTCCTGCCCTTCCCTACCTTCCCCCATCTTCTCCTGCCCCTCCCCCACCCTTCCTTCCCCCGTCTTCTCCTGCCCCCTTCGCTACCGTTTCCCCCTGGCATTTTTCATCCCCTGGTATTCAGGTGTTACCTGTTCCCCCCCCCCCCCCCCCGCTGCTTCTCATCCCCACCCCCCCCCAGTGTCCTCTCCACCATTCCTGGCTCTCCACCATCTTTCCCTCTCTCACCTCCTCGCTTTCTTTCTCTCTCCTCCTCGTTCACTTTCCCCACTTTCTCTCTCTCTCTCCTTCTCTCTCTCTCTCCTTCCTTTCTCTTCTCCATTGCTCTCTCTCTCTCTCTCTCCCTCCCCCCTCCCCTCTCCCCCCCCCTCTCTCGCTCTCTCCCCCTCCCCCCTCTCTCCTCCCCCCCTCTCCCTCCCTCTCTCCTCCCCCCCTCTCTCTCCTCTCTCTATATATATAATATTCCCCCCTATATATATATCTTCCCCCCTCCTCTCCCTCCCACCCCTTCCTCTCCTTTTCCTCCATTGCTCCCCTTCCCCTTTCTCTCTCTCTCTCTCTCCTTCCTTTCTCCCTCTCTCACTCCTCTCTCTCTCCTCCTTTTTCTCTCTCTCTCCTCCTTTCTCCATCTCGCTCTTTCTCTCTCTCCTCATTCCTCCTCCTCCCATCCTCTCCCCTCCTCTTTCTCTCTTCTCCTTTTTCCTCCCTCTCCCTCTCCTCACTCTCTCCTCCTCTCCCCCCCTTTCCCCCCTCACTCTTTCTCTCCTCCTCTCTTCCTCTCCTCCTCCTTCCTCTCTCTCTCCTCCTTCTCTCCTCCTCTTTCTCTCTCTCCTTCTTCCTCTCTCCTCTCCTCCTCTCTCCTCCTCTTTCTCTCTCTCTCTCTCTCTCTTCCTCTCTCTCTCTCTTCTCCTCGCCTCTCTCTCCCCTCCCCTTTCTCCATCTCTCCCCCCCTCTCTCTCTCTCCCTCTCTCCCTCTCTCCTCCTCTCTCTCCATCATCCTCTCTCTCCTCCTTTCCCCCTCACTCCTTTCACTCCTCCCTCTCTCCTTTCACTCACTCTTCTCCTCTCTCCTCCTTTCTCCCTCTCTCCCTCCTCTCTCCTCCTCTTTCTCTCTCATTCTTCCTCTCTCTCCTCTCTCTTCCTCTCTCTCTTCCTCCTCGCTCTCTCTCCTCCTTTCTCCACCTCTCCCTCTCTCTCTCTCCTCATCTCTTTCCTCTCCTCCTCTTTTCTCTCCCTCATTCTTCCTCTCTCTCTCTCTCCATTTCTCCCTCACACTCTCTCTCTCCTCCTCCCTCTTCCTAATCCCTCTCCTCCCCTCTCTCCTCCTTTCTCCCTCACTCTCCCTCACTCTCTCCTCTCTCTCTCCTCCTTTCTCCCTCACTCACTCTCTCCTCTCTCTCTCCTCTCTCTCTCCTCCTTTCTCCCTCACTCTCTCTCTCTCTCTCTCTCTCTCCTCTCTCTCTCTCCTCCTCTCTCTCTCCTCCTCTTTCTCTCTCCCTCCTCGCTCTCTCGCTGTGTAAATGTGTTTTTGGGAACATTGCATGCATTATGTGCATTAGAGGATCTTGACCCGTCATTTCTCTTTCTTGGAGAGAAAAGTGCTGCTTGAGCGCCAATTAGTAGTGAGTCCCGGGGACACGGCGGCGGCATTGTGCGGGTATTTTCTGCTCTGAATGCTCCTAGTTAAGGCTGATTACAGTGTAACACTCTCCCGCACACTCCAGCGCCGGACGCCATGTTAACTCTGAACAATAATCCGCGTCCTCGTCCTTTCTGTGTGGCAGTTCAGTGACAGGAGGACGCAGAGAGCTGAAAGCGGCACTGATGGCGAGAGGACCTCCGTCAGTGCTGTACAATGCTGAGCCCTTCAGACAGTGCGTGGTGACGGCACACAGCGCCGTGAATGCGGGGTCCGGGGAGAGCGGATATAGTGAATGCGGGGTCCGGGGAGGGCGGATATAGTGAATGCGGGGTCCGGGGAGACCGGATATAGTGAATGAGGGTCTGGGGAGAGCGGATATAGCGAATGCGGGGTCCGGGGAGAGCGGACATAGCGAATGCGGGGTCCGGGGAGAGCGGATATAGTGAATGCAGGGTCCGGGGAGAGCGGATATAGTGAATGCAGGGTCCGGGGAGAGCGGATATAGTGAATGCAGGGTCCGGGGAGAGCGGATATAGTGAATGAGGGTCTGGGGAGAGCGGATATAGTGAATGCGGGGTCCGGGGAGAGCGGATATAGTGAATGCGGGGTCCGGGGGAGAGAGCGGATATAGTGAATGCGGGGTCCGGGGAGAGCGGATATAGTGAATGCGGGGTCCGGGAGAGCAGAGGGATATAGTGAATGCGGGGTCCGGGGAGGGATGAGAGCGGATATAGTGAATGCGGGGTCCGGGGAGAGCGGATATAGTGAATGCGGGGTCCGGGGAGAGCGGATATAGTGAATGAGGGTCTGGGGAGAGAGCGGATATAGTGAATGCGGGGTCCCGGGGAGAGCGGATATAGTGAATGCGGGGTCCGGGGAGAGCGGATATAGTGAATGCGGGGTCCGGGGAGAGCGGATATAGTGAATGCGGGGTCCGGGGAGAGCGGATATAGTGAATGCGGGGTCCGGGGAGAGCGGATATAGTGAATGCGGGGGTCCGGGGAGAGCGGATATAGTGAATGCGGGTCCGGGGAGAGCGGATATAGTGAATGAGGGTCTGGGGAGAGCGGATATAGTGAATGAGGGTCTGGGGAGAGCGGATATAGTGAATGCGGGGGTCCGGGGAGAGCGGATATAGTGAATGAGGGTCTGGGGAGAGCGGATATAGTGAATGCGGGGTCCGGGGAGAGAGCGGATATAGTGAATGCGGGGTCCGGGGTGATAGGAGCGGATATAATTGAATGAGGGTCTGGGGAGAGCGGATATAGTGAATGCGGGGTCCGGGGAGAGCGGATATAGTGAATGCGGGGTCCGGGGAGAGCGGATATAGTGAATGCGGGGTCCGGGGAGAGCGGATATAGTGAATGCGGGGTCCGGGGAGAGCGGATATAGTGAATGCGGGGTCCGGGGAGAGCGGATATAATGAATGCGGGGTCCGGGGAGAGAGCGGATATAGTGAATGCGGGGTCCGGGGAGACCGATATAGTGAATGCAGGGTCTGGGGAGAGCGGATACGGTGAATGCAGGGTCTGGGGAGAGCGGATACGGTGAATGCGGGGTCTGGGGAGAGCGGATACAGTGAATGCGGGGTGCGGGGGGGGGAGAGCAGATATAGCGAATGCGGTGTCCCAGGAGAGCGGATACAGTGAATGCGGGGTCCCAGGAGAGCGGATATAGTGAATGCGGGGTCCGGGAGAGAGCGGATTTAGCAAATGCGGGGTTCGGGGAGAGCGGATACAGTGAATGCGGGCTCCGGGAAGAGCGGCCTATAGACACCATCATTGGGGACAGCTGTGACTCTCCTACACAAAGATGAAAGCTGCTGGACCATCATGACTGCTCCTTTCCCCTTCCAGAATCCCTCTGTGCCTAGAGACATGTCAGCTATTGGTCTGTATAACCTTTCCTGAAAATGTTCATGCCTGGCTGTCTCTGATTACTTCCTCCATCAGTCAGTGACTCCGGAAGCAGCGAAGGGTCAGGCAGCCAATGCAGGCCATACATGGGGCAAATTCTGAACGATTTTTTCGTCCGAAAAATCGAAACGTCGTTCGTTTTCTGTAATCTGATTGGTGCCGACCAATGATTGATTTTGAAAATCGGTCGTTTTTTTCACGAATTTTCCAGCACGCCCGACAAACAAAATGGGGAGAAACGACAATCGTGCAGCCGCACCACCCGCACAGAGAAATGCGGACCCGCGGGTGGATGCCATTAGTTCTAACGACACGCCGCAAGCCGCACTGGGAACGCAACCGTACTGGGAACCTCAGCTGCGTTTCCAAAGTAAGTGCCGGGACTTCTTCCCTGCGTGCCCCGGGGCAAGGGGTTGTCCATTCAAAATGAATGGGCTCTCTAGCCCGAGCAAAATGCGTCCCGCACGGCCCGCATAGGTGTGGATCACAATCCCCCGAACCGGGGGTAAACCGCGGAAAATCGACCGATTATTCTTAGGTCCGATTTTCATCCAAAATCGTTCAAATTCCAACCATGTATGGCCGGCATAAGTAGCTTTCATTCATTAACCCCCACGTATGTGTGTCGGAGAAGTGGGTGGGCCCATATTTTTGCGTCCATGGGTGGGTCGAGGTCTCCGCACTGAGAACGCACGCGCGGCATGCTCCAGCACACTGAGCTGTCGTAGATTGCTCCCAGGTTTCTAGCTCTTGATCATGTGACCACTGTGACAGCCAATCACTGTGGTCATAGTTACATAGTTAGTCTGGCTGAAAAAAAGACAAAAGTCCATCCAGTTTAACCATTAAAAAAAAAAAGTTATAATCCGACACCCACAGTTGATCAGAAGAAGGCAAAAACCCAGCAAAGCACAATCCAATCTCCTCCTGCAGGGGAAACATTCTTCCTGACCCCCCGAGAGGCAAAACCGAGAAAATTCGGATCAACTTTCCCTATAAATGTTATATCCAGTTATATTCCCCCAACTGCCACTGACCCCAACCCCCCCCCCCTACCACCCCCCAACTGCCACTGACCCCTAGGATTGACTTTCTCTATAAATGTTAGTATCCAAACTGCCACTGACTCCAAACTACCCCCCCCAACTGCCACTGACCCCCAACCTTCCCTACCCCCACCACCACTGACCACAACCCCCCCAACTGCCACTGACCCTGGATCGACTTTCCTTATAAACGTTTAGTATCCAGTTATATTCCCCAACTGCCACTGATCCCATTCTTCCCTACCCCCACCACCACAGATCACAACCCCCCCCCCCCCCAACTGCCACTGACGCTGGTTCAGCTTTCGCTATAAATGTTAGTATCCACTGCCACTGACCCAAACTACCCCCCCAACTGTGACTGACCCCAATCTTCCCTACCACCACTGACCACAAACCCCCCCCCCCCCCCCCCCTTCCCAACTGCCACTGACCCCTGGTTTGACTTTCCCTATAAATGTTAGTATCCACTGTAACTGACCCAAACTACACCCCCAACTGCGACTGACCCCAATCTTCCCTACCACCACTGACCACAAACCCCCCCCCCCCAACTGCCACTGACCCTGGTTTGACTTTCACTATAAATGTTAGTATCCACTGCCACTGACCCCCAAACTACTACCCCCCAACTGCCACTGACCACAACCTTCTCTACCCCCACTGCCACTGATCTTAAACTACCACCCCTAACTGTCACTGACCACAAACTACCCCCCCAACTGCCACTGACCTCAACCTTTCCTACCGCCACTGACCACAACCCCCCCCCCCCCCAACTGCCACTGACCCTGGATCCACTTTCCCTATAAATGTTCTATCCAGTTATATTCTGTGTATCCAAGACAGAGTCCAGGACTTTCCTCCAGCAATCCGCTGAGCTGGGCAGTTTATTTGTTGCTAGGTAAATTTAAAACTGAAAAATGTGGCAAAAATGCAGCAAAATGCCGCAGAAACTCACTCCATGCTTTTCTGCTGCGTTTCCATTAAAGTCTATAGAACTAAAAACACAACTTTTTGCGTTCTAAAAAAGTCCCCGCCCCTTTCCAAAAAATGCACCGAGTGAAAACGAGGAAATGTGAACCCGTCCCATAGGAAATCATGTGAAATGGACTGTAGTGCGTTTCTGCAAGATGGTGCTGAAAACGCTCAGGATCAGTATTTACCACGAGTATTGGAAGGGCTCTCTACAGTAAGAGCGGTAGAAGTTTGGAAGACTTCACCACATATAGTTGTAATATAGAAACCAAGAATGAAAGGACTAAGGGGGAAGTATAAATCTTGAAAGTGAGATTGTACAATCAGGTTGTAAGGTGTATGGCCGGATTTCCAGCTAGGTGTCCCTCTGCTCTGTAGGTGGCCCTTGTCTCTCGGGGTCCGCTATGGACAGCAGAGAAATATTCTCTTCCTCCAGCATTATACGAGGTCCAACATACCAAGTTTTCACGCCTCCCGCCCCTCCTCCGAGCGCCCGCTTCTTCAAGATGCTGCAGCAGATGGTGTTGACATATACACAATCTCACTCACCGCTGCAGCAGACGGTATTGTGGGTAAACCCCGGGAAAGGTGCCCTCCTCCCGCGTCTGGCACGCACAGCGCCCGGCTCCCAGAGAGATGAGCATTTGGCGCAGAAACGACTTGGCAGGCGGCAGAGACATCTTATCAGCTTTATACCGACTACCCCCTGTTACAGCGAAGACCAACCGCGCAGAGCCGGCGCCGCGGGCAGGGGATGGCAGCCTGCGCTAATGACGGAACCTTAACCCCTTGCTTCCCCCCCCTTATCCCAGATGAGAGACGTCCGCCGCCATGCGGGCTGACACAAAAAAAGGAGCAAAAAAGTGGAGACTGAAACCAGAAACACGAGAGCGTCCACTTCCAGGACCGCCAATAAATAACGCAACCAGGCCGTCTGCTCCCGCCAACTGCTTCATTTCTGTTCACTGCCGGAGACAGGGCCTTCACTGGGGGCAGGATGACGTCTTCACACCCTGACCCCAACCTTCTCTACCCCCACCGCCACTGACCCCAGCCTTCCCTACCCCCACCGCCACTGACCACAAACCCCCAACTGCCACTGACCACTCAAACTCCCCCCCACCCCAACTGCCATGACCCCCAATCCCCCCCAAACTACCACTGACCCCAACCTCCACCCCCCCCCCAACTGCCACTGTCCCCAACCTCCACCCCCCAAACCTCCACTGACCCCAACCTCCACCCCCCAACCGCCACTGACCCCAGCCTTCTCTACCCCCACCGCCACTGACCACAAACTCCTCCCAACTGCCACTGACCCCAACCTCCACCCCCCCAACTGCCACTGTCCCCAAAATTCCCCCCAAATGCCACTGACCCACAAACCCTCCCAACTTCCACTGACCCCAAACTAACCCCCAACTGCCACTGACCCCAACCTTCCATACCCCCACCGCCACTGGACCTGACAAACCCCCCCTGTCCCAACTGCCACTGACCCCCAATCCCCCCCCCAACTGCCACTTACCCCCAAACCCCGCCAACTGCCACTGACCCCAACCTCCACCCCTCTCCCCAATTGCCACTGTCCCCAAAATACCCCCAAACTGCCAATGACCCAACCCCCCCCCCCACTAACCCCTGACCTCTGACATTATTCCTAACACTAATGTACCCCAGAAGGCTGCACTGACCTTTCCACCTCCAGGGCTGTCTGTGCTAAAAGCTGCACTGAGATCTGCAAGGTAGAAATTTCTGGAATGAAGGAAGGAAGGACTGGAAAGGGAGGGGGGAAGAAAAGGGGAAAATGAAGTAGAAGAGATGTATGAGATTATATTTGGTGCTTCTCTCCTCACCACAGCCTGTTCTCCTCCTTCATTTCTTCCATCCTGCTTCCTTCTTACCTTCCACCCTTCCTTCTTCTCTTCTTTCCTCCCTTCTTTTCCTTTCCTTTCCTTCCTCCCTTCCTTTCTTTCTACCTTCATTCCTTCCCTTCCTTTCCTCCTCTCTCTCTCTCCTTTACTTTTGTTCCCCTCTTCATTCCTCCCTTCCTTCCCCTCTTCATTCCTCCCTTCCTTCCCCTCTTCATTCCTCCCTTCCTTCCCTCTTCATTCCTCCCTTCCTTCCTTCTGTCCCTTTCTCCTTCTCTCCCCTTACCCCGCCCCCTCTCCCCCCCTCCGTTTCCCCCATTCCAGTCCGCACTCCTCTACCTCCCCGCCATCCCTCAATTCCCTCACCATCCCGCGTTGTGCGGAGGATTCTGGGATCTATGTATATGAGGCGGCTCAAGTAGTGTATCAGCGGGGGGCTGAGTGTGCGAGCGCAGAGAGTGCTACAAATCACAGTATTTTATCATAGTGTGCCGGGCGGACGGGGGCTTAATGTGGTGCTGAGTAATTGCATAGACGCATTAAATGCAGATTAACCCCTTCCAGCCCGGCAACACCTAGAGGAACCCCACCGATAGGCAAAGGACAGGAATACATAGAAATATGTGTTTTATTTATAGGTGGAAACACTCATCACCGATCCAAGTTATATGACCAACACTGAGCATGGACCATACAATCAGGATTTACAGGTCCACCATAGTCCACCATAGTCCACCATAGTCCACCATAGTCTACCATAGTCCACCATAGTCCACCATAGTCCACCATAGTCTACCATAGTCCACCATAGTCCATCATAGTCCATCATAGTCCATCATAGTCCACCATAGTCCACCATAGTCCCCCATAGTATATCATAGTCCACCCTAGTCCATCATAGTCCATCATAGTCCATCATAGTCCATCATAGTCCACCATAGTATATCATAGTCCACCATAGTCCATCATAGTCCACCATAGTCTACCATAGTCTACCATAGTCCATCATAGTCCATCATAGTCCACCATAGCATACCATAGTCCATCATAGTCCATCATAGTCCATCATAGTCCACCATAGTATATCATAGTCCACCATAGTCCATCATAGTCCACCATAGTCTACCATAGTCCATCATAGTCCATCTTAGTCCACCATAGCATACCATAGTCTATCATAGTCCATTATAGTCCACCATAGTCCATCATAGTCCACCATAGTATACCATAGTCTATCATAGTCCATTATAGTCCACCATAGTCTACCATAGTCCACCATAGTCCACCATAGTCCACCATAGTATACCATAGTCTATCATAGTCCACCATAGTCCATTATAGTCCACCATAGTATACCATAGTCTATCATAGTCCATTATAGTCCACCATAGTCTACCATAGTCTATCATAGTCCACCATAGTATACCATAGTCCACCATAGTATACCATAGTCTATCATAGTCCACCATAGTCCATTATAGTCCACCATAGTCCATTATAGTCCACCATAGTCTACCATAGTCCATCATAGTCCACCATAGCATACCATAGTCTATCTTAGTCTATCATAGTCCATTATAGTCCACCATAGTCCACCATAGTCCACCATAGTATACCATAGTCTATCATAGTCCACCATAGTCCACCATAGTCCACCATAGTCCACCATAGTCTACCATAGTCCACCATAGTCCACCATAGTCCACCATAGTCCACCATAGTCCACCATAGTACACCATAGTCCACCATAGTCCACCTTAGTCTACCACTTGCAATCTTTTATATTTTACCATATATTGGGTAATTTGCTGCATTTGCATGCCCTTACCTTTAGTGTATTTTTCCGGTTGATAATCTGTTGGAAATA
Organism: Staurois parvus; assembly: GCA_951230385.1. Classification (NCBI taxonomy): domain Eukaryota; kingdom Metazoa; phylum Chordata; class Amphibia; order Anura; family Ranidae; genus Staurois; species Staurois parvus. Next base: position 121,408 of record CATNWA010015637.1, on the reverse strand, counting down.
CCACCATTTAGTTCCCGGGGTCTCTGCTTTCAGAAAATTCATGATATTTTAATGTTTTAATGAACCTTCAGGCCTAAAATGATTTTTTAAACGTGTGCAAATAATGTAAAAGGTTTGGGCTAAGCCAAGGTTTTTTTTCTATTGTGTGTGATCTTTCAGGGCCGGTTCAGGTGCGTCGCAGCACGTAAGGCTTTCACGTTCCCACGTGGCGAGTTTTCGGCAGTCCATTTATTTAATTGGGCTGCCAACAGTGCAGGAACAAGCAAGAAGCGCAACAGGCGCAACTTTTAAACTTGCGCCGTACCAAGCCGTATGGTACTGGAGTACCTTGCAGTTTTGGTGGCCTGGACCGTACCCAAATACAGGAGACAGCGCGTTCCCGTGCGGTGCGAGAAACGTGGACGTGGCGTGGACTAAGGCCCTCTCCAGACCTCCCACAGCGGGGATGAGTGTTTCCACTGGCAATTTTTAGGGCACAATGTACACATGCGGACGCGTGTCGCCCATCGGACAGCCCTTTCAGTTCAATGCGTCTTTCTCACCCAAAAGACGCTCCTGTTCCTTTTTTCAGCGACAAGCTTAGCGCAATTTTTAAACTCGCGTTTTGCTACGATTGCCATGCGGTTGTGTCATGCGACAAAGGTGGGAGATTCGCACCACCTTTGGGGTGCCATTAAAGAATAATGCCGCCGCCCGAACGCGTGTCGTACGTTGTGCCGTGTTTTTAAATGGCAACAATTCTGCCCCGGATTTCAAATCGCGAGATCTAAAAAGAGCCTGACGGCGGCGGCGGCGGCCCCTGGTGGTGCCACCAATTGATTTTCGAATTGTTCTTCCATGATTACGTTTTGTTACATTTTGCTACCATTTCTTTTCTAAACGCCAAGTAGCGTCTTTTTGCTGGAAATCGGACACATTTGTAACTGAAAGCGGAGGTGGATTGTTATCTCTGCAGCCGGCACACCTCTGGAATTATTTCTTCCACTCTCCGTTTGGTAGCGGCTGCGCTTTTCAGCGATAAGCGGCGGCAGGGGGCGCAGGAAGCCATTATTACTGCAGCTGTTGCCGTGCTACGCGCCGCAGCCTTTGCAGCCCTCCGCGGGGGGGCATCGCTCAGCGACGGCCGGAATGCCAGAATTTGCTCATCCGCTATTTCCGCGAGCCTGAGGTGTCTCGGATCGCACGGCGAGGCGTGATGGACAACCGCCAGGGCGCCGGCGAGATTTTCTGAGGTCAGGAAGACCTCCAGACACATTTGGCAGCCCCCGACTGAGCGAGCGAGAGGAGACATGTGCCCTCCGCCGTGATGTGATGACAAGTGCCAGCGATCTGTCGCCATTCACCGCTGTCCTCTGCTCTGTAATGACAGGGCCGGGGAGCCCCCCCCCCCCCCAGCCCAGGTAATCTTAGCGCCGGCGACAGGGGGGACGCGGCGGCTGCACGTCTCAATAATTAGACTTCAGTCACATCTGAAAGGAGCCAATTTGTCCTTTTGTCACTTAATGAAGCATGTGAGTCATTAAACCGAGCAACAGAAACACAAGTGACATTATACGCCGGTGACATCACGGCCGCGCTACTGGTTAAAGGAAACGTCTGCGTTCTCTGGCGGCGAACATTTTTCCCGAACATTGGAACATTTTCCTCCATTTGTTGTCACTTCCACACATAGGGAAACTTTTCTGTCCACCCCATTTCCTTTCTCAAGTTACACAAGGCTGCTCTTACTATGTGATTGTTAGCTCTGCAGCCGAGGCATTTTACAGACTCTTTACAATGAATGAATCCCGGACATGTCCCATTATACAGCAACGGGACCATCCATCAAAAAAGCTTCACCTCTTCCCATTAAAAAGCCAGCCAGTGACTTTGCCAAGGCTGAGATGATGTCATCAGTCTGCTGCAGGCAGAAGGAAGCGTTTCCTTAGTCTCCCCTCCCCCCAGTGATCATACTGTACATTGTAACTTTGTAGAAGGAGGAGGAGGCATTTCCTCAGTATCCCCTCTCCCAGTGATCAGACTGTGCATTGTAACTTTGTAGCAAGTTAGAGGGCAGGGGCTGATCTATATCAGACATTTGTGAACACATCCAAGAGCTGCCAGAATTTACATGATCATCATCTCTCCTTCAGTCTTGCACAGGTGTGACGGCTCCTCCCCTTCAGTCTTGCACAGGTATATTGGCTCCTCCCCTTCAGTCTTGCACAGGTTTACCGGATCCTCCCCTTCAGTTTTGCACAGGTGTAACGGCCCCTCCCCTCCATTCTTGCACAGGTGTACCGGCTCCTCCCCTCCAGTCTTGCACAGATCTAATGGCTCCTCCCCTCCAGTCTTGCACAGGTGTAACGGCTCCTACCCATCAGTCTTGCACAGGTATATTGGCTCCTCCCCTCCAGTCTTGCACAGGTGTAACGGCTCCTCCCCTCCAGTCTTGCACAGGTATACCGGATCCTCCCCTTCAGTCTTGCACAGGTGTATCGGATCCTCCCCTTCAGTCTTGAACAGGTGTACCGGCTCCTCCCCTCCAGTCTTGCACAGGTGTACCGGCTCCTCCCCTTCAGTCTTGCAACAGGTGTACCAACTCCTCCCCTCCAGTCTTGCACAGATGTACCGGCTCCTCCCCTGCAGTCTTGCACAGGTTGTACCGGCTCCTCCCCTCCAGTCTTGCACAGGTGTACCAGCTCCTCCCCTCCAGTCTTGCACAGGTGTACCGGCTCCTCCCCTCCAGTCTTGCACAGGTGTACCAACTCCTCCCCTCCAGTCTTGCACAGGTGTACCGGCTCCTCCCCTCCAGTCTTGTACAGGTGTATCGGCTCTCCCCCTCAGTCTTGCACAGGTGTACCGGCTCCTCCCCTCCAGTCTTGCACAGGTGTACCGGCTCCTCCCCTCCAGTCTTGCACAGGTGTACCGGATCCTCCCCTTCAGTCTTTCACAGGTGTAGCGGCTCCTCCCCCCTCCAGTCTTGCACAGGTGTATCGGCTCCTCCCCTCCAGTCTTGCACAGGTGTACCGACTCCTCCCCTCCAGTCTTGCACAGGTGTACCGACTCCTCTCCCCTCCAGTCTTGCACAGGTGTACCGGCTCCTCCCCTGCAGTCTTGCACAGGTGTAGCGGCTCCTCCCCTCTCCAGTCTTGCACAGGTGTAGCGGCTCCTCCCCTCCAGTCTTGCACAGGTGTACCGGCTCCTCCCCTGCAGTCTTGCACAGATGTAGCGGCTCCTCCCCTCCAGTCTTGCACAGGTGTACAGGCTCCTCCCCTCCAGTCTTGCACAGGTGTACCGGCTCCTCCCCTGCAGTCTTGCACAGGGTGTAGCGGCTCTCCTCCCTCCAGTCTTGCACAGGTGTACCGGCTCCTCCCCTCCAGTCTAGCACAGGTGTACCGGCTCCTCCCCTCCAGTCTAGCACAGGTGTACCGGCTCCTCCCCTCCAGTCTAGCACTATGCACAAACATAGAATAGTCAACAATTGAATGCAGCACAACAGACAACCAGCTGCTCCCGCCACGTCACCTGAGTCCAAGCCTCGCTTCAGCAGGCAGGCAGCCCTCACCATTGGCTCAATCTGCTGATCGCTCATGGGAGGTCTGCCAGGGGATCGATCCGTGCTCCTGCTCCCCATTGACATGCAGTTTGTAACTGCAGCTGGAGGCGCTTCTGCCGCAAACTTTGCATGGCACAAAGTCCAACAGAAAGGACCCGACCCGGCTGCAAAGGAAAGAGAAAGGGAGGGGCCATGATGACAACCTTCTGTGTCATCCCAGAGGGGTCATTATGAGCCCCGAAAACCTGCTTCATCCTCCCCGAAGGCTCTGTGTGGCTGGCTGTAGTCGCTTGGACCTTGGCTGGCAGTGATGCCGCAAAGCTGGTGCTGAAAATATGGCAGATGTCTCACAATGACAGACTGGCTCATAGCTGTGGGGGGATGGGGGGCCTTCTGGGGGGAGGTCATGCCAATGTGTCTGGATTGCCTTGCTGGGCACCGTCCCGGCACTTAGAAGGTGTCATGGCCCGGCACTGACAAGGCGGTGGTGGTATGGAAGGCGGGCCGTCACCCTGCGGCGTGACACATCTGATGGCGGGTTAACGATTCCAGACAAAGTTCTCCTTGCTTTCTCTGCGCTCCCCGGCTGGATCGAAGCGGCCCGACCCCTCACACAAATAGGCGCGGCCCTGGAGGGAGATATTGATCCCGCTGGGGGTGATTTGTGTCACTTGTGCTGCTCTTTTGGAAATGGAAGATAATTACAAGAGATCAGAAGAACATTGTTGAATGGAAGCCGATTACACTGCGTGTGAAGGGCACAGCGCCCATTGTGTACCGCCATGTACTCGGCCAGAGCCGCCACGTATACTCGTCCCACCGACACCATCTTGTAGCTGCAGAAAATGTTGCATCATCCGGGAGAATCCCAACAAAACTTCCATCCAAAACCCAGAAAAATAAAACCAAAACTTTGTGAAATTCAAATGTTTATCTATCTGTTATCTTATACTGTCTGCCTTATCATCCTAGGGTCTTCCCTATTCCTACCTTCCCTCCTTCCCCCTCCCTCCCCCCCTTCCTTCCTTCCTTCCCTCCTTCCCTCCCTTCCCTCCTTCCCTCCTCCCTCCATTCCTTCCCTCCTTTCTTCCCTCCTTCCTTCCTTCCTTCCTCCCTTCCTTCCTCCCTTCCCTCCTCCCTCCTTCCTTCCTTCCCTCCTCCCTTCTTTCTTCCCTTCCTCCTTCCCTCCTTCCTTCCATCTTCCCTTCCTTCCTTCCTTCCTTCCTACCTTCCTTCCTTCCTTCCTTCCTCCTTCCTTCCTCTCCTTCCTTCCTCCCTTCCTCCCTCCTCCCTTCCTTCCCTCCTCCCTTCCCTCCTTCCTTTCTTCCTTCCTTCCTTCCTTCCTTCCTTCCTTCCTTCCCTCCTTCCCTCCCTCCCTTCCTTCCTTCCTTCCTCCCTTCCCTCCTTCCTTCCTTCCTTCCTCCCTCCCTTCCTTCCCTCCTCCCTTCCCTTTCCTTCCTTTCCTTCTCCACCTCCTTCCTTCCTCCCATCCCTCCCTCCCTCCTCTCCTTCCTCCCTTCCTTCCTTCCTCTCCTTCCCCCCTCCCTCCCTCCCTTCCCTTCCCTTCCCTCCCTCCCCCTCCCTCCCTCCCTCCCTCCCTCCCTTCCTTCCCTCTCCCTCTTCCCTCCCTTTCCTTCCCTTCCCTCCCTTCCCCTCCCTCCCTCCCTTCCTTCCTCCCTCTCCCTCCCTTCCTCCCTCCCTTCCTTCCTCCTTTCCTCCTTCCTTCCTACTCATATATTGTATATATTACAAAAATAATGGAAGATGTCAGGTCTTTGTGGTTTCCTGGCTCTGGAGAAGCTCCATAATATACAGATAATGATTTCTCCTGACTCCTGACACCCCCGGGCAGAATTGGGTTTTGTATATGTGTATATAATCAGAGAATCCGACATTCACTGCCGGTGAATCTTACTGGTGCATGTGTGAAAGTCACATGCACTACTTTTATGAACATTGTCCGTCCCTCTCTCTGTGTGTCAGGAGAAGTGACAGCTGCTCAGTGCAGCAAATCAGGGTTCAGTGAAGACTATTCGGGTTTGTGAAATGGCATCCCCAACAACCCGACTACACAGGGTCCAACTGCCAATGTCTGCATCATCCCCAACAACCCCGACTACACAGGGTCCAACTGCCAATGTCTGCATCCCCAGCAACCCGACTACACAGGGTCCAACTGCCAATGTCTGCATCCCCAGCAACCCTACTACACAGGGTCCAACTGCCAATGTCTGCATCCCCAACAACCCGACTACACAGGGTCCAACTGCCAAATTGTCTGCATCCCCAACAACCCGACTACACAGGGTCCAACTGCCAATGTCTGCATCCCCAACAACCCGACTACACAGGGTCCAAGTGCCAATGTCTGCATCCCCAACAACCCGACTACACAAGGTCCAACTGCCAATGTCTGCAGTCTGGTTATCAGAGAAAACGAGTAGAGAATGCTTTGTGGATCCATGCTTTTTGAAAGATATTCAGCTTTTTCCAGTGCGATGTTCATCTGAAGGTATCCTGGGGATGTTATATTTCAGAGGCTGCAGCCGTTATCCTTTACACTGTATCATATACCATGGAAGGTATGCTGGGGATGCCATGTCTGAGTGTGCGGCTATTCTCCTTTATACTGTATAATATATTATGGAAGGTATGCTGGGGATGCCATGTCTGAGTGTGCGGCTATTCTCCTTTATACTGTATCATATACCATGGAAGGTATGCTGGGGATGCCATGTCTGAGTGTGCGGCTATTCTCCTTTATACTGTATCATATACCATGGAAGGTATGCTGGGGATGCCATGTCTGAGTGTGCGGCTATTCTCCTTTATACTGTATCATATACCATGGAAGGTATGCTGGGGATGCCATGTCTGAGTGTGCGGCTATTCTCCTTTACACTGTATTATATACCATGGAAGGTATGCTGGGGATGCCATGTCTGAGTGTGCGGCTATTCTCCTTTACACTTTATCCGAGTCCATGGAAGGTATGCTGGGGATGCCATGTCTGAGTGTGCGGCTATTCTCCTTTATATACTGTATCATATACCATGGAAGGTATGCTGGGGATGCCATGTCTGAGTGTGCGGCTATTCTCCTTTATACTGTATCATATACCATGGAAGGTATGCTGGGGATGCCATGTCTGAGTGTGCGGCTATTCTCCTTTACACTGTATCATATACCATGGAAGTATGCTGGGGATGCCATGTCTGAGTGTGCGGCTATTCTCCTTTACACTGTATCATATACCATGGAAGGTATGCTGGGGATGCCATGTCTGAGTGTGCGGCTATTCTCCTTTACACTGTATCATATACCATGGAAAGTATGCTGGGGATGCCATGTCTGAGTGTGCGGCTATTCTCCTTTACACTGTATCATATACCATGGAAGGTATGCTGGGGATGCCCATGTCTGAGTGTGCGGCTATTCTCCTTTACACTGTATCATATACCATGGAAGGTATGCTGGGGATGCCATGTCTGAGTGTGCGGCTATTCTCCTTTATACTGTATCATATACCATGGAAGGTATGCTGGGGATGCCATGTCTGAGTGTGCGGCTATTCTCCTTTATACTGTATCATATACCATGGAAGGTATGCTGGGGATGCCGTATCAGACTCTGCAGCCGTTCTCCTTTACAATATATAATTTAGGCAGAGAGCGCGCTGGGGAGACCCAGGAATGGGAACGCGTCCCTGCAGAGGAGCGGGAACCCCATAAAACGCCTCTTCTATAGAAAGGTTTGTAGCTTTGTTCTCATTGGCTGTATATAATCTCTCCATTACAGGCACAAGTGGTGTTTAGTACATGGCGCCTGTAGATATCAGTAAGGACTGTTGAGTTAAGTGGAGATTCTCCGTCTCCTATTACCTTTAATTAGCAGAGATGATTTATAGAGGACGCAGTGGTGGCCGGCCCCCGCACGGCCCTCGTACGGCCCACCTACCTCACATTCTGCCCATCCCCCCCAGCCTTTCGGCCTTTAGGACAATGAGGCCGTCCTATCTCCGCCATTCTAATGTCCCTTCCTAGAGCCAGGGAGGGGCCCTCTCAGGGCACTCTGGGTAATTGCATGTAAATGACTCTCCTCGGCAGTCGCCGGTCTAGCTGTCGGGCTGCGCGGTCTGATTGCCTCGCTGACAATTTGCATAACATTAGGAGATATTTTCTCTCTAACATTGAAGAGTATTTTACTCTTTTCTTTATTTTGTATCTTTTTTTTTTTTTCCCAGAGGTCACCCTGAGCTAATTACATATCCAGCATCCTAACGAAGCGCCAAGTGTGTACCTCTGTGTGCCCCTCCCTCTGCGTTCTCTACAGTCCCCGGTGTGTTCACATGGCACGTCCTGCCGTGTCCGAGGCGCACATTTGTGTCTGTATATTGTGACCCGGGCGACCATATTATGGGATCCTGCTTAGTGAATGTGGCCCCTGTCTGGGAGCCGAGAACCTGATTGTGGGTTCCTGCCGGGGGGGGGGGGGTCCAGAACAATGAAACACTGCCAGAACAATGACACCCTGACACTGGGGGGGTCCAGGACAATGACACCCTGACACTGGGGGGTCCAGAACAATGACACCCTGATACTGGGGGGTCCAGAACAATGACACCCTGACACTGGGGGGTCCAGAAACAATGACACCCTGACACTGGGGGGTCCAGAACAATGATACCCTAACACTGGGGGGGTCCAGGACAATGATACCCTGACACTGGGGGGTCCAGGACAATGACACCCTGACACTGGGGGGTCCAGAACAATGATACCCTAACACTGGGGGGGTCCAGGACAATGACACCCTGACACTGGGGGGTCCAGGACAATGACACCCTGACACTGGGGGGTCCAGAACAATGATACCCTAACACTGGGGGGGGTCCAGGACAATGATACCCTGACACTGGGGGGTCCAGGACAATGACACCCTGACACTGGGGGGTCCAGAACAATGATACCCTAACACTGGGGGGGTCCAGGACAATGACACCCTGACACTGGGGGTTGTCCAGGACAATGACACCCTGACACTGGGGGGGTCCAGGACAATGACACCCTGACACTGGGGGGGTCCAGGACAATGACACCCTGACACTGGGGGGTCCAGAAAAATGACACCCTGATACTGGGGGGTCCAGAACAATGAAACACTGATAGAGGGGGTCCAGAACAATGATACCTGACATTGGGGGGTCCAGAACAATGATACCCTGACACTGGGGGTCCAGGACAATGACACCCTGACACTGGGGGGGTCCAGGACAATGACACCCTGACACTGGGGGGGTCCAGGACAATGACACCCTGACACTGGGGGGTCCAGAACAATGAAACACTGACATTGGGGGGTCCAGAACAATGACACCCTGACACTGGGGGGTCCAGAACAATGACACCCTGACACTGGGGGGTCCAGAACAATGACAATGACCCTGACACTGGGGGACCAGAACAATGACACCCTGATACTGGGGGGTCCAGAACAATGATACCCTGACACTGGGGGGTCCAGAACAATGACACCCTGATACTGGGGGGTCCAGAACAATGACACCCTGATACTGGGGGGGGGGGACCAGAACAATGATTCAATGATAATTAGAAGTAGGAGATCAGGGAAGGAGAGAAGATAGAGATTGCTTTAGATTGCAGTTGTTTTTATATCTTTAATCCTCTTTTGGTAAATCTCATTTTAGGGCATCTGTTCTGTGAACCTTCTCTTCACTCCCTGGAAATGATGCCTCAGATCCTCTCAACTCATTCTGTACCCCCCCCCCCCCACACTCAGTCCACTTAATTGTCTTGCTGGTTCTCCTCTCCTCTTTTCTCCTCTTTCCTCTCCTCTCCTCTCCTCTTTCCTCTCCTCTCCTCTTTCCTCTCCTCTCTTCTCTTCCCCTCTTTCCTCTCCTCTCTTCTCCTCTTTCCTCTCCTCTCCTCTTTCCTCTCCTCTCTTCTCTTCCCCTCTTTCCTCTCCTCTCTTCTCTTCCCCTCTTTCCTCTCATCTCTTCTTTTCTCCTCTTTCCTCTCCTCTCTTCTCTTCCCCTCTTTCCTCTCATCTCTTCTTTTCTCCTCTTTCCTCTCCTCTGTTCTCATCTTCTCTTTTCTCCTCTTTGCTCTCCTCTCCTCTTTTCCCCTCTTTCCTCTCATCTCTTTTTTTCTCCTTTTTCCAATCCTCTCCTCTTTCCTCTCCTCTTTCCTCCCCTATCCTCTCCTGTCATTTAGGGCATCTTTTCTGTGAACTTTCTCATTCCCTGTAAATTATGCCTAAGAGCCTCTCAACTCATTCTGTACCCCCCCCCCCCCCCCCCCCCCACCACCCAGTCCATTTAATTGTCTTGCCGGTTATCCTTTTCTCTCCTCTCATCTCCTCTTTACTTCCTTTCCCTCCCTTCCTTTCCCCTTTCCCCTTTCCCCTTTCCTCTCCTCTTTCCTTTCCTTTTCTCTTCCTTCCTTCCTTCCTTCCTTTTCTTCCTTCCTTCCTTCCTTTCCTCTTTCCTTTCCTATTCCCTCCTTCCTTTCTCCATTCTTCCTTTTTTTTTTCCTTCCACCATCCCTTCCTCTATCCCCCCTTCCATCCATCCTTCCATCCCCCCCCCCCTCCGTGTCCTCGTTCTCCGTGTTCTGGGATGCGGCTCCCATGTTTGTGTTTCTTCTTCCGGAGTTTTCTGTGTCTCTCTGGCAGAGCTGGGAGTTTAATCAAAGCTAATCAGAAAATTATGAGATATCTGATTGCTGATTAGACTGCTAATGTTAATCTGCTCAAGGAGACTCTTGTGGAGGATATTTTAGGAGTGATGTTCCCGGTGGGACCCGGTACAGGACACAGGACAGGAGACGCCAAGTCCCCATAGACCGCCATGTGTGCAGGTCCAGTCACAATGCTCTGTGGGGGACCCATGTGTTGAATCGTCAGCTGGGGAATATCTTCACCGGACTGGGTGCTCCCAAGCGGAAGCTCCAGGAGATCATTCCAGGGTCTGTTCTTGGTCCTGAAGTGTTCTCATCTCTGACCCTGAAGCACCAGAAAATTGTAGTCGTTATCATGCATCACCCATATGTATGTGGCACCCAACGCCTATATCCCCTATGAGGGTATGTCATGAAAATGTTCAAACTTAAAACATTGTAACTAACTTTAACATCTTACTCTAAAGCTGTCCAGTCACCATCCAAATCTTGCCACTTTCACCTTAGTAACATTTCTGAAATTCTACCCTTCTTCATCAATGTCCTCTACTCGTCTCTACCAATCACTCCACTGGCCTCCACTCAGTGTCCTCCGCCCATCTGTGCCAATCCCCTCCACTGGTCTCTGCTCAGTGTCCTCCATCCCTCTTAGCCAATCCCTCCACTGGCCTCCACTCAGTGTCCTCCACCCATCTGTGCCAATCCGTTCACTGGCCTCCACTCAGTGTCCTCCACCCCTCTCTGCCAATCCCACTAGTATCCAACCAGATTAGTCCACTAGTATCCAACCAAGATGGTCCACTAGTATCCAACCAAGATGATCCACTAGTATCCAACCAAGATGGTCCACTAGTATCCAATCAAGATGGTCCACTAGTATCCAACCAAGATGGTCCTCTAGTATCCAACCAAGATGGTCCTCTAGTATCCAATCAAGATGGTCCACTAGTATCCAACCAAGATGGTCCACTAGTATCCAACCAAGATGGTCCACTAGTATCCAACCAAGATGGTTCACTAGTATCCAGTTAAGATGGTCCACTAGTATCCAATCAAGATGGTCCACTAGTATCCAACCAGGATAGTCCACTAGTATCCAACCAAGATGGTTCACTAGTATCCAACCAAGATTGTCCACTAGTATCCAATCAAGATGGTCCACTAGTATCCAACCAAGATGGTCCACTAGTATCCAACCAAGATGGTCCACTAGTATCCAACCAGGATGGTCCACTAGTATCCAACCAAGATGGTCCACTAGTATCCAACCAAGATGGTCCACTAGTATCCAATCAAAATGGTCCACTAGTATCCAACCAAAATGGTCCACTAGTATCCAACCAAGATGGTCCACTAGTATCCAACCAAGATGGTCCACTAGTATCCAATCAAAATGGTCCACTAGTATCCAACCAAAATGGTCCACTAGTATCCAACCAAGATGGTCCACTAGTATCCAACCAAGATGGTCCACTGGTATCCAACCAAGATGGTCCACTGGTATCCAACCAAGATGGTCCACTAGTATCAAGCGTTTCCTCAGGAGAAACCCTGAAATGTTGCATTGTGCGGTTCTTTGTACCTGTGTATTGTGCGGGATCCCTGTGTTATATATTCGGCTCAATGTATGCAAATGATACTTTGTATATATCTTTCTACATTAAGCCCGGGTTCACACTGATGCGGTGCGGAATTTGCAGCATTTTCAGTGCGAATTCCGCACCGCATCAGAATCGCACCCCGTTCATGCGAACCGCTGCAGGTGTTTATGTTAAGTTAACGACACCCCGAAAGCGGTGCGATGTGCAGAATCGGATCACTTAGGTGTGAATACCCATGCAATCTGATTCTAGTGCGGACCCAAAAAAAAAGGGTCCTACACCTGTTTGGTGCGGGTGCGGTGAGAATAGAGCCATACAAAATGTACGGCTTCAATCGCACCGCATACAAATCGCATGTGATTGGTACAGGAATGCTGTGCGGTTCCTACGCGAATCACATGCGATGTACCGGACCGCATATATGTGAACCGCAGCTAAATGTACGTATACTTTTGGTGTGCTGGTCCTGTCTCTTACCTTGTTCATAATTTCATGTAAACCTCGAAGGACCATTCTAAAATTTTTGTCCGACCAATCAGTAAAATAAGAATCCGAAGTGCTAGAAATGTGACTTGCAGCAGGATTTCAGCACCGTGGACGGGGCCGTGCTCCGTGAGGCCGGAGTGCTGGTCGCTGTCCGCGGTCCTGAATCCCGGCACTAATACCAGTAATTAGCACTTAAAGCAGCTCAGCACTTTACCAGCATGAAATCTTTAACCGTATACGAAGCGCCCCGCCTTCCGCTGCGCCGCAAATGAGCGTTTTCTGATTCATTGCTCCATCTGAACGCTACCTATAGATTTCCCCCAACGATCCATCGGCTCCGGCGTGTTAAGTCATTTAGTAGTTTTTTATGCCAAAATGAGTAACATTCTGCGAAAGGCGGCGGAAGGAGCCGGCGTTCCGGGAGAATTAAAGGTGCGCTTTTGTCGCCGGAGCGTCTGTCTGGAGATTTAATAATAAGATGTCACCTAAATGTGGACGGTGAAAAGCTATCGATTTGCCCGCAGAATGGCGTTTTCTGTTTGGAGAAAGCTCGTCGCCAGATACGGATGAAACGGAGATGGAACAAAAAAGGGTTCAATAACTCTGCTCCGCCTTTTTACGCAGCACTTACCGACACGCATGGAGCCTAAATCGGAACTCCAGACAAAATTTTTTTAGGTGCTTATAGACTGCGGAAGGGTTGAGACTTCTGTCATGTTTTTACCAAATGATGAAGTGATTTCCCCTCTGCACCTCTTGTGGTGTCATTGGAATGGAGAAAATTTACAATTGGAAGGGTAAGTAAGAGTAATTGGAAATGTAGGGACTACATTTCCATCTCTGGATCCCACTTCTTGAGGCCCAATCCTCTGGATCAAAGTGCTCAAGGGGCCAATCCTTGAGGCCATCCCTGGATCACACTGCTCAGGGATCCATACATGGAACGCAAGGCTGAAGAATCTGTCTCAGAATACTGGTGTTCAGGGGCTTGTCTTGGGATTCCATTGCTCAAAGGCCTGTACTGGGATCCCATTGCTCAAGGGCCTGTCTTGGGATCCCATTGCTCAGGGGCCTGTCTTGGGATCCCATTGCTCAGGGGCCTGTCTTGGGATCCCATTGCTCAGTATCCTGTCTTGGGATTCCATTGCTCAAAGGCCTGTACTGAGATCCCATTGTTCAAGGGCCTGTCTTGGGATCCCATTGCTCAGAGGCCTGTATTGGGATCCCTTTGCTCAGAAGCCAGTCTTGGGATCCCATTGCTCAGGGGTCTGTCTTGGGATCCCATTGCTCAGGGGTCTGTCTAGGGATCCCATTGCTTAGGGGCCTGTCTTGGGATCCCATTGCTCAGGGGTCTGTCTTGGGATCTCATTGCTCAGGGGTCTGTCTTGGGATCCCATTGCTCAGGGGTTTGTCTTGGTATCCCATTGCTCAGGGGTTTGTCTTGGGATCCCATTGCTCAGGGGTTTGTCTTGGGATCCTATTGCTCAGGGGTTTGTCTTGGGATCCCATTGCTCAGGGGTTTGTCTTGGTATCCCATTGCTCAGGGGTTTGTCTTGGGATCCCATTGCTCAGGGGCCTGTCTTGGGATCCCATTGCTCAGGGGTCTGTCTTGGGATCCCATTGCTCAGGGGTTTGTCTTGGGATCCCATTGCTCAGGGGCCTGTCTTGGGATCCCATTGCTCAGGGGTCTGTCTTGGGATCTCATTGCTCAGGGGTCTGTCTTGGGATCCCATTGCTCAGGGGTCTGTCTTGGGATCCCATTGCTCAGGGGTCTGTCTTGGGATCCCATTGCTCAGGGGTCTGTCTTGGGATCCCATTGCTCAGGGGTCTGTCTTGGGATCCCATTGCTCAGGGGTGTGTCTTGGGATCCCATTGCTCAGGGGCCTGTCTTGGGATCCCATTGCTCAGGGGTCTTTCTTGGAATCCCATTGCTCAGGGGCATCTTGGATCCCATTGCTCAGGAGCCCATTTTGGGATCAAACTGCTCAGGGGTCAGTATTGGGATTCTACTGCTCAGCAACCTGACTTGGGATCCCGCTACTCAGAGGCCCAACTCTGGAACACAGGCCTGAGGGCCTCATCACTAGATCACTGGTCTAAGGGTTTCATCTTTGTATTCCAATGCTGAGTGGACTATCTTTGGATCCCAGTGCTTAGGAGCTGAACCCCTTGATCAACGTGCTCAAGGGCCAATCCTTTTTCTGAATCACACTACTCAGGAACACAAACATGGATCCCAATGCTAAAGGATCTATCTCAGAATCCAGGTTCTCAGGGGCTGATCTATGAATTCCAAAGCTCAGGAGCCTGTCTTGGGATCCTACTGCTCAGGTGGCATCTTGGGATCCCACTGCTCAAGGGCCAGTCTTGGGTTCCCATTGCTCAGAAACCTGTCTTGGGATGCCCCTTCTAAGGGGGTCTGTCTTGGAGATGCAAACAGCAAGAGGAACCCAATGGAGGAGCAAAGAGAGGGACAGAAGAGGGACCGAAAAGGAGGAAGGAGGAGGGTCTGAGGGATTTGATTCCATAAGAGGGATGACAATGACAATGTGTGTTGTAACAGCTGCTTGTAATCTCCATTGGAAGCCAATGTGGCAGGGTGACAAACACCGGAGCAAAACTGGGAGACATGGACAGAGCGTTGTCACCTTAAAACAGGAAGTGCCTGAACAAGCCCCCCCCCCATGGCAGGATCACCAAGGATTATTTTAACAAAAATGGTGTATTTTATAAATATTGAAACAACTTGAAACGACATTAATAGATTAGGGTCACATCTACTTTTAATAATCTAGGAATATAAATGAAACATTTTGACGGACTAATTCTAATTCTTCCATTTCCCCTTCAGGCTTCGGCGTCACCATACATTATAGCACATAATAGACCGTTTTGCATCGAACAGATTCTTTTATTTCAAGGCAGATAAAGGACAGCGGGAAGATTGCGCCCGTCAGGGGTTAGCGATGGGGGAGAGGTGTGGGGGCAGGGTTGCTAGGAGAACGGGGGTGGGGAGGGTACAATTGCTCCATGGAAAAGGTCTGCTTTCTACAACCTGAAATTAGATTTTTTTTTTCTACCTTACACACCCTGACCTTTTTTTTCCTTTAAATAAAATCTATTGTATTAATTTTTTCCATCAGGCAGGCCGGCGGAACGTGGCAGATTGGGCTGGAAAAGGTCAGGCTGTGTGTAGCTGGAGAATTGCGACTCACTTGATAGTTTTTCCCCGCGGCTGTTTGTATGATTTGCTTTTTTATTTATATATTTGGATTAAGAATATTATCTGCGATGTTCCATGTACCGTCTGCAGAGCGGCGTGTGCCGATAGCTCACTGTGTTAAGTCTCCTAACCGCTCACTGATCTTTTCTAAATGCTTTAATACCACAGCCGAGGGTTCATGCCGCAGAGGCGTCTGGGTGTGTCTCCGAGGCTGCTCACATTTCGGTGAGGGATATACAGTCAGGTCCATAAATATTGGGACATCGACTCAATTCTAACGTTTTTGGCTCTATACACCACCACAATGGATTTGAAATAAAACAAACAAGATGTGCTTTAACTGCAGACTGTCAGCTTTAATTTGAGGGTATTTACATCCAAATCAGGTGAACGGTGTAGGAATTACAACAGTTTGCATATGTGCCTCCCACTTGTTAAGGGACCAAAAGTAATGGGACAGAATAATAATCATAAATCAAACTTTCACTTTTTAACACTTGGTTGCAAATCCTTTCCAGCCAATTACAGCCTGAAGTCTGGAACGCATAGACATCACCAGACGCTGGGTGTCATCCCTGGTGATGCTCTGCCAGGCCTCTACTGCAACTGTCTTCAGTTCCTGCTTGTTCTTGGGGCATTTTCCCTTCAGTTTTGTCTTCAGCAAGTGAAATGCTCCATCGGATTCAGGTCAGGTGATGGACTTGGCCATTGCAGAACATTCCACTTCTTTGGTGTCTTTTGCAGTCTGCTTTGGGTCATTGTCCATCTGCACTGTGAAGCGTCCAATGAGTTGTGAAGCATTTGGCTGAATATGAGCCGATAATATTCCCGAAACACTTCACAATTCATCCGGCTGCTTCTGTCAGCAGTCACATCATCAATAAATACAAGAGAAGCAGTTCCATTGGCAGCCATACATGCCCACGCCATGACACTACCACCACCATGATCACTGATGAGGTGGTATGCTGAGGACCATGAGCAGTTCCTTCTCCATACTCTTCTCTTCCCATCACTCTGGTACAAGTTGATGTCGGTCTCATCTGTCCATAGGATGTTGTTCCAGAACTGTGAAGGCTTTTTTACATGTCGTTTGGCAAACTCTAATCTGGCTTTCCTGTTTTTGAGGCTCACCAATGGTTTCCATCTTGTGGTGAACCCTCTGTATTCACTCTGGTGAAGTCTTCTCTTGATTGGTGACTTTGACACACATACACCTACCTCCTGGAGAGTGTTCTTGATCTGGCCAACTGTTGTGAAGGGTGTTTTCTTCACCAGGGAAAGAATTCTTCGCTCATCCACCACAGTTGTTTTCCGTGGTCTTCCGGGTCTTTTGCTGTTGCTGAGCTCACCGGTGCGTTCCTTCTTTTTAAGAATGTTCCAAACAGTTGTTTTGGCCGCCTAATGTTTTTGCTATCTCTCTGATGGGTTTGGTTTGTTGTTTCAGCCTAATGATGGCTTCACTGATAGTGACAGCTCTTTGGATCTCATCTTGAGAGTTGACAGCAACAGATTCCAAATGCAAATAGCACACTTGAAATGAACTCTGGACCTTTTATCTGCTCATTATAATTGGGATAATGAGGGAATAACACACACCTGGCCATGGAACAGCTGAGAAGCCAATTGTCCCATTACTTTTGGTCCCTTAACAAGTGGGAGGCACATATGCAAACTGTTGTAATTCCCACACCGTTCACCTGCTTTGGATGTAAATACCCTCAAATTAAAGCTGACAGTCTGCTGTTAAAGCACATCTTGTTCGTTTCATTTCAAATCCATTGTGGTGGTGTATAGAGCCAAAAATGTTAGAATTGTGTCGATGTCCCAATATTTTTGGACCTGACTGTATGTATGTTCATTGGAATGGTGCAGAGGGTCAGGGGCGCTTTACAGCACTTGGCTATGCAGCATGGTGCTAAGGGGCCCGTCTCTGGATCATTGACATGAGGGACCCGTCTCTGGATCACTGGTCTGAGGTACCCATCTCTTGATCACTGGTCTGAGGGACCTGTCTCTGAATCAATGGTGTGAGGGACCCATCTCTGGATCACTGGTCTGAGGTACCCATCTCTTGATCACTGGTTTGAGGGACCCATCTCTGGATCACTGGTCTGAGGGACCTATCTCTAGATCTGTTGGTCTGAGAGAGCCATCTCTGGATCACTGGTATGAGGGAGCTGTCTCTGGATCACTGATATGAGGGACCCATCTCTGGATTACTGATATGAGGGACCCATCTCTGGATCACTTGTATGAGGGACCTGTCTCTGGCACAGTGGTCTGTGGGACCTCTCTGTGGACCACTGGTGTGAGGAGGCCATCTCTGGATCACTGGTCTGAGTGACCCATCTCTGGATCACTGGTCTGAGGACATGTCTCTGGATCTTTGGTCTGAGGGACCCTTCTCTAAATCAATGATCTGAGGGACAATCTCCAGGTCACTGGTCTGAGGAACCCATCTCTGGATCACTGGTCTGAGGAACCCATCTCTGGATCGCTGGTCTGAGGGACCCACCTCTGAATCACTGGTCTGAGGGACCCTTCCCTGAATCACTAGTCTGAGGGACCCATCTCTGAATCACTAGTCTGAGGGACCCGTCTCTGAATCACTGGTCTGAGGGACCCATCTGGATCACTGGTCTTAGGGACCCATCTCTAAATCAATGGTCTGAGGGACCCGTCTTTGGATCACTGGTCTGAGGGACCCATCTCTGGATCACTGGTCTTAGGGACCCATCTCTAAATCAGTGATCTGAGGGATCTGTCTCCAGATCACTGGTCTAAGGAACTCACCTCTGAATCACTGGTCTGAGGGACCCATCTCTCGATCTCTGGTTTGAGGGGCCTGTCTCTGGATCATTGGTCTGAGGGACCCATCTCTAGATCAGTGGTCTAAGGGACCCGTCTCCTTATTCCAATGCTTTTCCTGGATCCCAGTGCTTAGGAGCCCAACTTCTAGATCAAAGTGCTCAAGGGCCAATCCTTGAGTCTTTTTCTGGATCGCACTGTTAAGGGACCCATATCTGGATCCCAGTGCTAAAGAGTCTACCTCAGAATCTTGCTGCTCAGGGGGGTCATCTCTGAAACCTGAAACTCAGGTGCCTGTCTCTCAATCCAAATGCTCAGGGGCCCATATCAGGATTCCAATGCTTAGAGGCCTGTATTAGGATCCCACTGCTTGGCGGCCCATCTTCAGATGCCACTTCTCAGTGTGCACAGTGGAGGGTTGTAGTTGCAGTGTGCACAGAGCAGCGTTGTAGTTGCAGTGTGCACAGCGGAGGGTTGTAGTTGTAGTGTGTACAGTGAAGGGTTGTAGTTGCAGTGTGCACAGTGGAGGGTTGTAGTTGCAGTGTGCACAGTGGAGGGTTGTAGTTGCAGTGTGCACAGTGGAGGGTTGTAGTTGCAGTGTGCACAGTGGAGGGTTGTAGTTGCAGTGTGCACAGCGGAGGATTGTAGTTGCAGTGTGCACAGCGGAGGATTGTAGTTGCAGTGTGCACAGCGGAGGGTTGTAGTTGCAGTGTGCACAGTGGAGGGTTGTAGTTGCAGTGTGCACAGCGGAGGATTGTAGTTGCAGTGTGCACAGCGGAGGATTGTAGTTGCAGTGTGCACAGCGGAGGATTGTAGTTGCAGTGTGCACAGTGGAGGGTTGTAGTTGCAGTGTGCACAGTGGAGGGTTTTAGTTGCAGTGTGCACAGTGGAGGATTGTAGTTGCAGTGTGCACAGCGGAGGGTTGTAGTTGCAGTGTGCACAGCGGAGGGTTGTAGTTGCAGTGTGCACAGCGGAGGGTTGTAGTTGCAGTGTGCACAGTGGAGGGTTGCAGTTTCAATGTGTTTAGGGAAGAGCATCACTTGCAGTGTTTACAGTGGATATCAGTAGTTTCAGTGTGTCAGCTTCAGACTCTGTACTCGCAGGTCTCTGGCAGTGCATGGGTTACGTCCCCTGCTGCCATCACTCAGTGGCAGCTCCCATTGTGTTCCATGACTTATTACGCCCACAGAATATCTGCCTTTCAGGTACAGCAAAGCTTTTACTGCACAATTATTACATGTACCACATACACTGAGCTTTCCCTTGTGTGTGTGTGTGTGCGTGTGCGTGTGATCTTTAACATGTAATGTGTGCTGCATGTCACGTATCGGATAAAGAAATAATCAGACAGACAGGCAGGTTATACCCACAAGACATACATTTCCCGATTGTATAGGAGTTCGATGTTACCACCACACACACACAGACACAGCAGGTCCATTCTGAAAGGAAGACAGATCACCAGCATGTCTGGTTATGGGTTGTAAGAAGGCGATCAGAGCACATGGAGGAGGAAAAACAGACTAAACTCCATGCAAACAGAACAATGATAGGCTTCAGATACATGACCACATCAGTTCATGGCAACACTTCCAGCCCATAATCATTAGACAAACCAGACCACAGCACTGCATGGCAAGAGTGCCATCCACCAGACACGAGACCAACCAGATCACAGCACTGCATGGCAAGAGTGCCATCCACCAGACACGAGACCAACCAGATCACAGCACTGCATGGCAAGAGTGCCATCCACCAGACACAAGACCAACCAGATCACAGCACTGCATGGCAAGAGTGCCATCCACCAGACATGAAACCAACCAGATCACAGCACTGCATGGCAAGAGTGCCATCCACCAGACATGAAACCAACCAGATCACAGCACTGCATGGCAAGAGTGCCATCCACCAGACACAAAACCAACCAGATCACAGCACTGCATGGCAAGAATGCCAAAAAAAAAGACATGAGACACACTGGACCATAGCAGTGCTTGAGAAGAGTGCCAATGACCAGACATGAGACCAACCAGACCACAGCACTGCATGGCAAGAGTGCCATCCACCAGACACAAGACCAACCAGATCACAGCACTGCATGGCAAGAGTGCCATCCACCAGACACGAGACCAACCAGATCACAGCACTGCATGGCAAGAGTGCCATCCACCAGACACGAGACCAACCAGACCACAGCACTGCATGGTAAGAGTGCCTTCTGCTAGACAAGAGACCAACCAGACCACAGCACTGCATGGCAAAAGTGCCTTCCGCTAGACATGAGACCAACCAGACCACAGCAGTGCATGGATAGAGTGCCAACCACCAGACATGAGACAAATCAGACTATCACTGCTTGACAAGAGTGCCAACCACCAGACATGAGACAAACTGGACAACACCAATGCCTAACAGGAGTGCCAATGACCAGACATGAAACCAACCAGACCACAGCAGCACTGCATGGCAAGAGTGCCAACCACCAGACATGAGACCAACCAGACCACAGCACTGCATGATGGGAGTGCCAACCACCAGATATGAGACAACTCAGAGCACAGCACTGCATGGCAGGAGTGCCAACCACTGGACACGGGACATCTAAATGGGAAATAAAAAAAAAAGAGAGAAATAACCAGGAGGCCAGAAAAGGAAGTAGGAGCGTAGATGGATAGAACAGTAGGAAAGGTTAGATTAGTGCAGACAGGAGGCTGGACAGACACATAACAGGACAGACAGGTGTCAGTATTTGTTCTTTAACATGATAATGGTTCCTCCAGCAGAGTGCAATGCCGGCGGCCCATCGTACTGCAGATCCAGCTTCTTTATCAGCAAATTGTTGAATGTGGAAGTTGTGTATGTAATGTGATGTAAATGTGAAGTACACAATAAGACATGTTAGATCCATGTCCCCCTCACTCAGGTCAAAGAGAAACCTTTGGAGGGCCACTTTTCCCCATGTTCTTCTGCCCCCTTGTGTCAAGAATAAAAACTGGTCTGCGAGCGAACACTGCGAACCTCTCAGACCTGATGTGTGGAATACATTCAGAGAAATCGTGCCTCACACAAGTCATAGAGAGCACATTAGAGACTGTTTATTACAATTATTACAGTTTTTTTTTTTTAATCAATTTACAAAATGCAAAGTGAAAAATCTAAATCCAGTCAATATTTTGGGTCACCCTACTTGGCCTTCTTCTAGGTAGGCTCGGCAGGTAGGTAGTTCCAAACATCTTGGAGAACTAAGCCCAGATCTTCTGTGGATGTCGGCCACCTCCAATCCTTCTGTTTCTTCATGTCATCCCAGACGGACTCCATGATGGTGAGATCAGGGCTTGGTGGGGGCCAAACTATCACTTTCAGGACCTCTTGTTCTTCTTTACACCGAAGATAGCTCTTAATGAGACTGGCTGTATGTTTGGGGTGGTTGTCCTTCTGCAGAATACATTTGGGGCCAATCCCCCGCCTCCCTGATGGTATGGCATGATGGATAAGTATCTGCCTGTATTGCACATGTATGTACAGTATGTATACTTAATATGCTTTTTTTTTTTTTTTTTTTACTTTGCCGTAACATACACGTTAAGCCCCTATTCATGTCTTGGCATTCTAGAATCGCGTGATTCTGCCCGCAATTTTGGAATGTAGTAATATTCTATTATTGTTAATGACACCCTAAATGTGCAAAATAAATAGGCATTTTGTTGCATGACAAAACTCCCTTAAAAAAAAACGTAAAACCGCGCTTTCCAAAAAATGCGCCACATGCAGCTACAAACAAAAGGTACAAGAACTACTTTTGCGTTTTTTTTTGGTCCAGAGAACAACCCATCCAAATGAATAGTGCTGCTCCGAAAATGCGCATTAAAAAAAATGCTACAAACGCGTTGCTCAGCCGTGTCTAGATATGAACAGGGCCTTGGTGTGACACAACTGCCCTCATCTGGTGTTTATGGGGTCTCCAGCTGAAGGAACTCCTCAATGACACGTCTGGTGGATATTTGGACAGAGTTGTGTTAGTCATTCATTGACCTAAACAGCCGGTGGTTGTCCTGCTGTGGAGTCACCCTGCAATATCAGACACTGATCAGGTCGGAGGTTCTCCAAATTGGCTTCAGGCTTCACAAACATTCTGTGGATCTCCTCGGTGGAGCACTGATCAGGTCGGAGGTTCTCCAAATTGGCTTCAGGCTTCACAAACATTCTGCAGATCTCCTCGGTGGAGCACTGATCAGGTCGGAGGTTCTCCAAATTGGCTTCAGGCTTCACAAACATTCTGTGGATCTCCTCGCTGGAGCACTGATCAGGTCGGAGGTTCTCCAAATTGGGTTCAGGCTTCACAAACATTCTGTGGATCTCCTCGCTGGAGCACTGATCAGGTCGGAGGTTCTCCAAATTGCTTCAGGCTTCACAAACATTCAGTGGATCTCCTCGCTGGATCACTGATCAGGTCGGAGGTTCTCCAAATTGGGTTCAGGCTTCACAAACATTCTGTGGATCTCCTCACTGGATCACTGATCAGGTCGGAGGTTCTCCAAATTGGCTTCAGGCTTCACAAACAATCTGTGGATCTCCTCACTGGATCACTGATCAGGTCGGAGGTTCTCCAAATTGGCTTCAGGCTTCACAAACATTCTGTGGATCTCCTCGCTGGAGCACTGATCAGGTCGGAGGTTCTCCAAATTGGCTTCAGGCTTCACAAACATTCTGCAGATCTCCTCGCTGGAGCACTGATCAGGTCGGAGGTTCTCCAAATTGGGTTCAGGCTTCACAAACATTCTGTGGATCTCCTCACTGGATCACTGATCAGGTCGGAGGTTCTCCAAATTGGCTTCAGGCTTCACAAACATTCTGTGGATCTCCTCACTGGATCACTGATCAGGGCGGAGGTTCTCCAAATTGGGTTCAGGCTTCACAAACATTCTGTGGATCTCCTCACTGGATCACTGATCAGGTCGGAGGTTCTCCAAATTGGCTTCAGGCTTCACAAACATTCTGTGGATCTCCTCACTGGATCACTGATCAGGTCGGAGGTTCTCCAAATTGGCTTCAGGCTTCACAAACATTCTGTGGATCTCCTCACTGGATCACTGATCAGGGCGGAGGTTCTCCAAATTGGCTTCAGGCTTCACAAACATTCTGTGGATCTCCTCACTGGATCACTGATCAGGTCGGAGGTTCTCCAAATTGGCTTCAGGCTTCACAAACATTCTGTGGATCTCCTCACTGGATCACTGATCAGGTCGAAGGTTCTCCAAATTGGCTTCAGGCTTCACAAACATTCTGTGGATCTCCTCACTGGATCACTGATCAGGGCGGAGGTTCTCCAAATTGGCTTCAGGCTTCACAAACATTCTGTGGACGCAGAATGTTTGTGAAGCCTGAAGCCAATTTGGAGAACCTCCGACCTGATCAGTGTCTGATATTGTGGGGTGACTCCGCAGGAGCTGAACTCGTCCTAGGGAGGCATGTAGCCAGTGAAAGCAATATCGCATCTACGGATATCTAAATATGTAGCAGTCGCCATTATTACATTGTTGCATATTGCAAAAAATTGAAACCTTGGTTTGTTCCTACATAGAACAAGAAAATATATTCTGAGCCTCTCCTCTGGGAAGTATCATAAGGAGGCCTCTATGAATAGTTTGGGGCCTCTTGCGTTTCCAATTCTCAGACTGGCCAAGGGCTGCAATAAAAAAAGAAAAAAAAGTGCAAAAATCAGGACAATTGCAGCCAAAAAATCAGAGTTTTGTCCCGCCTGGCGTGTTGCGGCTTGTTGGGTGTGTGGGGTTGCTCTTCATGATGTTGTTTGGTTCTTGTCTTGCAGAGGCTGGCGCGCGCTGCGGAGGAGTTCCAGAGAGCTCACCATTGGCAGGATAACATCAGGGTAAGTGCACCTTAACTGTCACCCTCTTAGACCCCCGTCCTCCATCCCTCGCCTCATACTGTCTGCGCACCGCAGGATCCACCGCCATCTCCCCCGCCCACAGAATTGCTTTTGGAATAATTCTGGCACGGGCTATATATATCATTGGTACAGAGATGTCTCCTGTCAGCACTCCTCACAATGCTGTCTATTGCAGTCCTGTGTGTGCAGAATATGCGTAGGTCTCAACGGGTCTAATATTATCCTCAGGCTGAATATGCCGAGTCCTCCATCTTCCCTCTCCTCTCCCAACGGCCAACCAGAGTCTCTCCCCATCTCTCCTCTGTCGTCTTCTATATTCCCCCCATTTACTATATTCCCCCCATTTACTGCATTCCCCCCATTTACTGCATTCCCCCCATTTACTGCATTCCCCCCATTCACTACATTCCTCCCATTCACTGCATTCCCCCCATTCACTGCATTCCCCCCATTCACTGCATACCCCCCATTTACTGCATTCCCCCCATTCACTTTCTGGCTTTTCCTCTTCTCCTACTCCTTCTCTCCGTATCCCCTGCTTCCTTTTTGCGTCTGTCTCCCCCCCCCCCCCCCCCCCCCCCCCGTACTTATAGAAGACAAAAAGACGCTTGTCCATCAATTTCACAGAAATCACACTTTGCCTCTTCAGGACCCTCAATCCACCTTTGATCCAGAGAAAGGCACACGGTCCTTGTAAGGCCGGCTTCAGTTTGCTCCAACTGGGGAAAAAATCCTTCCTGATCCCCAAAGATGAACGATGTGATTTCTTGTGAATATTTCTTCATCTGTAGTTTGTGTCTTTTATAAATCCATCCAGCTGTTTGTAGTGACCAGATACAGTGTGGGCTAGAAGCAGGTCACGGGGGAAGCATAGTACACCTTTTTACAGCTCTTACAGTAAAGAACTTGTTCGATATGTGAAACCTCTTCCTCTTCTCAGTTCTCACCCTCCTCCATTCCTTTCTTCTCCTGCTTCTTCTTTCTTTGTTTTCTACTTATTTCATTCTTTGCCTCTGATCTTCTCTTCCCCTTCCATCTCACTCTCTTTCTCTTTCCTGTCTTCTTACATCTCTTCTCCTCTTCCATTTCTCTGTACTTCTCCTCATCTCCTGTTCTTTTCTTTCCCTTCGTTTTTACTTCTCTTCCATCTCTCTTTTTTTTTCTATTCTCACCTTTTTTGCTCTCCTCATCTCTTCCTCTCCTCTTTCCCCCGTCTTTTCTTCTCTCATCCCTTCTCCTTCCTCTTCTTTCCATTCTTCTTCCAATACTCTCTTTTGCTTGTCTCTGCCTTTCCTCTTCAATATCTATTCTCTCTCTCTCCTCTCCTCTCCTCTCCTCTTCTCTTCCTCCTCTCCTCTCCTCTTCCTTTCCTTTACTCTTCTACTCTCATCTACATCTCTGCCCCTCCTCTGCTTTACTCCTTCTCTTCCTCTCCCATCTGTTTTTCTCTCCTCACCACTTATCTTTTCTTCCTTCTCTTTTTTTTGCTAATTTTGTCTCATCATCTCTCCTTTCTTCTCCCTCCCCTCTTCCTGTCTTTTCTTCCTTTTCCTTCCTCCTCTCTTTTCTTCCCCATCTCTGTTCTCTTTCTACCCTTTTCCTCTCCTCCCCCTGATCCTCTCCTATTCCATCGCTTTCCTTTCCACTTCCTCTCCCCCTCTCCTTTTCCCCCTTCCTCTTCTGTTCCATTTCTCTCCTCCTTTCCTCTACCCCTCCACTCCTTTTCTTATCGTCCTCTCATCTTTCTCTCTTTTCCTCTCCTCTTACATAGCTTTCTCCTTTTATTTTTTCCTTTTTCCTCTCCTCTCTCTTCCTTTCCTGTTTCATCTCTCTTCTTCTTCTGACTCTCTTTCCTCTCCTCCATCTCTCTTCTCCTTTCCCTCTTCTATTCCATCTTTTTCCTCTCCTCCTTCCCGATCCATCTCTCCTCATCTTTCTCTCCTCTACTCTGCTTTTCCTCTCCTCTTCCATCTCTCTCCTCTCCACCTCTCTCTTCTTTCATCTCTCTGCTCTCCTTTTCCTCTTCTCTTCCACCTTCTTCATCTCCTCTTCTATCTCTCTCAACTTCCTCTTCTCTTCTTATTCTCCCTTCATCTTCTCTTCCATCTATATCCTCTCTTCACCTCTTCTCTTTCATTCTCACTGCTCTTTTCTCCTCTCCTCTTTCCTATCTCTTTCCTATCTCTCCTCTCCACTCCTCTTTTCTCCTCTCCTCTCCTCTTTCCTATCTCTCCTCTCCTCTCCTCTCTTCTCTGCTACTCTTCCATCGTTCTCCTCTCTCTCTTCTCCTCTCCTCTTTTCATCTCTCTGCTCTTCTTTTCCTCTTCTCTTCCACCTTTGTTGTCCCCTCTTCCATCTCTATCCTCTCCTTTTCCATTTCTCTTTCATCTCTTTCATCTTCATCTCCTTTCCTCTTCTGATCCTCTTTTCCTACATTCATCCTTTTCTCTCTCCTCTTGCTATTAGTTTATCTCTCCTCTTCTCTCTTCTAACTTCACCCTTCCCTCTTTTCTCTTTTTCCCCTTTTCCCTTTCCTCTCTTCATGACCTTTTTCTGTCCGTTTCTTCGACTCTTCATTTCCATTTCCTCTCCTTTCTTTCCTGTTCATATATTTCCCTTTCCTCTTCTCTTCTTGTATCTCTCTTCTCTTTTGTTCTCTCCTCCCCTCTCTTCTCCTCTCTTTTTCCATCTCTCTGCTCTCCTTTTCCACTTTTATTTTATTTTTTTTCCTCTCCTCTTCCTTCTCTCTCATCTTCCTCTCCTCTCCTTTTTCTCCCTTGTTCGTCTCTTCTGTCTCTCTCCTCTCCTTTTTTCCATCTCTCTCATCTTGATCTCCCCTCCTCTTCTGTTCCTCTTCTCCTACATCTCTCCCCTTCTCTCTCTTCTTATTCTTATTTATTCTCTCCTCTCTTTATCATCTCTTCACCTTCTCCTCTTCTTCTCCTTCCACCTCTCTTTTCTTCCTGTCCTCTTCTTATTCTCCCTTCTTCTCCTCTTCTCATCTCTCTCCTCTCTTCACCTCTCTTCTTTCATCTCTCTCTCTCTCTCCACTCCTCTCTTCTCTCCTCTTTCCTATCTCTCCTCTCCACTCCTCTCTTCTCTGCTACTCTTCCATCGTTCTCCTCTCCTCCCCTCTCTTCTCCTCTCCTCTTTCATCTCTCTTTTTCTTCTTTTTTCCTCTTCTCTTCCACCTTTCTTGTCCCCTCTTCCATCTCTATCCTCTCCTTTTCCATTTCTCTTTCATCTCTCTCATCTTCATCTCCTTTCCTCTTCTGATCCTCTTTTCCAACATTCACCCTCTTCTCCCTCCTCTTGCTCTTAGTTTATCTCTCCTCTCCTTTTCCATTTCTCTGCTCTCCTCTTTTCCCTTCTCTTCCTGTCCTTTTTCTGTCCTTTCTTCGACTCTTCATTTCCTTTTCCTCTTCTTTTTTTCTTGTTCATATATTTCCATTGCCTCTCCTCTTCTTGTATCTCTCTTCTCTTTTGCGCTCTCCTCACCTCTCTTCTCCTCTCTTCTCCTTTTCCATTTCTCTGCTCTCCTTTTCCACTTCTATTCCGTATTTTTCCTCTCCTCTTCCTTCTCTCTCATCCTCCTCTCCTTTCTCTCTCATCCTCCTCTCCTTTTTCTCCCTTGTTCGTCTCTTCTGTCTCTCCTCTTCCATCTCTCTCATCTTGATCTCCCCTCCTCTTCTGTTCCTCTTTTCCTACATCTTTCCCCTTCTCTCTCTTCTTACTCTCCTCTCTTTATCCTCCCTTCACCTTCTCCTCTTCTCTCTTCCACCTCTCTTCTCTATCTGTCCTTTTCCTGCCCTCCCCTCTCTTCTCCCCCCACCGTTCTCCTCCTGACATCCCTAATGAAACTGAATGAGGTAATTTGGATCAGATTGTCCCTTGCCCAGTGTTGGCTCCCAGACATAACTAGAATCAGAGGAGGAGCACAACGATCTGGAGTTTGGATCTCTTGCTGAAAGAAAGCGGCGGTCGCAGGCGAGGTGTTTGTGGAGAAAACAATGTGACATGCAAAATATCTGCATTGATCTGGCTGCGTCTCATTGGGGGGCATTCAGAGATCGCAGGTGACACTTTCTGTAGCTGGGACTTTCTTGTCGACATTTATCTGCAAATATACTGTGGTGTGGGCTCATGTCAACTGTATGGAGTCAGTGCTGTGACAGGTCCTCTTTAAAGATCTGCACCCCAGTTTGACGTCAGTACGGCAGATGCTCAGCTCCACTCTTTATGTGCAAATCACGTTTTTCTATGCCACATATTAGATTGTTTATTGTGCAGCACTATTGATCATTTGCAGCAGTTATAGTCGGATAGCCCAGGACTGCTGACCCCCATTATAATGACATCTCAGACTGTGAAAAGGAAAGTTGCCCCAAAGCCAATGTTTCAGTGACAATGGGGGTTAACAGGCCAAATCAACCCTCTTATGCCATGGACTTGGGTGCTACATCTTCATCTCCACCTATCGCCGCCAACAATACTGGAGTTTGCTATGGATTGGATGGTGAGTCCTCATCTCCACTGATCCTCAACATCAACGCTGGAGTCTTCCTTGGCCTTGAGTGGTGAGTCCTCATCTCCACTTATGCTCACCACCAGTACTGGAGTCTGCCATGGACTTTTTCATCTCCATCTATCCTTTCCACCAATACTGGAGTCTACCATGGACTTAAGTGGTGAGTCCTCATCTCCACCTATCCTCACCACCAGATACTGGAGTTTGCCATGGATTTAGCTGGTGAGTTCTCATCTCCACCGATCCTCATCACCAACGCTGGAGTCTGCCTTGGCCTTGGGTGGTGAGTCCTCATCTCCACTTATGCTCACCACCAGTACTGGAGTCTGCCATGGACTTTTTCATCTCCATCTATCCTCTCCACCAATACTGGAGTCTACCATGGACTTAAGTGGTGAGTCCTCATCTCCACTTATGCTCACCACCAGTACTGGAATCTACCATGGACTTTGGTGGTGAGCCCTCATCTCCACCTACCCCCCACCACCAATACTGGAATCTGGCATAGACTTTGGTGGTAAGTTTCCATCTCCACCTATTATCACCAATACTGGAATCTGCCATGGATTTAGATGGTGAGTCCTCATCTCTACCTCTCTTTTCCACCACCACTCAAGTCACAAATGCACTTGTGTGGTAAATTCTGATCTTCACCTATCCTCAGAACCAATTCTGGTGTCTGCCATGGACCTGAGTGATAATTTCTCATCTTTACCTATCCTCACCACCAATACTGGAGTCTGCCATGGACTTGGGTGGTAAGTTCTCATTTTCACCTATCCTCGCTAACAATACTGGAGTCTGCCATTGACTTACGTGGGGAGTTCTTATCTCCACCTGTTCTGAGTACCAATACTAGAGTCTGCTATGTTCTTGGGTGGTAAGTTTCCATTTCCACCTATCCTTGCCACCAATAATATTGAAGTCTGCCATGGACTTGGGTGGTATGTACTCATCTCCACCTATGCTCACCACCATTACTGAAGTCTGCCATGGGCTTGGTTGGTAAGTTCTCACCTATCCTCACCACCACCATACGTGGTTGGTATGTTCTCACCTATCCTTACCACCAATACCAGAGTCTGCCATGGACTTGATAGGTTGAGATGAGGACTCACCACCCAGGTCCATGGCTGGCTCCAGTATTGGTGGTGAGGATAAGTGGAGATGAGAGCATACCACCCAATCCATGGCAGACTGCAGTATTCATGGTGAGGATAGGTGGAGATGAGGAATTCTCACCACACACCACACAATACTAGAGTCTGTCATGAACTTGGGTGGCAAATTCTTATCTCCATCTATACTCACCACGGATACTGGAGTCTAGCATGGACTTGATAGGTGGAGGTAAGGACTCACCAACAAAGGAGGATGAGGATAGGTGGAGATGAGGACTTGCCACCAGTACTGGAGACTGCCATAGGCTTGGGTGGTGAGTCCTCATCATCTCACCCCCATCCTCAGCACCAATAGTGGAGTCTCCCTCTACTGGTTGGATTCTATACATTTTCTAGAATGACTAGAGAGACTCCATAGTGGAGGATGCAGCATTAATACTGTGTTCAGGGAGACTTATGCACCAGAGTCTCCCGGTGGTATGTGTGGCCAATGGACAATTCATCACATTGGCCTCCGCTACTCATTCCACTGGCTACTCCGTACTGGAGTCTGCCATGGGTTTGGGTAGTGAGTTCACATCTCCACCTATGCTCACCACCAGTACTGGAGTCTGCAAGCTGAATTTCAGTTTTAACTGGACTAGACCTACAACATCCACCCCACCATGGATTCCAAAAACCCGATGTGATGGAGATCTCATGTTTGGGAGCATCTCAGCCACTTTACAAGTCGGTAAAGCCTGTCACCAACTCTTATCCAGCTTCTACAGAGTTAAAGATGTGCCGAATCTGGACTCAGCGAACGCATCTTCCCAGAACAATGGATTATTGGTGGACGCGATAAATTACTGACAATTAGTTTTCTTCCTAATTATGAGGCTATATTTGCCAATGTGTGCCGTCCGCTCATCATCATAAAGTGCTTAATAAGCACTCGCTATTGAAACACGCGCATAAGTCTGGCTGGCAGATTATTTTACAGCGGATACCAGAATATCATTTTCCAGAGCTGGCAGGATTGCAGGCCAACACGTGCGCCATGACTCCAGCCTCCCTTACGGTTCGATCTAGAGAGAAACCATCTATTGGTGGGAAGTGTCTCATCAAGAGAGAGAAATCATCTATTGTGGGGAAGTGTCTCATCTAGAGAGAAACCATCTATTGGGGGGAAGTGTCTCATCTAGAGAGAAACCATCTATTGGGGGGAAGTGTCTCATCTAGAGAGAAACCATCTATTGGGGGGAAGTGTCTCATCTAGAGAGAAACCATCTATTGGTGGGAAGTGTCTCATCTAGAGAGAAACCATCTATTGGTGGGAAGTGTCTCATCTAGAGAGAAACCATCTATTGGGGGGAAGTGTCTCATCTAGAGAGAAACCATCTATTGGGGGGAAGTGTCTCATCTAGAGAGAAACCATCTATTGGGGGGAAGTGTCTCATCTAGAGAGAAACCCATCTATTGGGGGGAAGTGTCTCATCTAGAGAGAAACCATCTATTGGGGGGGGGGGGGAGTGTCTCATCTAGAGAGGAACCATCCATTGTGGGGAAGTGTCTCATCTAGAGAGAAACCATCTATTGGTGGGAAGCGTCTCATCTAGAGAGAAACCGTCTATTGGTGGGAGTCGTCTCATCTAGAGAGAAACCGTCTATTGGTGGGAGGTGTCTCATCTAGAGCGAAATCGTCTATTATGGGGAAGTGTCTCATCTAGAGATAAACCATCTATTGGGGAGGGGAAGTGTCTCATCTAGAGAGAAAACCATCTATTGGTGGGAGGCATCTCATCTAGAGAGAAACCATCTATTGGGGGGGAAGCGTCTCATCTAGAGAGTAACCATCTATTGGTGGGAGGCATCTCATCTAGAGAGGAACCATCTATTGGGGGAAGCGTTTAATCGGCTAATGGACCCGTGGTGGGTCAGTGCCGGCAATAGACCGGTGTTTTGTCTACAAGTTGCATACTAACCACCCATGTCCACCAAGCTCAACCAAAAGACGAAAATAAATATTAAATTGGGAAAGCTTCCACAATACAGGTCCTCTTTCCATACCCTACTGCAACGTATATATTGTATTAATTAAAGTACATATTATAATTATCTTTGCACATGGTAAGGGGGGCCACACAATTATCGTTTACACAATGGCTACATTTTACCGCTCCTCCTCGCCATTCAAGTATGAGCCGGCTGATCCCCTGAAAACAATACACCCCCTGTGTGGCTGATATCTTATCAACAGTTCTGTGGTCGGCTCTACGCTGCCTCCAGTAGCTAATCTACAAATCTCAACACTTAATATAATGACAACAATAGAGAAAAGCCATAGTTTTTTTTATTTTTGTCTGTGGAAGTGCGAAAAAAATGAAAAACCCGTAAGTGAACAAAAAACATGCCAGTGTAAAACACCAAAACAAAAAAGTGCACTTAGGGGGTGTGCTTTGTTCACCCCCCAAAGGGGTAGGACCTCTACCCTGATCCCCCGAAGCTCCTGACAGGGATTAAGGTTCCCATATGGTCCTCCTAGCCAAAAGGCCTGGTGGACCCCTTTCCTTGTGGCCAACCTAAGCCAGCCACCAAGTACTTGGTAAGGGGGCTCTCCCAAAGAGAAAACCCCCCAGGAACAGGGGAGGAAGGAACCAAAAGTCCACACATCCTCCCCCTAGACGTCAGGGTAGGCCCAAGGACCCACACCCTACCATCCATGAGAAAAAAAAAAACACACAAAAGTGAAAGTGAACAAACGTGGGAGAAAAATAAGTTAAATAAATAAAAAATAAATAAGTGGCCGTGCAATTGTGCCCTGGTGAGGCCCTGAGGCCCGTAGCATAAACATTGCCCAGGACTTAGCCAAAGGGCCGAGCCCTAAAGGGCGCAGTGCAGGAAAAGTGTTGGGACCAGTGACCATGTGCCTTTTCACACTTTGGGGTCCCACCCCTAAGTGTTACTAGGAGCACCCCTGAGGCGACCACTCTTAGGGGGCACTGGTCCACGGACTTTCTGCCTCCCCGGCCCCTGGCCAGACAAGGTAGATCCATTCAAACCAGGAGGTACTGGGCCCCTCCGGTTTTCCAGGGGGAATTACTCCCGGTCCCCAACAGCCTGTGGGCACTTCGGTTTTTGTTCCAGCCTGTACTAACCATCAGGACCCCCATCCTTCCAGCAGGGGTACTATACAACCAATCATCACCCTAATTTACATACCAACACACTCTTTTTTTTTTTTTTTTTTTTTTCCTCCATTTGCCATACTCCTTTTATTGTTTTTTTGATTGAAAAATATACTTTATTTACAGAAGTATAAAAAAACACAATATTTTCGTAATCGGGGTACATCTCACCCTGTACTGCGACGCAGCGCATAAGACACCACATTGCAATATAGTTCCAGGCATACAATAAATACATTCGCTCAGCGGTATGATGCCTGACGTGATGTGCGTGGCGGACGAATCCCATCCATCACGTCATGTATAACGCTGCTTACCCCGAGACCATAGCATGCTTAAAACACATTTCCGGTAATCACAAAATCATGCAAGTTACGATTAGTACAGTTTACAATAAGCATCGGGTGTGTAGGGGGGGCGGGGAGAGGGGAAAAGGGGTCACAGGCCCGAAGCATTATTGAAGGGACAAAGACACGCAAGGGGGAGTAGGGGGAAGGGGAGATCTTCAGACGTCCTCTTCCTCCTTAAAGTCCATCAAGGTATAGTCCCTGACCGGTCTGCGGCAGTCCTCAATGGACATCCTCTCCCGCTGGTGGATGAGGCGCTTCCTGGCGCACCATAAAGCGTCCTTAAAACAACACAGCACCCGCCAGGCGCCGTCAATGTCCTCCAGTGTAAAAGTTCCATAGAAAAGTCCATTCAACACCCCAAAGTGTGTGATGGCTGTCTGTGGTACAAAGTCCTTGAGTTCCGGTTCCAGGGCCCCCCAACAGGTCCTGAGCAAATGAGCACTCCCAGAAAACGTGGTGAGACGTTTCCTCGTGGATGATGCAGAAGGGGCAGTGTCTGTATCTGCTCAGGTTCCTGGCATGCATAAATGTCCTGAGAGGCAACCCCCCTTGGATAGCCATCCATGCCAGGTCTTTGTGCCTGTTGGTAAGAATGTTGGAAGAAACATTCCTCCAGACCACCTTGCAGGTGTCTGAAGGCAGGCCTGGAACCGACTCCAAAATGTCGCTGGCTCGGATGAGCTTGTAGATTGTCTTTGGCTTCCACAAGTCAGGCTTGACTCCCTGCAGCCCTTGCTCCCTGATGAACTTGAAGGTGTCCAAGTAGTACCAAGGAGTGTCCCAGTTGTAGGGGATGGAACTATCCCAAGTGTCCCACCCCAGGGACCTCCAGAGAGGCAACAGGAAGAAGCGAGACATTGCGTTCCCGCCAGAGTCCATAATCCGTCTGGGCAAAGTTCTGCGGATGCAGTTGCAAGCAAAGAACACCCTCAGCTGGGTGGCGATGTCGGGCACGCCCTTACCGCCCTTGAGGGGTTCCTTGAACATGACTGCCCGCTTCACTCTGTCCATCTTGGAGCCCCAGATGAAGTGAAACACCGCCCTGGTGATGGCCTTACAGGTGTTGACCCGAGGGGGCCAGGCCTGGGCGAGGTACTGCAACACAGGGAGAATCTCGCTGCGGAGTACCAGTGTCTTCCCTTCGATGGTGAGGTCTCTGAGGCTCCAGAGTCCAAACTTTTGGCGCATCTTGGCCAGTCTCTCCTCCCAAGACTTCAGGGCTGCGCCCTCGGCACCAAACCAAACTCCCAAAACCTTCATGAAGTCTGTCTTGATGCCAAAGGGCATGGATGCAGAAGAAGAAGGCAGGAACCACTTTCCGAAGAGCATGACTTCCGACTTCCCGCAGTTGACCTTTGCCCCCGAAGCTTGGCCGAAGTCCTCGCAGGTCTGGACGAGCAGGTCGATGGAGCGCTGGTTGGCACAGAACACCGTCACGTCGTCCATGTAGAGCGAGCACTTCACTTCCCGTCTGTCTGGTCCCGGTGCGGTGATTCCCCCGATCTCTGGATTCCGTCTGATGCATTCGGCGAAGAGCTCTATACAGCAAACAAAAAGCAGAGGTGAGAGAGGACAGCCTTGTCTGACCCCGGAGAGGACCGGGAAGGGGTCAGTCTTCCAGCCGTTCACCTGCACGGAACTACAAATGTCGTTATACATGATGTCAACATATGAACAAAACTAAGTTTGTTGGGTCAGACACACTGGTCCAATGGATCACCCCTTCCACCATCCCCCGCTTCCATCAATAATGATGAGTTTGGACCATACTATTTTAACTTAGGGAGAGCATTGTATCTAATTAGCATATTTGCTCTCTCCCCTCCCCCGCTCCCCAGGAGAGCCCCCCTAACCTAGTACTTGGTGGTCAGCTTTTAGTATGCTTTGGTGATTCTTGGTTCCACCCCCCCCCCCCCCCCCCCCCCCCCCCCAAGTGCAGATCCTTTGGTGATCCTTGGTTCCACCCCCCCCATGCAGATCCTTTTAGAGAATACAGAGACAATTATCATTTTGTGGTGCAAAACAATTTTTATGGAAGGTGTTAATGATAACAAGAAAAGCAGTAAAAAAATAGATCCCCCTCCTCCCCCACCATGCAAAAATAGATCCCCTCCAGTAACAATAGATCACCGGAAACCATCATGAATAGACCTTCCAGCGCACCCCAGCACCCCTTGCCATTACTGCACACTGCTTACCATACAAAGCAGCATGCTCACAGTGAAACACAGCCTCATAGTAAAACAGCACACAGTTAACCCTTTGATCACCCCACCTTAACCCCTTCCTGCCCAGTGCCATTAGTACAGTGTCGGTGCTTTTTATTAGCACAGATCCCTGTGTTGGTGTACCTGGGGATGTCAGTGACACCAAGTCAGTTCCCCCCCCCCCCCCCCCCCCCCACCCCCCAGTGTCAGAATGCTTGTCGCAGTCCCGCTATAAGTCGCTGATCGCCGCCATTACTAGTAAAAAAAAAAAAAAAAAAATCCCAGTGTCTATACCGCCACTTGTAGACGCTATAACTTTCACGGCAACTAATTAATTTCCACGTATCGGGATTTATTTTCTTTAGCGTAAACACGGAGCGGGAGACATTTTGGCCAAAATTTATGACGAAATTTGATTTTTAAATTTTTTTTACTGGACGTGTTTAATAGCAAAAAGTCAAAAATATTGTTTTTTTTTCCTCAAAATTGTTGGTCTTTTTTTTTTTATAGC
The DNA here is from genome assembly GCA_951230385.1 of Staurois parvus. Lineage (NCBI taxonomy): Eukaryota > Metazoa > Chordata > Amphibia > Anura > Ranidae > Staurois > Staurois parvus. The sequence continues at coordinate 85,256 of CATNWA010015637.1, read as the reverse complement.
GCAAAGAATAAAAACTGCGCAGGGGATCGAATACCAGAAAGTTTAATTCGTGGGAGGAAAAAGAACGCGTCAATAATGACAGACAATCTGATTGTACAACCTTTCTTCATCTGCTTTAGATTTCCTGGCAGATATACATAAGGAGGGCCCACCTGTTATGGAGGATCCACATCGCACCTACCAACATTGTGCACCAGGGCCCACATCCATGGTTGTGCCCATATCCCACCTAGACCCCCCCCCCTCTTAATATGCAGGGACAACCCATAAAAGCCCACTTTATGGCTGGTCCTGCCCAGACCCCGCCTCCAAATATGCAGGGACCCCCATCCTGCCTACTTTCTGGGTGGTCCTGCCCAGACCCCTTCCCTAAATATGAAGGGACCACCCTTCATGCCCACTTTACGGTTGGTCCTGCCCAGACCACACCTCTAAATATGCAGCAATCACGCCCATTTTACTGTTGCTCCTACCCAGACCATGCCTCCAAAAATGTAGGGACCACCCATCATGCCCACTTTATGGTTGGTCCTACCCAGACCATGCCTCCAAAAATGCAGGGACCACCCATCATGCCCACTTTATGGTTGGTCCTACCCAGACCATGCCTCCAAAAATGCAGGGACCACCCATCATGCCCACTTTATGGTTGGTCCTACCCAGACCATGCCTCCAAAAATGCAGGGACCACCCATCATGCCCACTTTATGGTTGGTCCTACCCAGACCATGCCTCCAAAAATGTAGGGACCACCCATCATGCCCACTTTATGGTAGGTCCTACCAAGACCATGCCTCCAAAAATGCAGGGATCACCATCATGCACATTTTATGGTTGGTCCCACCCAGACCCTGCCTCAAAATATTCAGGGACCATCCATCATACCCACTTTACAGCTGCTCCTGCCTAGACCCCCGCCTCTAAATATGTAGGGACAACCCATCATGCCAACTTCATGGTTGCTTCTGCCCAGACCCCACCTCCAAATATGCAGGGACCACCCATCATGCCCAATTTACGATTGCTCCTGCCCAGACCCCCGCCTCTAAATATGTAGGGACAACCCATCATGCCAACCTCATGGTTGCTTCTGCGTAGACCCCACCTCCAAATATGCAGGTACCACCCATCATGCCAACTTCATGGTTGCTTTTGTCCAGACCCCCGCCTCTAAATATGTAGGGACAACCCATCATGCCCAATTTACGGTTGCTCCTGCCCAGACCCCCGCCTCTAAATATGTAGGGACAACCCATCATGCCAACTTCATGGTTGCTTCTGCCCAGACCCCCGCCTCTAAATATGTAGGGACAACCCATCATGCCAACTTCATGGTTGCTTCTGCCCAGACCCCCGCCTCTAAATATGTAGGGACAACCCATCATGCCAACCTCATGGTTGCTTCTGCCCAGACCCCCGCCTCTAAATACACAGGGTACCGATCCCCGCAACTGGTGCTTTTTGTAGTTCCTGGGCATGTGCCGTAGCTCCAATACGGTTGAATCTGTGATCCCGGGACATGGACACCATCTTGGTAGGACTCAGCCCTGAATATCTCGGACAGTATGAACCTACAGTGTGTACCAGATTGGTGGTAATTCTGAAGGAGATTGTGCAATCAGATTGTACTGTGTGAAGGAACTTGTACTGGAAATCTCTCGTTTCTTCCTCCCGTTATCCCATGTATATGGGCAGCTTTTGGGGCAGAATATTTAGCTGATCCTTCTTCATCCACAGTCGGAATTTACTGAGATAATAAAGGTTTTGTTGCCACCAAATGGCGCTCGGCGTTATCACCTGAGCCGGCGTTGGCGAAGTGCGGCATTATCTGAGCATTTCATTTCATAGCTGACTTGGCCGGCCGCCGCGCCCTCCTCTCCAGCACTGATTGCCGCTCTCTCCAGATGTCCAGTGCCCCCCTCCCCCTTCCCCTGCCCGGTCATAATGCCAGCCAGTCCTGGCCTTCCATCAATGCCCGGCGCAGACAGATGGCGGCGAAGTCTAATGTGTGACATGAGCCGCCGATCCCCTTCCCCCTCCGTCTGTCCTGGTCACTGATTGCACCCCTACATGGGGCCTCCTAATCATTCTGATTGCTGCATGGCAGTCGGTGGAAGATGGCGGGCGCGGGGCGCCTCCATCCTACCGCACCCAGGGATGCAATATCCGGGGAGAACTCCTTCACCTGTCCAATCATACATCATACAACATATAACATACAACATACGATCCTACCACACCCAGGGATGCGATATCCGGGGAGAACTCCTTCACCTGTCTAATCATACAACATACAACATACGATCCTACCCCACCCAGGGATGCAATATCCGGGGAGAACTCCTTCACCTGTCCAATCATACAACATATAACATACAACATACGATCCTACTGCACCCAGGGATGCAATATCCGGGGAGAATTCCTTCACCTGTCTAATCATACAACATACAACATACGATCCTACCCCACCCAGGGATGCAATATCCGGGGAGAACTCCTTCACCTGTCCAATCATACAACATATAACATACAACATACGATCCTACTGCACCCAGGGATGCAATATCCGGGGAGAATTCCTTCACCTGTCTAATCATACAACATACATCATACAACATACGATCCTACCCCACCCAGGGATGCAATATCCGGGGAGAACTCCTTCACCTGTCCAATCATACAACATACGATCCTACCGCACCCAGGGATCCAATATCCGGGGAGAATTCCTTCACCTGTCCAATCATACATCATACAACATACAATCCTACCGCACCCAGAGATCCAATATCCGGGGAGAATTCCTTCACCTGTCCAATCATACATCATACAACATACAACATACGATCCTACCGCACCCAGAGATCCAATATCCAGGGAGAATTCCTTCACCTGTCCAATCATACAACATACAACATATGATCCTACCGCACCCAGGGATGCAATATCCGGGGAGAATTCCTTCACCTGTCCAATCATACATCATACAACATACGATCCTACCGCACCCAGGGATGCAATATCCGGGGAGAATTCCTTCACCTGTCCAATCATACAACATACAACATACGATCCTACCGCACCCAGGGATGCAATATCCGGGGAGAATTCCTTCACCTGTCCAATCATACATCATACAACATACGATCCTACCGCGCCCAGGGATGCAATATCCGGGGAGAACTCCTTCAGCTGTCCAATCATACATCATACAACATACGATCCTACCGCACCCAGGGATGTAATATCCGGGAGAACTCCTTCACCTGTCCAATCATACATCATACAACATACAACATACGATCCTATCCCACCCAGGGATGCAATATCCGGGGAGAATTCCTTCACCAGTCCAATCATACAACATACAACATCCCAGAAATTCTGCATTTGTGTCTGAGATTTGTATGTATGTCCTCCTACCTGTACAATGAATGAATCCCGGACATGTCCCAACATACAACATACAGCAGCGGGATCATCCATCAAAAATGCTCCACCTCTTCTCATTAAAAAGCCAGCCAGTGACTTGGCCTATGCTGAGATGATGTCATCAGTCTGCTGCAGGCAGGAGGAAGCATTTCCTCAGTCTCCCCCTCCCCCAGTGATCAGACTGTACATTGTAACTTTGTAGAGGGAGGCGGCGGCGTTTCCTCAGTCTGACTGAAGAGACTGAAGAGGAGGAGCCACTACACCTGTGTTAAGACTGAAGGGGAGGAGCCGATACACCTGTGCAAGACTGAAGGGGAGGAGCCGGTACACCTGTGCAAGACTGAAGGGGAGGAGCCGATACACCTGTGCAAGACTAAAGGGGAGGAGCCGATACACCTGTGCAAGACTGGAGGGGAGGAGCCAGTACACCTGTGCAAGACTGGAGGGGAGGAGCCGGTACACCTGTGCAAGACTGAAGGGGAGGAGCCGGTACACCTGTGCAAGACTGAAGGGGAGGAGCCGGTACACCTGTGCAGGAGTCAAGGGGAGGAGTCGGTACACCTGTGCAAGACTGGAGGGGAGGAGCCTGTACACCTGTGCAAGACTGGAAGGGAGGAGCCGGTACACCTGTGCAGGATTGAAGGGGAGGAGCCAGTACACCTGTGCAAGACTGGAGGGGAGGAGGAGGTGCTACACCTGTGCAAGACTGAAGGGGGGAGCCGGTACACCTGTGCAAGACTGAAGAGGAGGAGCCGGTACACCTGTGCAGGACTGAAGGGGAGGAGCCGGTACCCCTGTGCAAGACTGAAAGGGAGGAGCCGGTACCCCTGTGCAGGACTGAAGGGGAGGAGCCGGTACCCCTGTGCAAGACTTAAGAGGAGGAGCCGGTACACACCTGTGCAAGACTGAAGGGGAGGAGCCGTTACACCTGTGCAAGACTGGAGGGGAGGAGCCAGTACACCTGTGCAAGACTGGAGGGGAGGAGCCGATACACCTGTGCAAGACTGAAGGGGAGGAGCCGATACACCTGTGCAAGACTGAAGGGGAGGAGCCGGTACACCTGTGCAAGTCTGAAGAGGAGGTCGGAGGTCACATCGATAAGCGGCGGGATAGCGCAGTTCCGGCTGGCAGCCATGTTGGCGATTTCATGGCCGCCGGCACTGGAGGGATGATGAGGGATTTGCTCGGACTCGGCAGGATGACATGATGTGAGCGATCGTTCGCTCGGCCAGCCGCGGGCTCCTCGTAGGGTAAATTTGTGTCATTTGGATTCTCTGCGCCGGAATGGAACGTCCTCTGTCCCTGAGATGTGACCTTCACATAATTAGAGCGTCTTGTGTCACGGGAAGCGAGGGGGACGCGGCCGCCGCGATACGAAACGTCTCAGCCAATGACAAACAGCAGAAATCCTTCAATCCGGGAGAAACAACGAAACGTTTCTAATATCAGATCTGTGATCCTTCTGTATATGATCTTCCCGGAATTCCACAAATCAGAAGGGGGGGGCGCCTCCATTGTACACCCTGCAGGCAATGTGCACCCCACCCTGACATGTTTCAGGCACTAGAGGATGCGGTTAGGGAAGGAGGATGAGAGAAAAGGGCGACCTCCCAGTGTACAAATGTTTAGTAGAAATTCAAAAAGCCGGCCAAGAAAGGATCATCGCAGCTCCATCGGGGTTCCTGGGCTTCTGTCCGCAGTCCTCATTCCCTTCATATGTCCGCGAATTACAATGTGTTGTCACCGCTGGTCTGCCACGACGTTTATTGAGGTTTTTGCACACATAATAAAATCTATCATTGTTTCCATTGTTGCCCCTAGAAGTATATATTTTTATATTAATTTTATTTCAGTTTTATCTAAATTATTTTTATTATTATTCATTTATTTATTTTAATCTATTCTTTTTGCTATTATTATTATTTATTATATTAGTTTTAATTACTTTTTCCCAGCCCCATCCCGTGACTGGACAGTGAAAGGAGAAGCAGCAAAGAGATGAGCTAATATCTTTGTCACTCTGCTCTCTCCTTCTGTCAACTTTGCTGCAGTATTCATCTTTAACCCAGAGCCGTCCCCTGCAGCACTCCTTTTCTGCCGCTAGATGTCCTCAGGTGACCGCCAGCATCATTAAAGCCACTTCTAAGTGCCCAGCCCCATCCTGTGACTGGACAGTGAAAGGAGAAGCAGCACATAGATGAGCTCATTTCTTTGTCACTCTGCTCTCTCCTTCTGTTGACTGTGCTGCAGTATTCAGCTCTAGTCCAGAGCCGCCCCCTGCAGCACTCCTTTTCTGCCGCTAGATGTTCTCAGGTGACCACCATCATCATTAAAGCCACTTCTAAGAGCCCAAACACCATCCTGTGACTGGACAGTGAAAGGAGAAGCAGCACATAGATGAGCTAATTTCTTTGTCACTCTGCTCTCTCCCTTTGTCAACTTTGCTGCAGTATTCAGCTTTAACCCAGAGCCGCCCCCTGCAGCACTCCTTTTCTGCCGCTAGATGTCCTCAGGTGACCACCAGCATCATTAAAGCCACTTCTAAGTGCCCAGCCCCATCCTGTGACTGGACAGTGAAAGGAGAAGCAGCACATAGATGAGCTCATTTCTTTGTCACTCTGCTCTCTCCTTCTGTTGACTGTGCTGCAGTATTCAGCTCTAGTCCAGAGCCGCCCCCTGCAGCACTCCTTTTCTGCCGCTAGATGTCCTCAGGTGACCACCCATTTTTAAGTGCCCAGCCTCATCCTGTGACTGGACAGTGAAAGGAGAAGCAGCAAAGAGATGAATACAATACATTGTTGCGTTCCTTTGTATCTTTTATCCTTCGTTGTCATTATTCTATTATTATCCGGGATTTATTTAGCGCCGACAGTTTGCGCAGCGCTGTACAAAACGCTTAGCGGCGAACGCCGGCCTGCCGGCACACGCCGCCCGCCCGTTTTCCCGCGGTATGGCTGGCGGATCGATGCGCCCGTTTACTCCCAGAAACATTTCTTTTCCTTTACGCCCCGAACATTCTCTGCCATGAATATCACGGAAAACGGTTTGCGGAATCCGCCATTGGCGTCCAGCGGCCTTCCCGAGCGTTTCCGTACAGATCCTCGACGCAGCGCTACCTCCGCGGCAGGTAGACGGGGGGCCGCACGTGGTGGTGAGGGGGGGGGGGGAACGTGACGGCTCCGTCCTTGCCGGTGACCTTGTCGCCGAGTTCACCTGAAATGTTTTTTTTTTTCTCCTCGCTGGCGTAGAGCGGAGGCTGCGATTAGCAGTCAGGATCCGTCTGCAGCGAGAGGTCGGAATGCACGCGGCGCGCGGGGCGGGAGCGGCGAACGGGTGTTTTTTTTTTTTTTTTTTTCTGCTGGTTAATAGGTTTGTGTGTTGACGAATGATCCTCATCAAATGAGAGTCTTTATAATGTTTGATATAATGTCAGCTTTCATTACGCTGCGGGGCAATGAGAGAGCGGAGGAGGGAGGGAGAGGGCGAGGGGGGGGGGGGGGGGAGGGGAATAGAGCGCGCAGAGGAGAGCGCGGGAAGGAGGAGGGGGGGGCTGAATGACTGGAATAGCAATGGAGCAAACGCAGCCCGGCACATGCAGAGAATGACGGGAGCGATGCAGCGACCGAACCGCGTGTTATCCTATCGCCGCGCTCCTAAATGGACGTGTTTACCTGGATCGCTCCGCGGCCCCCTTCCCTCCCCCCCAGGGACCCCACCGTTTCACCGAACGTTCGGCGATAACTTAGAACAGCGCTTTATGCGTTCCTGCGAGCGATTCTCTGTCTGGGAAATCGCGGTTTGTATAGATTTCGGGTCATTGCTGTCATGGTGATCTTCACACATCAAACCCGACTTGCAGCGAAGTCGCAGGATTGCAAAGTCAGGTGAGATGCCGATTTCAGGTGCGATTCGCAAGACATTCGACGCAGAGGTCTATGCAGATCGCACCAAAAGTCGCGCCTGTACTGCTTTAGGAATCGGTGCAGAACAGCGCCAATAGGACCGCTCTAAATAGAGTGGGACTTGGCATGCGATTTGCAAGGTGCATGGCATGCAAGTCGCATGCCAATTCGCATCCAGTGTGACCGGGGACTTACAGCGAAGTCGCAGGATTTCAAAGTTGGGGGAACTGCCGATTTCAGGTGCGATTCGCAAGATATGTGACGCAGAGGTCTATGCAGATCGCACCAAAAGTCGCGCATGGACTGGTTTGGAAATCAGTGCGGCTTTGACCAAATCGGAACAGCACCAATAGGACCGCTCTAATTGCATACCATAGGGTGTGACTTGGAATGCGATTTGCAAGTCGCATGGCATGCAAGTCGCATGCCAATTCGCATCCAGTGTGACCGGGGACTTACCCTCATTCACATCAAGCCCAACTTTGAAATCATGCAACTTACAGCAAAGTCGCAGGATTTCAAAGTCAGGTGAACTGCCGATTTCAGGTGCGATTCGCAAGATATCTGACGCAGAGGTCTATACAAATCGCACCAATAGCAGCGCATGGACTACTTTAGAAATCGCTGCAGCTGGTCAAGTCAGAACTGCACCAATAGGACCGCTGTAATTGCGGACAATAGAGTGCGACTTGACATGCGATTTGCAAGTCGCATGGCATGGCAAATCGCATGCCACTTTGCACCCAGTGTGACCGGGGTGTAACTCCTTAAGAACCAGAGGGTGTAGATCAGGGGGGTGTCAAACTGACGGCCCTCCAGCTGTTGCGGAACTTCAAGTCCCATCATGCATCTGCCCTTGGGAGTCATGCTTTTAACTGTCAATCCTGCAATGCCTCATGGGACTTGTAGTTTGGCAACAGCTGGAGGGCCGCCAGGTTGACACCCGTGGTGCAGATCCTCACTCCCAATTCCATCATCGGCATTCCTGGGAATTCCTGGCCTATCCGGGGAAAGGAGGCTTGTTACAGACGAGGGTGTTGTTTTCCCAGCTCCCTCCTGATTGGCTGAAATCTCTTTGTGTTTCCTCTCCCTGTCCCTCTTGATTGGTTCCCGTGGTCTGTGTGCGCCTCGTGCTCTCTTGGTCTCCACCAGCGTCCTCTCTCTCTGTCTCTCCTGCTTTGCCATTGGCTCCTCAGGAGTTTGCCTACTCCGTGTCCTTTGTCCTGATTGGCTGTCTGGGATTGAGTGACTTCTGTGCTCTCTTCTGATTGGTCATCCCTTTCCTAGGTTTCCTGGGTGATGGAGCTGTAATGGCCACCACAGGGAATCCTTGGATATGTCTCTGGACAACACCTAAGGAGAGAAGCCCCATCTCCACCACAACCCCATCTTTGTCATGACCCACAGCGCCCCCTCCTGACCTGTGCAGTATGTGAAATTTGCAGAGAGCTGGAGATGAGCCGGTAAACTCTAACAGGCCTGAGAAGAGCCGGTAAATTATGGCGTGTCGGAGATGAGCCGGTAAACTATGACGTGCCGGAGATGAGCCGGTAAACTCTAACAGGCCTGAGAAGAGCCGGTAAATTATGGCGTGTCGGAGATGAGCCGGTAAACTATGACGTGCCGGAGATGAGCCGGTAAACTATGACGTGTCGGAGATGAGCCGGTAAATTATGGCGTGTCGGAGATGAGCCAGAAGACTATGACATGTCGGAGATGAGCCGGAAGACTATGACATGCCGGAGATGAGCCGGAAGACTATGACGTGTCGGAGATGAGCCGGTAAACTATGACATGCCGGAGATGAGCCGGTAAACTATGACGTGTCGGAGATGAGCCGGTAAATTATGACGTGCCGGAGATGAGCCAGAAGACTATGACATGTCGGAGATGAGCCGGAAGACTATGACGTGTCGGAGATGAGCAGGAAGACTATGACGTGTCGGAGATGAGCCGGTAAACTATGACATGCCGGAGATGAGCCGGAAGACTATGACGTGTCGGAGATGAGCCGGTAAACTATGACGTGTCGGAGATGAGCCGGTAAATTATGACGTGTCGGAGATGAGCCAGAAGACTATGACATGTCGGAGATGAGCCGGAAGACTATGACGTGTCGGAGATGAGCCGGAAGACTATGACGTGTCGGAGATGAGCCGGTAAACTATGACGTGTCGGAGATGAGCCGGTAAACTATGACGTGTCGGAGATGAGCCGGTAAACTATGACGTGTCGGAGATGAGCCGGTAAACTATGACGTGTCGGAATGAGCCGGTAAACTATGACATGTCGGAGATGGAGCTGGTAAACTATGACGTGTCGGAGATGAGCCGGTAAACTATGACGTGTCGGAGATGAGCTGGTAAACTGTAACAAGTTGGAGATGAGCCAGAAGACTATGACATGCCGGAGATGAGCCGGAAGTCTATGACGTGTCGGAGATGGGCCAGTAAACTATGACGTGTCGGAGATGAGCTGGTAAACTGTAACAAGTTGGAGATGAGCCAGAAGACTATGACATGTCGGAGATGAGACAGTAAAGTATGGCAGGTTGGAGATGAGCCAGTATACTCTAACAGGCCTGAGATGAACCGGTAAACTAGGACAAGTTGGAGATGAGCTAGAAGACTATGACATGTTGGAGATGAGCCCAGTATACTCTAACAGGCCTGAGATGAACCGGTAAACTAGGACATGTTGGAGATGAGTCGGTAAACTATGACAAGTCGGAGATGAGCCAGAAGACTATGACATGTTGGAGATGAGCCCAGTATACTCTAACAGGCCTGAAGTGAACCGGTAAACTAGGACAAGTTGGAGATGAGCTGGAAGACTATGACATGTCGGAGATGAGCCAGTAAAGTATGACATGTTGGAGATGAGCCAGTATACTCTAACAGGCCTGAAATGAACCGGTAAACTAGGACAAGTCAGAGATGAGTCAGGAGACTAAGACAGGATGGAGATGAACTGGTAAACTAGGACAAGTTGGAGATGAGCCGAAAGACTATGACGTGTCAGAGATCAGCTGGTAAATTATGACGTGTCGGATATGAGCCGGTAAAGTATAACAGGCCGGAGATGAGCCGGTAAACTAGGACAAGTTGGAGATGAGCCGGTAAACTAGGACAAGTTGGAGATGAGCCGGTAAACTAGGACAAGTTGGAGATGAGCCGAAAGACTATTATGTGTTGGAGATGAGCCGGTAGACTATGACGTGTTGGAGATGAGCCAGTAGACTATGACGTGTCGGAGATGAGTCCGTAGACTATGACGTGTCGGAGATGAGCCTGTAGACTATGACGTGTCGGAGATGAGCCTGTAGACTATGACGTGTCGGAGATGAGCCAGTAGACTATGATGTGTTGGAGATGAGCCAGTAGACTATGACGTGTTGGAGATGAGCCAGTAGACTATGACGTGTCGGAGATGAGTCCGTAGACTATGACGTGTCGGAGATGAGCCTGTAGACTATGACGTGTCGGAGATGAGCCTGTAGACTATGACGTGTCGGAGATGAGCCTGTAGACTATGACGTGTCGGAGATGAGCCGGTAGACTATGACGTGTCGGAGATGAGCCAGAAGACTATGACATGTTGGAGATGAGTCTGGTATACTCTAACAGGCCTGAGATGAACTGGTAAACTAGGACAAGTTGGAGATGAGCCGGAAGACTATGACATGTTGGAGATGAGCCAGTAAACTAGGCAGGCTGGAGATGTGCCCATAAACCGCATGAAAATCCGGCATCTTCGTCCAAAAGCCAGCAAGTTCCCAGGTATAGTCCTCAGTTGGCAGACCTTTTGTAGCGCTTTAGGGCCCTTTCACAGACCTTCTGACCAGATTTCACTCCACAAAGGCACTCCATCTCCCATCACTGGTTTTGCCGTGACCTCCAGCATTCTCGCCGTGTTTGCCGTACCGTTTCCGCTCTTCTATGACACGCATGAACTCGTATCTCCTCCCTCTGGTTGTATTGGAGTCAATCACGGCTCCCCAATAATGTCTTGGTGTTGGTCGTTTGCGGCATGTGTACATTTGATGATAGGTGTTCGGTAATCTCGGTGTCCACGATGACGTGGCGGATTCTGTTCGGTGACATGAAGCTGTAGGCAGGAGCTCTTCTCTGTTTTACCCTTCCTGTGTCATAGGAGAGGAGCTCCCATGGAGGCCTCATCCATGGTGGGTGTTGAATCCCCTACAGGAGGTTCTCCATGAAGAGGTTGTGAGGTGAATGAGGTCGTCTGACGTCATGATGGAAGGTGGATCCCATTGTAAAAATTGGGAGTAAAAGTGGCAATTTAAAAAAAATAAAAAACTGAGATCAAAAACTTGGGGGCGGAACTAAAGCACCAAGCAGAGGAAGAGGGCGGAGCTTGTATTGTATTGTGTACACTTCTCGTTCACACGTTACCACACCACGTTTTTAACGCATTTTTTGCACATTTTTTTTTCAACATGTAGTATATATATGCCTTTTTTATATATTACAAATTATATGAAAAATATTTTTTAAAATATGTATTTTTTTATATATTATTCAGATTTATTTTAACATATAAAAAAGTAATTTTAACACGTATTTTTACTTATATTTGTAAATGCATTTCAAAAATGTAGATTTCTATTTTTAAAGACATACAGCATATTTGAAATATATTTCTTAAAATATTTTTCATATATTTTGTAATTAACTACCTGCCGACCGCAGATAGCCGAATGACGGCTTCACTGCGGCCGGCCAGTTCTGAGTGGACGTCATATGACGTCCTCCCAGAACGCTCTCTGGGGCGCGCATCCGGCGATCTCCGTGATCGCTGTGTCCTACGGACACAGCTGATCACGTGATGTGGTAAAAGGCCAATCACAGCGGCCTTTTACCACCTGATCAGCGGTGTCCAATGACACGCTGATCAGAGGGAAATGCAAGTGCCGGTTCTCGGCTGCACTTTCCTCACACTGTCAGATCGTGAGGAAAGTACTGCCGAGAACCGGCAGTTGTCAGAGCGGGGATCGGCACCGATCATCAGGGCACTGATGATCAGTGCCCTGATGATCGGTGCCCAGCAGCGCCACCCGCAAGTTCTGCCCACCTGTGCCCAGCAGTGTGCCCACTAGCTCCGCCCACCTGTGCCCAGCAGTGCACCCACCTGTGCCACTCTGCAGTGCCACCTACCTGTGCCCAGAAGTGCCACCTACATGTGCCCAGCAGTGCCACCCACCTGTGCCCACCCACCTGTGCCCACCAGTGCCACCCACCTGTGCCCACCCACCAGTGCTGCCCACCAGTGCAGCCCAGCAGTGCTGCCAGTCAGTGCCACCAGTCAGTGCCCAGGGGTTGTGCCAGTCAGTGCTGCCAGTCAGTGCAGTCTATCAGTACCCATCATCAGTGCCGCCTATCAGTGCTGCATATTAGTGCCGCCTATCCGTGACCCCTAATTAGTACTGCCTATCAGTGCCCTTTAGTGCTGCCTATCAGTGCCCATCAGTGCCGCCTATCAGTGCCCATCAGTGCTGCCTCATCAACGCACATCAGTGAAGGAGAAAAATGCCTGTTTGAAAAATTTTATAATAGAAACAAAGAAACTTTTTTTTTTTTTCAAATTTTTTTGCACTTTTTTATTTATAGCGCAAAAAGTAAAGCGCCCAGTGGCGATTAAATACCACCAAAAGAAAGCTCTATTTGTGAGAAAAAAATGATCAAAATTTCATATGGGTACAATGCTGCATGACCGCGCAATTGTCAATCAAAGTGCGGCAGCGCTGAAAGCTGAAAATTGGCCTGGTAAGGAAGGGGGTATAAGTGCCTGGTAGGCGAGGGGTTAAAACCGCATTTCAACATACAATATATATATATTTATTGAAATATATTTTGAAATATATTGAATATGGCTAAAAAAGGAAAATCTATATTTTTTGTCAGTAATTTACGCCATCTGCGGGCAAATGTTTGCGAATACTTGCCTATGAGCATAATTATTAATGCATTTTTCCGAAGAATATATTGTGCGCATAAATACACGTGAATACGCACAAAACGAGCGCCTGAAATTACATTTTTAAAATAGTAGGTGCTCAAACATCAGTACCGTGCGCAAGAGGTCTAATAGTGCTGTGCTAATCCTAATTTTTTTTTTCTAATCTAAAATTTGCGTAAAATATAGAAAAAATGCTGCAATAACAATGGAATCTAAAAGTAACAAAGTGAAAAAAGGGAAATCTGCGTTTTGGTCAGTAATTTGCGCCGCTTGCGCGCGAATGCACGCCTTTGAGCATCAATATTAATGCATTTTCCCTAAGAATGTATTGTGCGTGCGAATGCATGAATGCCCATATGTGTACAAATACACACATAAATACACGTGAATACGCACAAAACGAGCGCCTGAAATTACATTTTTAAAATAGCAGATGCTCAAACATCAATACTAAATAATAAAAAAAATGAAAGAAGAAGGAAAATCTGCATTTTTGGTCAGTAATTTATGCCGACTGAATGCAAATGCATGTAACTACACGCCTATGAGCATAAATATTAATGCATTTTCCTTACGAATATATTGTACATGTAAACGCACGGACGCACATATGTGCACAAATACACGCATAAATACGCACAAATACACGTAAAACAAGTGCCTGAAATTACATTACAAAAAAAAAAGCAGATGTTCAAACATCAGTACCGTGTGCAAGAGGCCTAATAGTGATGTACTAATCCGAATTCGTTTTTCCTAAACTAAAATTTGCATAAAATATAGAAAAAATGTCATATTATTCTGCTTCCCTGACACGTAATTATTTATTTTTTTGTACCTTCAGGAAGAAGATATCGAGTACTATGACGCCAAGGCTGATACAGAATACGTACGTATCATTGCAAATTCACAAAGTACTATCATTGCTTTAGTTTAATTTTTTTTTCCTTTTCATTTGAAATTTATATATTTTCACACACGGATTACTTATATGGTTTTATTTATATAGACAAGACAAACAAAAAAGTGGGACTTGATGTACGCCAAAGGGAGAATATATATCACAAAATACATTTCAAATCCAGCATTTTTTTTTAAGTTTCATTGTGTTAGTTGAATTTTTTTTTTTTTTATTTCAAAGTTTATATATTTTTACACGATTATACATTATTATTATTATTATAGAGTATTTATATAGCGCCAAACGGTTTGCTCAGCGCTGTACAATAGCAAGGGGGACATAACATGAGACAAGACAGTAACAATACAATACACGAGGGGTTCGAGGGCCCTGCTCTTTTGAGACAAGACAAACAAAAAAAAGGGACTTGATGTACACCAACGGGAGAATATATATGACAAAATACATTTCAAATCCAGCATTTTTTTTTTTTCTTTTTACAAAAAATCCAACATAAAATTGCCAGTAGGCATGTATAATAATCACACTAAAAACATGAAAGCAGGCGTAACAAAGTTACAATAGAATAAACGCTCTACGCGTTTCACGGGGCTCACCACTGCGTGAGGACCATCTACGCCTTTTAACCACTTGCCTAGCGGGCCAACCCACATGGAAAAAAAATATATTTGACATATATTTAGAAAATATTCTTCCCAAATATATTGACATATATTTGAAATGCTACAATTTTGGCCGTGTTCAATATACTTCAAAATATATTTCAATAAATATATGTGTATATATATATATATATATATAGATATACTGTATGTTGAAATGCGTTTTTATTACAAAATATATGAAAAATATTTTTATAAATACATTTCAAATATATTGTATGTGTTTAAAAATACAAATCTGCATTTACAAATATAGGTAACAATATATCTTAAAATGACTATTTTATATGTTAAAAAAAATCTGAAGAATATAGTTTAAAAAAATATATTTTTTTAAATATTTTTCATAAATTTTGTAATATATAAAAAATGCATTTCAACATGTAGTATGTGTGTATATATATATATTATTATATATATATATATATATATATATATATACATACAAAAAAAATTTCATATACTTTGTAATATAGAAAAACACATTTCAACATGCAGTATGTATGTGTGTGTGTATATATATATATGAAGCAAAAAACAAATACATTGTATATCTTTGCTGCTATTCTTTGTCCTGATTTGACATCTCCTTTAACAGGATGACCCAGAAGGGGAGGAGGAGCTACGAGAGACCAGCCACTCCCTCAAGCTAGATTTTACTGACGATCTGAACTTCAAGGCGAAAGTTAATTATTCGTACACAGCGGTGCAGATCCCTACAGACATCTACAAGGGTTGTGAGTGATCCAAACCACCCAACTCCTCCGTACCCCAAAATTTACCCCTAGAACCCCAACGTCAGCAGAAATAGGATTCTCGTGCCCCCCTTCGCAGCAATGGGGAAATGAAACACCGTTTAGTGATCATTAAGAGTCGGTGTCTCCATAGTAGTTTCCATCGTGAAGATCTTGTAGGGATACGTAATGTCTCTTCTGGTTGTAGTGTGAGCTGGAATCCTGCAGGAGGCGCAGTGAGCAGACTGTGAAAGAGATTGAGCAGCCATTCTCAAACATGGCTTCGTGGAACCTTAGGGTTGCTACAGAGGTTGCTAGGGGTTCCCTGAGCTGTGCTTGATTGATATGCCATTTGGTAGTGTGTGTACTGTTCTGGGGCCATCACCACTTGGCAGAGTCAGATGCATGACACCAATGATATTTTTATCTGTCCGTAAGGGTGGTATTCTGACCACCATTGTATGGGGGAACATTCTTCCCATTGGCAACCAATAAAATGTTTTGACAGGGGTCTCCAACTTATTTCAAGGGTTCTTCTTGGAACTAAGGGGTTGAGAAAGGCTGAGACTTTTAATTCCCAGAGAAGGTGATCTCATAGACCACACAGAGGGGAACATTCTGACCACCACTGTACGAGGGGTATTGTTCCCACTGGCCACCAATTCAATGGTTTTAGCAAGGGTCTCCAACTTATTTCAATGGTTCTTCTTGGAACTAAAAGGTTGAGAAAGGCTGAGACTTTTAATTCCCAGAGAAGGTGATCTCACAGACCAGAGAGAGGGGAACATTCTGACCACCACTGTACGAGGGGTATTGTTCCCACTGGCCACCAAATCAGTGGTTTTAGCAAGGGTCTCCAAATTATTTCAAGGGTTCTTCTTGGACCTAAAAGGTTGAGAAAGGCTGAGACTTTTAATTCCCAGAGAAGATCATCTCATAGACCTGTTTCTTTAAAGGAGCACTAGGAAGATATAAATAATGCTGCAAGGTGAGGTTCATTTTATGAAAGGAACACCAGGAACTCTTTCTGGGGCTCATTGCCCTAATTTCTGGCCCTTGGGGCACTATTCTGCAAACTGACACCAATGTTGTGCCACCATTCCCCCCCACTCACACCATCAATGGGACACTATTCTTCCCATTGATAACAACGATGAGGCACTATTTCTCTCAATAAAACCAATGATGGGGCACTGATGCTGGGGCGTTTTCCACTCCCACTGGCCACAGTTATGCCCCCCTAAAGCCTGAAGGACCTCTCTGTCCAAAATGTGCACCTCACTGTTCTCAGCAGAACATCCCTTTTCCTTGAGGCGTATGGGCCACCATACTATACTATACCATGACCCAGATCAGCAGTCTCCAAACTGTGGTCCAGGGGCAGTTTGGAGACTGCTGATCTGGGTCATGGTATAGTATAGTATGGTGGCCCATACGCCTTGCTTCTCTTTTCTGGCCCTTGGGACACTATTCCCCAAACTGACACCAATGTTGTGCCACCATTCCCCCCCTCACACCATCAATGGGACACTATTTTTCCCATTGATACCAGCGATGAGGCACTATTCCTCTTACTAAAACCAATGATGGGGCACTGATGCTGGGGCATCTTCCAGTCCCACTGGCCACAGTTCTGCCCCCCTAAACCCTGAAGGACAGTAAGCTGGTCCTTTGATTAGAAAGGTTGGAGACCCCTGATAAATGAAAAGCTTCATAGACCTAGAAAACAGCAAGTCTTCTCTCTTTGAGATCATTTCCAAAATAGAGGGAAACCCGTGAGACAGGAAGACAAAATCAATTTTTGGACTCCTCTTACACAGTTAAAGCATCCAGACCGTGGAGTAACGAGAGGAGGAACAACGGCCTTTAACGAAACGAGGAACAGATTGTTGATAGTTTGCAGTAGTAAGATTTATTGATGGTGTCACGTAGATATATAGGAGCAGCTAGAGGTGGATCGGTGGGGGGGCATTATAGAATGTCGTCACGGAGAAGAACTATGAGGCTTTCAACTGGTTTTCCGCTGCATTTGTGTTGCTAATGGAATTGCATCCCATTGAGCTGCAGCTGCCTCGTGGCATCCTCAGCTCTTGGGATGCTGGGACTTGTAGTTCGGCGGCAGCTGGCGGACGCTGGGCTGCCTGATTTATAGTTAGCAGGAGCTCTTTAGAAGGTGTCGATGGGTGGAATAGGCAGAGACTTTTGTGGGTCAGCGGAAGCGGTGTTTTAGGAGCGGGCTCCATGGCGAGATTGAGATGTTTAGGGTCGAAATGGCCACGCATTGTGTATTTGGCTGTTAACAAGTGATTTCACGCTGTGTTGAGTGTTCAGGGTGTCAGACGTCGAGGTGCTAAGTGCTGTTAGCATCTAATAAGCTGTCAGTGGGTGTAATTAATCACATGTAAGCAATTAGTTAAGGTTCATTGTGAGACTGCAGCATCTAAACACATCCAATCAATCTACCGCATGTGAACCCCGCAAATATCGCTCTCCTTCCCCTTCCCCCGGCTGACCCCCCGTCTCCCTGTCTGCCGCTTGTCTCCCTGTCTGCGTCCCCCTTTTTGAGCAATGACCTCCCCCACCCTCCTTCTGTGGACCTCTCTCCAACTGCTGGTCCCAGTTACCCCCCGCTGACCCCTGTCCTCCCCTGCTGACCCATGTCTCCCCAGCCACTGTCATCCTGAACGAGCTGAACTGGACGGACGCCCTGGAGAACGTCTTCATCCAGAACCGCCAGGAGGACCCCACGCTGCTCTGGCAGGTGTTTGGCAGCGCCACCGGAGTGACCCGCTACTACCCAGGTGACTGGTGAGGGGGGAGTTAGGCTCCATAAGTTCCTGTTCATGTTAATGGCACCCTAAAAGTGTGTTCTGTTTTTGCAGCCACCCCATGGAGGGCACCCAGCAAGATTGACCTGTATGACGTACGCCGGCGCCCATGGTGAGTGCCCCGGGAGGGTTCACTTTTTACAGTTAAGTCGTCGTGGAACAGTTACATTTTACTGATTTTATCTTCTCCTTCGTAACTTTGTTTCATATCTGTCTACACCGGCATTTCTCAGCCAGGGTTCCTCCGGGTGTTGTCAGGGGTTCCTTGAGCACAGAACAACTTCTGCCCTTCAGATGAGTCGCCACTGACACCACTGACACCACCGATCTTCTACTGTACTTACACTATGTGCAAGGGAGGGAATCTTACCAAAGAGCACTAATGTAAGGGACATTCTTCCCACTGACCCCCAATGTAAGGGACATTCTTCCCACTGACCCCCAATGTAAGGGACATTCTTCCCACTGACCCCCAATGTAAGGGACATTCTTCCCACTGACCCCCAATGTAAGGGACATTCTTCCCACTGACCCCCCATGTAAGGGACATTCTTCCCACTGACCCCCAATGTAAGGGACATTCTTCCCACTGACCCCCAATGTAAGGGACATTCTTCCCACTGACCCCCAATGTAAGGGACATTCTTCTCACTGACCCCCAATGTAAGGGACATTCTTCCCACTGACCCCCAATGTAAGGGACATTCTTCCCACTGACCCCCAATGTAAGGGACATTCTTCCCACTGACCTCCAATGTAAGGGACATTCTTCCCACTGACCCCCAATGTAAGGGACATTCTTCCCACTGACCCCCAATGTAAGGGACATTCTTCCCACTGACCCCCAATGTAAGGGACATTCTTCCCACTGACCCCCAATGTAAGGGACATTCTTCCCACTGACCCCCCATGTAAGGGACATTCTTCCCACTGACCCCCAATGTAAGGGACATTCTTCCCACTGACCCCCAATGTAAGGGACATTCTTCCCACTGACCCCCAATGTAAGGGACATTCTTCTCACTGACCCCCAATGTAAGGGACATTCTTCCCACTGACCCCCAATGTAAGGGACATTCTTCCCACTGACCCCCAATGTAAGGGACATTCTTCCCACTGACCTCCAATGTAAGGGACATTCTTCCCACTGACCCCCAATGTAAGGGACATTCTTCCCACTGACCCCCAATGTAAGGGACATTCTTCCCACTGATCACCAATGTAAGGGACATTCTTCCCACTGACCCCCAATGTAAGGGACATTCTTCCCACTGACCACCAATGTAAGGGGCATTCTTCCTACTGACCCCCAATGTAAGGGACATTCTTCCCACTGATCACCAATGTAAGGGACATTCTTCCCACTGACCCCCAATGTAAGGGACATTCTTCCCACTGACCCCCAATGTAGGGGCTGACCCCTGTGGCTGGGGCCACCCTTACTGATGATTGGTGGACTGTGGTCACCTCTTCCCTCCTTGCATTCCTCCTGCGTCTTTCCGTCACCCGTTGTTTCCTCTTTCTCTTTCAGTCTCTCCTTCTCTCTCCTGCATGCCGTCTTGTCTCCAGTTCTGAGCATTGTTGTCCAATTTTCATTTCACGGATCATCGCCGCTGGAGAGTGCCTGGAATAGCAGTGCGGCACCTGAAGGCTGCGTGTTTGTGGAGCGCCCCGCGCCTGAATACACGCGCAGCGCCTTCTTTGTCTTCCCATTCATTGGCATTCCAAAGGATTTTCTGTTTTTCAGAGAAGCTCCAGGCAGAACTTTACTTTTCTTTTGGCTTGCAGTCTGAAATTCTTAGATCACTTGTTTAATTAGTACAGCGCATCAGAGATCCGCCGCCGCGTCCAAAAGCACGCAATTCCGTGGCCTCGCGAGATAGAAGGCCAAATTTTTTTTAGCCAGTAAGATGTTTCCTGGATCACATGTCACCGAGTCAAAGCTGCAGGAAGGAGAGACACTTCCAGAGAAATATAAATGTATATTAATAGAGTGTAAGCTCCTCTGGTACAGAAACTGATGTGACTGTGGGGGAGGGGACATTAGAGTGTAAGCTCCTCTGGTACAGAGACTGATGGGGCTGTGGGGAGGGAACATTAGAGTGTAAGCTCCTGCTGCAGACTGATGTTACTGTGGGGGAGGGGACATTAGAGTGTAAGCTCCTTTGGTACAGAGACTGATGGGGCTGTGGGGGAGGGGACATTAGAGTGTAAGCTCCTCTGGTACAGAGACTGATGTGACTGTGGGGGAGGGGACATTAGAGTGTAAGCTCCTCTGGTGCAGACTGATGTTACTGTGGGGGGGGGGAGGGGACATTAGAGTGTAAGCTCCTCTGGTACAGAGACTGATGGGACTGTGGGGGAGGGAATATTAGAGTGTAAGCTCCTCTGGTGCAGACTGATGTGACTGTGGGGGAGGGGACATTAAAGTGTACGCTCCTCTGGTACAGAGACTGATGTGACTGTGGGGGAGGAGACATTAGAGTGTAAGCTCCTCTGGTACAGAGACTGATGTGACTGTGGGGGAGAGGACATTAGAGTGTAAGCTCCTCTGGTACAGAAACTGATGGGACTGTGGGGGAGGGGACATTAGAGTGTAAGCTCCTCTGGTGCAGACTGATGTTACTGTGGGGGAGGGGACATTAGAGTGTAAGCTCCTCTGGTACAGAGACTGATGGGGCTGTGGGGGAAGCTCCTCTGGTGCAGACTGATGTGACTGTGGGGGAGGGGACATTAAAGTGTAAGCTCCTCTGGTACAGAGACTGATGTGACTGTGGGGGAGGGGACATTAGAGTGTAAGCTCCTCTGGTGCAGACTGATGTTACTGTGGGGGAGGGGACATTAGAGTGTAAGCTCCTCTGGTACAGAGACTGATGGGGCTGTGGGGGAGGGGACATTAGAGTGTAAGCTCCTCTGGTACAGACTGATGTTACTGTGGGGGAGGGGACATTAGAGTGTAAGCTCCTCTGGTACAGAGACTGATGGGGCTGTGGGGGAGGGGACATTAGAGTGTAAGCTCCTCTGGTACAGAGACTGATGGGGCTGTGGGGGAGGGGACATTAGAGTGTAAGCTCCTCTGGTACAGAGACTGATGGGACTGTGGGGGAGGGAATATTAGAGTGTAAGCTCCTCTGGTGCAGACTGATGTGACTGTGGGGGAGGGGACATTAAAGTGTAAGCTCCTCTGGTACAGAGACTGATGGGACTGTGGGGGAGGGGACATTAGAGTGTAAGCTCCTCTGGTACAGAGACTGATGGGACTGTGGGGGAGGGGACATTAGAGTGTAAGCTCCTCTGGTACAGAGACTGATGGGACTGTGGGGGAGGGGACATTAGAGTGTAAGCTCCTCTGGTACAGAGACTGATGGGACTGTGGGGGGAGGGGGGACATTAGAGTGTAAGCTCCTCTGGTACAGAGACTGATGGGACTGTGGGGGAGGGGACATTAGAGTGTAAGCTCCTCTGGTACAGAGACTGATGGGACTGGCCCAGTGTTCTCTGTACAGCGCTGCGGTATATGTCAGAGCTATATAAATGTATGACAATAGTGTGTGACTATAACATTTTGGCGCCAATATTCTCCGGCAGTTACAATGTATTCTCTGTGATTTCCAGGTACATCCAGGGCGCCTCCTCCCCCAAGGACATGGTCATTATAGTGGATGTGTGAGTATCACTGCTCCCGGGTACCCCTCTCAGTGGCCCATGAAAAAATCTAAATGCTGGAGGCGTTTCATGGACCTCCTGATCCTGCGATCACTGTGATTGGCGGTCATATTGGTCATGTGATCGGGATTCTGTCCTACCGCCTGCTAATGCGTCATTGATGGTGACAGCGCAGTCACGATGCTTGGGGCGCGCACTCCCACATGACGCATATAGGTGGCAGCACTGAGTACGGCCCAGCTTAGTACTGCCACATATTCGCAGACAGCCGGCAGGAAGGGGTTAAAGTGATGCGCCCCCCCTCCCCCCCAACACCTTGAACGCCCTGAATTGGCTCTCCTTTGGTCTTCATGTCCCATCGAAATATTTTGTGATTTCTGTTTAATAAGTGCCCACAACGATCCTGCCAGAAATCCTGTGAGCTGACTACTTCCTGTAATCTCTGGCACTTTTATCAGTTACATTGTTCCTTATTCAGCTCTGAGGACTACAGAACACCCCCCCCCCCCCTCCATGTGATGGAGAAAAGAAGAGAGGCAAGGTTTCCTGTAGTCCTGTCCTAGGGTGACAACGCTGCTCCTACATAGACCCAGTATAGTGAGTGTTGTCACCCTAGGACAGGACTACAGAAAACCTCCCTCTTTCAAATCTTCTCCATTACATGGGGGGGGGTACTGTAGTCCTTAGAGGTGATCTGTAAACGACGTAACTCATAATAGTCCGCAGAGGCGGGGAGCGCAGCAAGTTAGCAGCTCATTGGAATTCTGGCAGGATCAACAGGAAGTGGGTTTCTCAGGACCCCCCGGGTATAATCACCCCCCACTGTGTGCGTCCCCGATCCGTGGCGGAATGCTTTCCAGCCCTATTCACTACAATGGGTCGCGTTCAGCGGCGGTACCTCCCACCGAGTGCAACAGGGGCTGCAATTTTTGCCATGACACGTGTACACCCCCATCTGGCTGCCATTAACAGTAAAGGGGGGGGGGGGGTAAAAACGCAGCTGATTCGACTCTTATTACCACCCCTCAACCACCACGCGTATAAACGAGCGCTACTGAAGTCACCACGTCTAAGGAGCGGTACCCGGCGTTATGTTCCATTTTCCTTCCCGGGTTTGGATACATTTTAATACGGCAACAATGTTACAAATGTAACAAACCAAATCGACCAATCAATTCTCATTAGCCGGAACAGAAGATTCCTGATTGGTCGTTACAGATGCCGAGCGCGTGGCCCGTTTTAATATTTTTTTGCGCTGCAGGACAAGTGAAACGATTCCTAAATGAATATTAACGACGATCGGCCCGTCCGGTGATGACAGCTATCACTGCGGTGTGTGTTCTATTGATCAGCCGTGAAGGAAGGATCCGTCATTCGGCTCGCAGTGGTGTGTACCGGGGGGGGGGGGTCCAGGGCTGTCTGACATGACAGATATAAATGCTACCAGGCTGTGTGACCCCCCCTTGCACCCCCCCACTCAATCCTCTCAACTCGCCGATGCTTGTGCTCTCGCCCCCGGAGCTGACATTCAGCCGTGTCACCTCCTCCACGTCCTGCAGAAGCCTTCAGAAATCAATTTATTTGTCAGACTTTTTGATGGCGACGGACGACTTTGTCAGAACAGCGCCAGCGGCACGACATTCGATGGTACGCGGCGAGCAACGCATCACAGGGACATGGCAGGGGGATTTACGGACTGTCATTTGTTAGTCTCTGCGGACATTTCTCTCTCTCCCTGCCTCTTCCTCTCCCTCACTCCCCCCCTCTCTCTCTTTAACCCCCCTCTCTATCCCCCCCTCTCCGCCCCTCTCCCCCCTCCCCCCCTCTCTCTCTCTCCCCGCCTCTTCCTCTCCCTCACCCCCATCTCCCCTCTCTCCCCCTCCCCTCCTCTCTCTCTCTCCCTCACCCCACTCTCTCTCTCTCCTCCCTCCCCTCTCCCTCTCCCCCCTCTCTCTCTCTCCCTCCCTTCCTCCTCTCCCTCCCCCCTCTCTCTCCCTTCCTCCCTCTCCCTCTCTCTCTCCCTCTCCCCCCCCATCTCCCCCCCTCTCTCCCCCCCTCCTCCCCTCCCTCTCCTCCCCTCCCTCTCCTCTCCTCCCCCCCCCTCACTCTCTCTTTCTCCCCTCCCTCTCTCTCTCCCTCCCTCTCTCCCCCTTTCCCTCTCTCCCCCCCCCTCCCCCTCTCCCCCCCTTCTCCCCCCTCCCCCTCCCTCTCTCCCTCCCTCTCTCCCTCTCTCTCTCCCTGCCTCCCCTCCCTCTCTCCCTCCCTCTCCCTCCCTCTCCCTCCCTCTCTCTCCCTCTCTCCCTGCCTCCCCTCCTCCCTCTCTCCCTGCCTCTTCCTCTCCCTCACTCCCCCCCTCCCTCACTCCCTCTCCCCCTCTCCCTCCCTCCCCCCTCTCTCCCTTCCCCCCCTCTCCCTCCCTCCCCTCCCTCTCTCTCCCTCCCTCTCTCGCTCCCCCCCTCCCTCACTCCCTCTCCCCCTCTCCCTCCCTCCCCCCTCTCTCCCTTCCCCCCCTCTCCCTCCCTCCCTCTCTCGCTCCCCCCCCTCTCTCTCTCTCTCTCTCTCTGTATATATACAGTGTGTAGGAGTATATATACGCGGGGTATGATACATACGATATATGTGTGGTTTGGCAGGAGCGGCAGTGTGAGCGGATTGACGCTGAAACTCATGAAGACTTCAGTGATGGAGATGCTGGACACGCTGTCCGATGACGACTACGTGACCGTCGCCTCTGTAAGTGGCTGGAGTGGGGGAACGTGGACTGCAAAGTGGTGCTTGCTGAGATTGTGATTGGCTGGGAAGTATCACATATCTGCCTATTCTGGCTGTCCTTCTTTATCTGCCCTCTATAGGCCCAGTGACACCATCCCCTCCACCTCTCTCCCCCTCTATAGTCCCAGTGACACCATCCCCTCCACCTCTCTCCCCCTCTATAGTCCCAGTGACACCATCCCCTCCACCTCTCTCTCCTCTATAGGCCCAGTGACACCATCCCCTCCACCTCTCTCCCCTCTATAGTCCCAGTGACACCATCCCCTCCACCTCTCTCCCCTCTATACTCCCAGTTGCACCGTCCCTTCCTCTTTTGTCCCTTCTATAGTCCCAGTGACACCATCCCCTTCTCCTCTGTCTCCTCTGTAGTTCCAGTGGCACCATCCCCTCCTCCTCTGTCCCCTCTGTAGTCCCAGTGACACCATCCCCTCCTCCTCTGTCCCCTCTGTAGTCCCAGCGACACCGTCCCCTCTTCCTCTGTCCCCTTTATAGTCCCAGTGACACCATCCCATCCTCCTCTGTCCCCTCTATAATCTCAGTGACACTGTCCCTCCTGTTCTGTCCCCTCTATAGTTCCAGTGGCACCATCTCCTCCTCTTCCGTCCCCTCTGTAGTCCCAGTGACACCGTCTCTTCCACTTCTGTCCCTTCTATAGTCTCAGTGACACCATCCCCTCCTCATCCGTCCCCTCTATAGTCCCAGTGGCACCATCCCCTCCTCCTCTGTCCCCTCTATAGTCCCAGTGGCACCATCCCCCCCTCCTCTGTCCCCTCTATAGTCCCAGTGACACCATCTCCTCCTCCTCTGTCCCCTGTGTAGTCCAAGTGACACTATCCTGTCCTCCTCTGTCCTTTCTATAGTCCCAGTGACAGTGTTCTTTTTTCTTCTGTCCCCTCTATTGTCCCAGTGACACCATCTCCTCCTCCTCTGTCCCCTCTATAGTCCCTGTGACACCATCCCATCCTCCTCCTCTGTCCCCTCTATAGTCCCTGTGACACCATCCCATTCTCCTCTGTCCCCTCTAAAGTCCCAGTGACAATGTCCTGTCCTGTCCTCTGTCCCCTCTATAGTCCCAGTGACACTGTCCCCTTCTCCTATGTCCCCTCTATAGTCCCAGTGACACCATCCCTTCCTCCTCTGTCCCCACTATAATCCCAGTGACACTGTCCCTCCTCTTCTGTCCCCTCTATAGTCCCAGGGACACTGTCCTGTCCTCTGTCCCCTCAATAGTTCCAGTGACACCATCTCCTCCTCCTCTGTCCCCTCTATAGTCCCTGTGACACCATCCCATCCTCCTCCTCTGTCCCCTCTATAGTCCCTGTGACACCATCCCATTCTCCTCTGTCCCCTCTAAAGTCCCAGTGACACTGTCCTGTCCTCTGTCCCCTCTATAGTCCCAGTGACACTGTCCCCTTCTCCTATGTCCCCTCTATAGTCCCAGTGACACCATCCCTTCCTCCTCTGTCCCCACTATAATCCCAGTGACACTGTCCCTCCTCTTCTGTCCCCTCTATAGTCCCAGGGACACTGTCCTGTCCTCTGTCCCCTCAATAGTTCCAGTGACACCATCCCCTCCTCCTCTGTCCCCTCTATCGTCCTGGTGACTCTGTCTCCCTCCGTCCTCCACTCACCTTGTCTCTCCCCTCCCTTCCTCCAGTCCACCCTGTGTCTCTCCTGCCTGTCTATTCCAGTGACCCTATCTCTACCCCCCATTCTTCCATTCACCCCATCTCTCCCCCTCCTCCCTCACCCTTCCAGTGACCCCATCTCTACCCCCCCCTCATTCTTCCAATCACCCCATCTCTCACCTCCTCCCCAACCCTTCCAGTAACCCCATCTCTACCCCCCCCATTCTTCCAGTGTCCCATCTCTACCCCCCTATTCTTCCAGTGATCCCATTTTTCTCACTCCTCACTCTTCCAGTCGCCCCGTCTCTCCCCTCCTCTCCCACCCTTCCAGTGACACCATCTCTCTCTCCCTCGTGCTCTGTCCTCATCTGGCCTCCTGCGGTGACACTTTATGAGAGAGGACAGATTCGGCTGACATACGAGGAATTTCCACATCTAGTCTTCTTTTTTCAGAGTATTATGTAAGGACGTAGATGTGCTCCTTCCCGGCACAGAAATGATTCCATCATAAAAATCTCCCAACAATCCACTGATTTCCTTCCCTCCGCAGTTTCACGAGAAGGCCGAGCCCGTGTCTTGCTTCAAGCAGCTGGTCCAGGCCAACATCCGGAATAAGAAGGTCATCAAAGAAGCCGTCCAAGATATGGTGGCCAGAGGAACCACCGACTACAAGGCCGGGTTCGAGTACGCCTTCAGCCAGCTGCAGAACGTGAGTCTGGTTTGGATCCTCCTGCCTCAGGATCTCGCCCCAGTTGGCTGTTCTGTATAAAATCCGATTCCACCGGCGCTGGTCGCCTAACGGGATTCCTCAATCCCTCCATTCCTTTCATCTTTGCTTTGTGGTGGTGGTGGGTCAATAGACTGCAATACAGGTCCTCTGCCTGGAGGACTCAGCCTTGGCATTGGTCATGTGACCAGCCTCTGCAGGAATCCTGTTTTCTCTGCATCCGCCATGTTTTTCGGAGCCCCCTTTTCTATCTGCTTCTACAGTCAGGTCATAAATATTGGGACATCGACACAATTCTAAAATTTTTGGCTCTATACACCACCACAAGGGATTTGAAATGAAACAAACAAGATGTGCTTGAACTGCAGACTGTCAGCTTTAATTTGAGGGTATTTACATCCAAATCAGGTGAACGGTGTAGGAATTACAACAGTTTGCATATGTGCCTCCCACTTGTTAAGGGACCAAATGTAATGGGACAATTGGCTTCTCAGCTGTTCCATGGCCAGGTGTGTGTTATTCCCTCATTATCCCAATTACAATGAGCAGATAAAAGGTCCAGAGTTCATTTCAAGCGTGCTATTTGCATTTGGAATCTGTTGCTGTCAACTCTCAAGAGGAGATCCAAAGAGCTGTCACTATCAGTGAAGCCATCATTAGGCTGAAAAAACAAAACAAACCCATCAGAGAGATAGCAAAAACATTAGGCGTGACCAAAACAACTGTTTGGAACATTCTTAAAAAGAAGGAACGCATCGGTGAGCTCTGCAACACCAAAAGACCCGGAAGACCACGGAAAACAACTGTGGTGGATGAGCGAAGAATTCTTTCCCTGGTGAAGAAAACACCCTTCACAACAGTTGGCCAGATCAAGAACACCCTCCAGGAGGTAGGTGTATGTGTGTCAAAGTCACCAATCAAGAGAAGACTTCACCAGAGTGAATACAGAGGGTTCACCACAAGATGGAAACCATTGGTGAGCCTCAAACACAGGAAGGCCAGATTAGAGTTTGCCAAACGACATGTAAAAAAGCCTTCACAGTTCTGGAACAACATCCTATGGACAGATGAGACCAACATCAACTTGTACCAGAGTGATGGGAAGAGAAGAGGATGGAGAAGGAACTGCTCATGGTCCTCAGCATACCACCTCATCAGTGATCATGGTGGTGGTAGTGTCATGGCGTGGGCATGTATGGCTGCCAATGGAACTGCTTCTCTTGTATTTATTGATGATGTGACTGCTGACAGAAGCAGCCGGATGAATTGTGAAGTGTTTCGGGAATATTATCGGCTCATATTCAGCCAAATGCTTCACAACTCATTGGACGCTTCACAGTGCAGATGGACAATGACCCAAAGCAGACTGCAAAAGACACCAAAGAAGTGGAATGTTCTGCAATGGCCAAGTCCATCACCTGACCTGAATCTGATTGAGCATTTCACTTGCTGAAGACAAAACTGAAGGGAAAATGCCCCAAGAACAAGCAGGAACTGAAGACAGTTGCAGTAGAGGCCTGGCAGAGCATCACCAGGGATGAAACCCAGCGTCTGCTGATGTCTATGCGTTCCACACTTCAGGCTGTCATTGACTGTAAAGGATTTGCAACCAAGCATTAAAAAGTGAAAGTTTGATTTATGATTATTATTCTGTCCCATTACTTTTGGTCCCTTAACAAGTAGGAGGCACATATGCAAACTGTTGTAATTCCTACACCGTTCACCTGATTTGGATGTAAATACCCTCAAATTAAAGCTGACAGTCTGCAGTTAAAGCACATCTTGTTCGTTTCATTTCAAATCCATTGTGGTGGTGTATAGAGCCAAAAATGTTAGAATTGTGTCCATGTCCCAATATTTATGGACCTGACTGTATATTACAACAAGGGCGTCTATCACAGACTGTGATCTGTATCCGCTGAGAGATGGATAATCCAAGGGCTTGCAGGAGCGTAACTGAGGGTAGAGAGGCAGCCGAGGGTGCCGGCGGCGGAGCGTAGCGGGTCAGACATCTGCAGCGCGTAACTGTCAAGGACAGATGAGCGTATCCACCAGGATTACGACTGTCCGGATGATGCAGGAGGGTACCAGAGGATCTGAAAAACTTGACGGGTGCAGAGAAAACAGGAATTCTGCAGAGGCTGGTCACATGACCAAGGCCAAGAGACACTGGTGTCACGCATGGGGCAGGCTGGAGGCACAGGGGTGCACTTGGGGACCAGGGGAGCACAGGAGCACACAAAAGACACAGAGCCAGGATGATATGGGGTGCACTTGGGGACCAGGGGAGCACAGGAGCACACAAAAGACACAGAGTCAGGATGATATGGGGTGCACTTGGAGTTAGGGGGGTGCACAGGGGCACATTAGATGACATGGAACGCACAGGGGTGCGCTAGTAGACAAGGCCTACTGGGAGCACATTTGGAGTTACAAGGGTAGACAAAATGACCCCGGATGCACTGGGGTCTTCCTCGAGTCATGGGAGCCCCCAGGGGCACGCTAGATGACACATAACACGCTTGGAGTCATGGGAGTGCGCTAGATGACACGAGACACACTGGGGTGCACTTAAAGACATGGGGGTGCAGGAGATGACACGGAGAAGCATTGAGAGTCATGGTGGCACAGATATGGAGTCATGGGGGGAACTGCATGACACGGAGCGCATTGGGCCACACTTGAAGTTATGGAACACAATAAATGACACAGGGTGCACTTGAAATCACAGGGGCACACTTGATTTATGGCAGTGCACGGGGGCACACTTGAGTCAAAGAGGTGCACGGGAGGCACACTTGGAGTCACAAAGGTGCATGGGGGCACATTTGGAGTCACAGAGGCTCACATGGGCACACCTAGAGTCATGGGGGCACACTTGGAGTTACAGAGGTGCACGAGGGCACATTTGGAGTCACAGAGGTACACATGGGCACACCTAGAGTCATGGGGGCACACTTGGAGTTACAGAGGTGCACGAGGGCACATTTGGAGTCACAGAGGTACACATGGGCACACCTAGAGTCATAAGGGCACACTTGGAGTCACAGAGGTGCACGGGAGCACATTTGGAGTCACAGAGGTGCACGAGGGCGCACCTTCACAGAGGTGCACAGGGGCACACCTAGAGTCACAGAGGTGCACGGGGGCAAATTTGGAGTCACAAAGGCACATGAGGGCACACTTGGGAGTCACAGAGGTGCACGGGGGCACACTTGGAGTCACAGAGGTGCACGGGGGCAAATTTGGAGTCGCAGATGCACATGAGGGCACATTTGGAGTCAGAGGTGCACGGGGGCACACAGGGGTATACTTGCAGTCATGGGAGTGCACAGGGGGCACTGATGCCACAGGAACACTCAATGACACGAAGTACCCAGTGGCTGGAGGCAAGCACAGAGGACACGGGGAGCACAAGGTGCCAGTAAGGTGCACCAATCAAGGGACTCCATTAAGGCCCAACTACATGCCGCTCCGCAATTTGAGGTGTCAGTAATTGGAAGAGTTGTCTCTTGATTGGCTGCGGTGCCAATCAGGAGAGCTCTGGTAGAGGTGACCCAACAATGATCTACCCATTACAATGTAACAAACATGCAGACCTGTTACAATGTTTCCTTTTCTGGGGGTTTTGTTGTCACCGAGTTCTTTTGTCTTTATGTGAAGAGATATCCATTTTTTTGGATTTTTTCTGCCTCCTGTTTCAGACTAACGTCACCCGAGCCAACTGCAACAAGATGATTATGATGTTCACAGACGGCGGGGAGGACCGAGTACAGGATGTCTTTGAGAAATACAACTGGCCCAACAAAACCGTAAGTTCACCTGGAAATACAGGCCACCATATCTGTCCTTGGGCTCTCTGGTACCCTGTACAGGGTTGGAGTACGGGGCCCCTTATTGATGCTGATGTCAGGGCAACCCACCATGTGCAGGACTCCTCCTGGGCCACCACCTCCTTATACCTGTTACTGGAAGGATGGCAGAGCCCAAGGATGGGGATGACTAGACTGGAATCATCATCTACAGGAGGGGAGCTGCTCTACCCCCACCTCGTTCTCTCTACCTGTCTATTATGTAGAAGCCGTCTCATTGTTCCAGGAGCTCGACAATGTCTGCCAGAATTCCTCTTCACTTGCATGGAGGAGCAGGACTCACAAAACCCAAAATACAAAGCAGCTGTCTTCTGATTGGTTACCAGAACGACCAACAGTGCGTGGGATGGTCTACGTGTCTGGAGTTCTCAATCACCCTGCAGGAGAGCAAGACATACAACAGATAGACCCCACCACTGATAGACAGAGCGCACCACCAACAGACAGACCCCACCACCAACAGACAGACCCCACCAATGATAGTTAGACCCCACGAATGACAGATAGACCCCACCACTCACAGACAGACCCCACCACTGACAGACAGACCCCACCACCGACAGACAGACCCCACCACCGGCAGACAGACCCCACCACCGGCAGACAGACCCCACCACCGGCAGACAGACCCCACCACCGACAGACAGACCCCGCCACCGACAGACAGACCCCACCAATGACAGACACACCCCGCCACCAACAGACCACACCACAGAGAGACAGACCCACCACAGAGAGACAGACCCCACCACCGGCAGACAGACCCCACCACAGAGAGACAGACCCCACCACAGAGAGACAGACCCCACCAACGACAGACAGACCCCCCACCACCGACAGACCCCACTACCGACAGACAGACCCCACCACTGAGAGACAGACCCCATCACCGAGAGACAGACCCCATCACCGAGAGACAGACCCCACAACCAACAGACAGACCCCACCAACGACAGACAGACCCCCACCACCGACAGACCCCATCACTGAGAGACAGACCCCATCACCGAGAGACAGACCCTACCACCGACAGACCCCACTACCGACAGACAGACCCCACCAGTGACAGACAGACCCCACCACCGACAGACAGATCCCACCACTATTAGATAGACCACTTCACCGACAGACAGATCACAACACCGACATATAGACCCACCACCAACAGAGACCCTTCCACCAACAGACAGACCACACCACTGCCGGCAAACCCCTCCACCAACAGACAGACCCTGCAATTTAGAGACAGACTCCTTTGTACTAAAGAAGAGTCAGAAGAGATTGTGAGGCGTACACCCCCTGTGTATTATTTGGGGGGGAAGGGGGGTTATTTACTAAAACTGGAGAGTGCAAAATATGGTGCAGCTGTTCATGGGAGCCAATCAGCTTCCAGCTTTTATTGTCCAAGTTAAATTGAACAAGCTGAAGTTGGAAGCTGATTGGCTCCCATGAACAGCTGCACCAGATTGTGAGTGCTCCCGTTTTAGTAAATCTCCCCCAATGAATGCTAAGAAAATGGTTAAAGGAAATATTAGGGCTGACTTCTTTCTGAAAATGCTCATTTCCTGGCTGAAGCCAGAGGATTGAATGGATAGCTGGGGGACTAGTGTTATCAGAGGTAGAGCCCCCTGAGGCTTTAAAAGAATTGTAAACCATATTGTTGGTTTCCATTCTTCCCCCATGATCCTCCCCTTCCCTCCATGATGTCCTCTGTCCCTCATGATGTCCCCCTTTCCCACGAGGCTTCCCTCCCCCATGATGCTCTCCTTCCTCCATGGTATCCCTATTCCTTCACAGTGCCCCCCATTTCCCTAACAATGCCTTCTTCCCACATGGCGCACCTCCTTCCCTCTAATGCTCCCCTTTTCCCCCCATGATGTCCCCCTTTCCCATGATGCTCTGCTTCCTCCATGGTATCCTTGTTCCCTCACAATGTCCCCCCTTGCCTATCCATGATGTCCCCATTTCCCCAACAATACTCTCTTCCCCCATGGTGCCTCTCCTTCCCCCGATGCTCCCCTTTCCCTCCATGATGTCCCCCTTTCCCATGATATTCTCCTTCCTCCATGGTATCCCTGTTCCCTCACAATAC
The DNA here is from genome assembly GCA_951230385.1 of Staurois parvus. NCBI lineage: Eukaryota > Metazoa > Chordata > Amphibia > Anura > Ranidae > Staurois > Staurois parvus. Next base: position 52,037 of record CATNWA010015637.1, on the reverse strand, counting down.
TCCCTCTTCCCTTCATGATGCCTCCCCTTCCTCTATGATGGCCTCCTTTCTCCATGGTGTCCCTCTTTCCTCACATTAGCCCCCCCTTTCCCCACAATGAGCTCGGTCCTTCATTGTTGTACCCATTTCCCCTACAATGCCCTTCCTTTCCCTTAAATACTTCCCCCTTCCTTTAATGATGTCTTCCCTCCCCTATGATGCCTCCTGTCCCCATAATGCCCTCCTTCCTCCATTGTGCCCCTCACAATAGCCCCCCTCCCCTCACAATGCCCAATTCCCTTTCAAGATGTCCCCATTTCCCCAACAATGTCTTCATCCCCCATGGCGCACCTCCTTCCCCTGAATGCTCCCCCTTCCCTCCATGATGTCCTCTTTCCCCCATGATGTCCCCCTTTCCCATGATGCTCTCCTTCCTCCATGGTATCCCTGTTCCCTCACAATGCTCCCCCTTCCTATCCATGATGTCCACATTTCCCCAACAATGCCCTCTTCCCCCATGGTGCCTCCTCTTCCCCCGAATGCTCCCCCTTCCCTCCATGATGTCCTCTTTCCCCCATGATGTCCCCCTTTCCCCTGATGCTCTCTCCTCCATGGTATCCCTGTTCTCTCACATGTCCCTCTTTCCTGTCCCTGATGTCTCCATTTCCCCAACAATGCCCTCTTCCCCCATGGTGCCTCTCCTTCCCCCCTAATGCTCCCCTTTCCCTCCATGATGTCCTCTTTCCCCCATGATGTCCCCCTTTCCCATGATATTCTCCTTCCTCCATGGTATCCCTGTTCCCTCACAATTCTCCCCCTTCCTATCCATGATGTCCCATTTCCCCAACAATGCCCTCTTCCCCCATGGTGCCTTCCCTTCCCCCCGAATGCTCCCCTTTCCCTCCATGATGTCCCCCTTTCCCCCATGATGTCCCCCTTTCCCACAATGCTTGCTTTCCTCCATGGTGTCCCTGTTTCCTCAAAATCTCCCCCTTTCTATCCATGACGTCCTAATTTCCCCAACAGTGGCACCTCCCCTTCCCCCGAATGCTCCCCTTCTTTCCATGATGCCTCCCTTCCTCTACGATGGCCTCCTTTCTTCATAGAGTCCCTCTCCCCTCACATTAGCACCCCCTTTCTCCACAATGAGCTTGGTCCTTCAATGATGTTCCCATTTCCCCTACAATGCCCTTCCTTCCTTTAATGACGTCTTCCCTCCACCACGAGTCCTCTTGCCCCCATGATGCCCTTCACAATAGCCCCCCCACCCTTCCTCCGCAATGCCTCGTTCACCTTTCAAGACATCCCCATTTCCCTGACAATGCCCTCTCCCCCTGTGGTGCCCACCTTTCAGTGCTCCCCTCCTATTTTATGATCCCCCCTCCTCCTCCATGATGCCTTCCTTCCCCTACAATGGTTGCCATTTCCCCATAATAGCCCCCTCGCCCCACCATGACTCCCTTCTCACACAAGGTCTCCCCCTTCCCCCATGTTGCCCACCAATCAAGGCATCCCTCCATGTACACGGCCGGCACATAGCAAAGCCCATCCATCGGCGTCACCCGAAGGAAAATCTCTTCTTTCTCCGACTTCCAGCTTTTAATTCCGCCTTTAATTAATCAGCCGGTTGGATGTGACTTTCCTCCGCTTTCCAGATTAACTTTTAATTGAGTTCTCCGGCCGGCCCGATGGTCTCCGGGCCGAGATTAGCTCGGGAAGTCATTCTGTTTGGCTCTTGGGGTCTGACATGTCGCTCGGCGTCCAGATAACGGCTTTCAATAAAGCTGTACTACCTGGGACGCATTAGCGCGCACGCGGATTGATGGGCAGCCCGCCAGGAAGTAATATGGAGGACAGTCACTTAACATGCAGCCTGACGGTACGGGACAATTACAGGACATGACAGGACAGATAAAACATCACTGATATAATTATAATGACCGCCAGGGTGACAACGGAGACGCCGCGCACGCCGCTGATATATTACCCGCCATCTTAAAGCCACGGACAGGCGAAATGTCTGCTGGAATTACCTCCGGACTCCGACAAAAGGCTGATTTACATTTCCAGATATATATATGTAAATGTCGCCGGAGCTTATCAGAACTGAAAATAATTAAAGGTTCTGACCCGGCGGGGGAGGGGAGGGGGGGGTTCTACGCACAGCGTACTTCCTGCGCAGCAGGCGGCCTCCACCGAGCATCATTGAGCTGGTGACCGAAAACAGTAAGGGGGGGGGGGGGGGGGGCATTGCGAACATTAAAAATCGATCCACCCAAAACTAAAATTTCATTGCAGGAAGGCTCAGCTACACTGTCACACACCGCCATACTGTCACACCGCCACACTGTCACACCGCCATACTGTCACACCTCCATACTGTTACACCGCTATACTGTCACACCGCCACACTGTCACACCGTCATACTGTCACACCTCCATACTGTCACACCGCCACACTGTCACACCTCCATACTGTCACACCGCCATACTGTCACACCTCCATACTGTCACACTGTCACACCGTCATACTGTCACACTGTCACACCGCCATACTGTCACACTGTCACACCGTCATACTGTCACACTGTCACACCGTCATACTGTCACACTGTCACACCGCCACACTGTCACACCGCCACACTGTCACACCGTCATACTGTCACACCTCCATACTGTCACACCGCTACACTGTCACACCGCCACACTGTCACACCTCCATACTGTCACACCGCCACACTGTCACACCGCCATACTGTCACACCGCTATACTGTCACACCGCCACACTGTCACACCTCCATACTGTCACACCGCTACACTGTCACACCGCCACACTGTCACACCTCCATACTGTCACACCGCTATACTGTCACACCGCTATACTGTCACACCACCACACTGTCACACCACCACACTGTCACACCGCCATACTGTCACACCACCACACTGTCACACCACCCTACTGTCTCACCATCATACTGTCACACCGCTATACTGTCACACCGATATTCTGTCACACCGATATACTGTCACACTACTATACTGTCACACCGATATACTGTCACACCCGCCATACTGTCACACCGCTATACTGTCACACTGATATACTGTCACACCACCATACTGTCAGACCGCCATACTGTCACACCGCTATACTTTCACATTACTATACTATCACACAGTCATACTGTCACACTGCTATACTGTCACACCGCTATACTGTCATACAGCTATACTGTCACACCGCCATACTGTCACACTGCTATACTGTCACACACCATACTGTCACACCGCTATACTGTCACACCGCCATACTGTCACACAGCTATACTGTCACACCGCCATACTGTCACACCACCATACTGTCACACCGCTACACTGTCATACTGTCACACCGCTATACTGACACACCGCTACACTGTCACACCGTCATACTGTCACACCGCTATACTGTCACACCGCTACACTGTCATACCGTCATACTGTCACACCGCTATACTGTCATACTGTCACACCGTCATACTGTCACATGGTCATACTGTCACACCGCTACACTGTCACACCGTCATACTGTCACACCACTATACTGTCACACCGCTACACTGTCATACTGTCATACTGTCACACCGCTATACTGTCACACCGTCATACTGTCACACCGTCATACTGTCACACCGCTACACTGTCACACCGTCATTACTGTCACACCGCTACACTGTCACACACCGTCATACTGTCACACCACTATACTGTCACACCGCTACACTGTCATACCGTCATACTGTCACACCGCTATACTGTCACACCGCTATACTGTCACACCGCCATACTGTCACACCAGTATACTGTCACACTACTATACTGTCACACTGCTATGCTGTCACACCGCCATACTGTCACACCGTCATACTGTCACACCGCCATACTGTCACACCACCATACTGTCACACCATCATACTGTCACACCGCCATACTGTCACACCACCATACTGTCACACCGTCATACTGTCACACCACTATACTGTCACACTGCTATGCTGTCACACCGTCATACTGTCACACCGTCACTGGTTCTTTCTCTTGCAGGTTCGGGTTTTCACCTTCTCAGTCGGTCAGCACAATTATGATGTCACCCCCTTGCAGTGGATGGCGTGCGCTAATAAAGGTGAGTGCGCTTAGAGGGCGGAGAGGCGGCTGTGCGGCGTTCTTCCATGCAGCGTGCAGCATTCACGTCCCCCTGGAGGCACCAATCCCCCCCACAGTCCTGAAGAAGGGGAAGTGCTTCTCCGCAACGTGTCGGCTGCATTGTATTCACACACATTTCACTCCCGCCGTCCGACCATTTGTACCCCGCGCACCTCACACCATCGGAGAGGGAGCCGCTGGAGACCAGGACCAGGTCCCTCTTCAGTGGGCCGGGTCTGTAGGTCCAAACCACACCCATACAAAGTCATCCTTCGGATTTCAATCAGTTGGTCCCAGATTTGCACCTCCCACCTTTCCAGAGACGCATCGCTTTCCTCGCCGTGCTACACCCTCCAGCTGCTGAACCCTGACAGATATCTAACACCCCGCACACACCCCTCCGATGTGCGACCTCCAGCCAAGTTACACGATTTCAAAGTCGGATGTCCCCATTACATTCACAGGCTGTTCTTCCTGCACCGTGACGTCACTTCACCGCCCCGCCCCTCCCCTCCCCCGCACAGGGCTGCTGACTATCATATCATCAATAGTAATTGTTTTCTCATCCTTCACAGGTTACTATTTTGAAATCCCGTCCATCGGAGCGATCCGGATCAACACTCAGGTATGGGGAACGCCGAGCCCTGCGGGGAACACGGGAATATTCATCAGGGGTAGAGAAGTGCGGAGACCACTAACAGCCAATCACAGCACTGAGAGGGGTTCCCACCATCCCTGTGCTGAGTTCCCAGGTCTGTACCCCCACTGTGCCCATTATGAGGGGTTCCCACCATCCCTGTGCTGAGTTCCCGGGTCTGTACACCCGCTGTGCCCATTATGAGGGGTTCCCACCATCCCTGTGCTGAGTTCCCAGGTCTTTACACCCGCTGTGCCCATTATGAGGGGTTCCCACCATCCCTGTGATGAGTTCCTGGGTCTGTACACCCACTGTGCCCATTATGAGGGGTTCCCACCATCCCTGTGATGAGTTCCCGGGTCTGTACACCCGCTGTGCCCATTATGAGAGGTTCCCACCATCCCTGTGCTGAGTTCCCGGGTCTGTACACCCGCTGTGCCCATTATGAGGGGTTCCCCCCATCCCTGTGCTGAGTTCCCGGGTCTGTACACCCGCTGTGCCCATTATGAGGGGTTCCCACCATCCCTGTGCTGAGTTCCCGGGTCTGTACCCCCACTGTGCCCATTTTTAGGGGTTCCCACCATCTCTGTGCTGAGTTCTCGGGTCTGTACACCTGCTGTGCCCATTATGAGGGGTTCCCACCATCCCTATGCTGAGTTCCCGGGTCTGTACACCTGCTGTGCCCATTATGAGGGGTTCCCACCATCCCTGTGCTGAGTTCCCGGGTCTGTACACCTGCTGTGCCCATTATGAGGGGTTCCCATCATCCCTGTGCTGAGTTCCCGGGTCTGTACCCCCGCTGTGCCCATTATGAGGGGTTCCCACCATCCCTGTGCTGAGTTCCCAGGTCTGTACCCCCACTGTGCCCATTTTTAGGGGTTCCCACCATCCCTGTGTTGAGTTCTCGGGTCTGTACGCCTGCTGTGCCCATTATGAGGGGTTCCCACCATCCCTGTGCTGAGTTCCCGGGTCTGTACACCCGCTGTGCCCATTATGAGAGGTTCCCACCATCCCTGTGCTGAGTTCCTGGGTCTGCACGCCCGCTGTGCCCATTATGAGGGGTTCCCACCATCCCTGTGCTGAGTTCCCGGGTCTGTACACCCGCTGTGCCCATTATGAGGGGTTCCCACCATCCCTGTGCTGAGTTCCCGGGTCTGTACACCTGCTGTGCCCATTATGAGGGGTTCCCACCATCCCTGGAAGATTTACATTTATTTTATACAATGGAGAATATAATAGAAGTCCCCGCGGGGAATATTTAGAGCTCGCAGGCAGGTGGGGACCAAACTAGGAACTATTCCAGGAAGATCACCGAAGTACCCAAAAGATATTCCAGGTAGCGAATGGCTAACCCGGCCCACCAGACCGCCCCCATTGCTCTGATTGGAAGGATTGCCCCTTTAATTGGTGTCTTGCTGTGTTCCAGGAATATCTCGATGTTCTCGGACGTCCGATGGTTCTCGCTGGGAACGAGGCCAAGCAGGTTCAGTGGACGAACGTTTATCAGGACGCCCTGGTGAGTACCGGGACACCGCCACCACCTTGTCCCCGAAGACCTATGGTGGGTGTCGGCCTAACGTCATCGTGTCCCCGTTTATGCCCCTCCCCCTTCCCATCCACTCCTCCCTGTGATGTCCCAGCCCCACCCCCACCTGTTTCGGCACAGATGGAATTCTGTATTCTGCAGTAGACGTGTAAACGCACAACAAGCAGCCAACAAGTGAAGGACTCGGATCTGTCAGGATTCTTGGGTTTTGCTGGAAAATGGACAAATAATGGATATGCTCAATGGAGTCTGGATGGGCTTCCTAATGGGAAAGCCCAGCATTGGATCCCCTACAGCTTTGTCTATGGCCAGAGCAGGGGCGGACTGACAACTCATGGGGCCCCCAGGCAATAGGGGATCATGGGGCCCCTGTGTCCTTGCCCACACTCAAAGCACACCCAAAAAAGCCTATAAAAAGGTTACCAGGGGCATTTCATGGGGCCCCCTACTGACCCCGGGCCCTCGGGCAGTGCCCAAGTGCTCTAATGGTCAGCCCACCCCTGGGCCAGAGTAACGGGATGTGACTTTGGTGACACACAGTGCAGGAAATGTGTATTTGCTCCCCTCTGATGGTGAATGATCGCCCCTCACACAGAAATGATCGGTCTAACAATGGAATGTTGGCCCCTCACACAGAAATGATCAGTCTAACAATGGAATGTTCGCCCTTCACACAGAAATGATCGGTCTAACAATGGAATGTTCGCCCCTCACACAGAAATGATCGGTCTAACAATGGAATGTTGGCCCCTCACACAGAAATGATCGGTCTAACAATGGAATGTTCGCCCCTCACACAGAAATGATCGGTCTAACAATGGAATGTTCGCCCCTCACACAGAAATGATCGGTCTAACAATGGAATGTTCGCCCCTCACACAGAAATGATCGGTCTAACAATGGAATGTTCGCCCCTCACACAGAAATGATCGGTCTAACAATGGAATGTTCGGTGTAACACTGAGAGACAGAATACAACAACAAATTCAGCAGAAATGCGTCTAACAAATGATGACGGATCTGCATGTTCATGAGGGAAAGAAGGATTTGATCCCCTATCATTCAGCAGGATTTCTGGCTCCCAGGTGTCTCTCATACAGGTAACAAGCTGAGATTAGAAGCAGTCTCTTAAAGGGAGTGCTGCTAATCTCATTGTGTTACCTGTATAAAAGACACCTGTCCACAGGAGCCATCAAACCATCAGATTCCAAACTCTCCACCATGGCAAAGACCAAAGAGCTGTCCAAGGATGTCAGGGACAAGATGGTAGACCTACACAAGGCTGGACTGGGCTACCAAACTATGGCCAAGCAGCTTGGTGAGAAGGTGACAACAGTTGGTGCAATCATTCACAAATGGAAGAAACACAAAACAAGTGTCAGTCTCCCTAGGTCTGGTGCACCATGCAAGATCTCACCTCGTGGAGTGTCAATGATCATGAGAACAGTGAGGAATCATCCCAGAACTACACGTGAGGATCTTGTCAATGATCTCCAGGCAGCTGGGACCACAGTCACCAAGAAAACAATTGGTAACACACTACGCCGACAAGGACTGAAATCCTGCAGTGCCGCACGGTCCCTCTGCTCAAGAAAGCACATGTCCAGGCCCGTCTGAAGTCTGCCACTGAACATCTGAATGATGCAGAAGAGGACTGGTGGGAAGTGTTGTGGTCAGAGGAGACCAAAATCCAGCACTTTGACATCAACTCAACTTGCCGTGTTTGGAGGAGGAGGAATGCTGCCTATGACCCCAAGAACACCATCCCAACTGTGAAACATGGTGGTGGAAACATTCTGCTTTGGGGGGGGGGTCTCTGCTAAGGGGACAGGACAACTGCACCGCATCAAAGGGACGATGGACGGGGCAATGTACCATCAAATCTTGGGGCAGAACCTTCTTCCCTCAGCCAGGGCATTGAAAATGGGTGGTGGATGGGTGTTCCAGCATGACAATGACCCAAAACACACGGCCAAGGCAACAAAGGAGCGGCTCAAGAAGAAGCACATTAAGGTCCTGGAGTGGCCTAGCCAGTCTTCACACCTTCATCTGATTGAAAATCTGTGGAGTGAGCTGAAAGTTCAAGTTGCCAAACGTCAGCCACCAAACCTTAATGACTTGGAGAGGATCTGCCAAGAGGAGTGGGCCAAAATCCCTCCTGAGATGTGTGCGAACCTGGGGGCCAACTCCAGGAAACGTCTGACCTCTGTAATGGCCAACAAGGGATTGGCCACCAAGTACTAAGTCATGTTTTGTGAAGGGGATCAAATCCTTCTTTCCCTCATGAACATGCAGATCCGTCATCATTTGTTAGATGCATTTCTGCTGAATTTGTTGTTGTATTCTGTCTCTCAGTGTTACACCGAACATTCCATTGTTAGACCGATCATTTCTGTGTGAGGGGGGTGCGAACATTCCATTGTTAGACCGATCATTTCTGTGTGAGGGGGCGAACATTCAGCATCAGCAGGGGAGCAAATACACATTTCCTTCACTGTATATATATGTGTATATATATATATATATTACAATGTATCATATTGCCCATGAACCTTTTTTTATTTCCTTCCAGGGGCTGGGCTTGGTGGTCACAGGAACGCTTCCGGTATTTAACCTGACGACAGATGACTCTGGGAATCCCGGAAAGGTCAGATATTCTTTGCCAGTCATTTCATCTTTGACTCCCTTTATCAAGATAAGCACATCTGCTCTTACTCTTACATCATCACTGGGTCTCTGTGCTTCTCTATTGAATGCAACAGATCATGGCTTTTGGGAGATATTTTGGGACATAGCTTCCTGAAAAAAAGACACAGCGATTTGCCTTAGTACTACTCTCAAGAACCCCTCAGCCCTGATGCAAGCAGTGGCAGGAGTTATGCAAATATAATATTTTGGGTGGGTGTCCACCTTAAGGAGTGGGCATTCCTAGGCAGGTAGTCAGGATGTACTGGCATAGGTAATGCCCACATGTGATGCTGAGCCTCCATGATTAAAAGAACCGAAATCCACTAAATAAAAGGGGTGGGGCCAGGGCCAGTCAGGCTGGGGAGGAAAGCGCTAGATGATGCTGGGCGTCCTCCAGCCAGGAAATGAGGCGGAGCTCTATTTAAATTGCTGCATCTTCTAATGCACACTGTGAGAAGCTCCCAGTGTGCAGTGATATCAGAGGAAGCCGTTTCAGTCCAG